>OX377620.1:50323091-50923091 GCA_947397865.1 Polietes domitor
CACTCCACTTTCAATCGAAATACAATTCAATTCAGTAAAAAAATGAAAACGGGAAATTTTTTTATGTTTCCTAATCACAGGTTATTATGACCTGGTCCAATTCGTCAAATCGATAATAATATTTGTTTCGGGGCTATATCCAAACATGGAATGAAGTGACTAACTTTCACAATAAGTTTTCTAGTTGAAGTATAACGTGTTATGCTCAATTTTAAGAAATTCTCTGAAAATACGCGATTTCTGGGGGAACGAAATTTGTATGAGAGCTATATGTAAATCTGAACCGATGTGACCCATTTTCACCGCGGGCGTTTCTAGTTGAAATATAAGATGTTTTGCAAGACTTGAAGGAGATCTGTTAAAATGTGTGTTTTCTAGAGCAGAAAAAGTCAAATTGGGAGCGAAATTTGTATGGGAGCTATATATAAATCTGAACCGATCTAACACATTTTTAACACAGATGTTTCTAGTTTAAATATAAGTTTTTTTGGAATTTCGAAGAAAATCTGTTAAAATATGTGGATTCTAGAGCGGAAAAATTCAAATTGGGAACGAAATTTGTATGGGAGCTATATATAAATCTGAACCGATCTAACACATTTTTACCATAGGTGTTTCTACTTGAACTATAAGATGTTTTGAAGAAAATCTTTTGAAATGTGTGGTATCTAGAGTGAAAAGAGTCAAAACGGGAGAGAAATTCGTATAAGGGCTATATCTAAATCTGAACCGATTTTCTTCAAATTAAATAGCGTTCGTCCTTGTCCCGAAAAACTTCGTTGTGCAAAGTTTCATATAGATCTGGCTACAATTGCGACCTGTATCGTGATTACAACAATAGATGGACAGACAGACGGACATTGCTAAATCGACTCAGAAAGTGATTCTAAGCCGATCGGTATAATTAACAATGGGTCTATCACTCTTCCTTTTGGGTGTTACAAAAAAATGCACAAAGACATAATACTCTCGTGGAGTGTATAAAAAATAACTTGTAACAAAAGTTCATTGAATGAAGAAATGCATTTCATATTGTCTAAGAAATGTTCAGAAATTTACATATTTAATGCGATTTATAAATCATGTTTCATACATTTTCTAAAGTCGCCTCTTAACTGAGGTTATAACAAAATCAAAAATATTATGAAGTGTAGACAGACATTCAAGTAAATATTTACTCATCCACACAATCCATACAAGAATATGTTATTTTAAATTAATTGAAATCATTATTATTGACATCATATTCTTCAGAAGTGATAATTCTTTATTTACAAAAGTCTTGAGAAACCTTTGCAATTCATTTTATCAATTTTCTGTATCAGCTATGTAGAGTCTTAAAAGCTGTTGCACTTGTGTGAATAATGTATGACAATACTTAAAAATGACACTGGCTTACAACTTACAAAACTGAGTCGAAATACTTGAGCAATGTCCTAAATTTGATAATGTGAAGATTGTAAAATGATTTCGTTGATAACAATTTCTGCTCTTGTGTCTTTCTATTAAAACGAAGCTTTGGGAATTGCAGAAAATCTCATCTCTAACCCCTCCAAAATCGTAAAATTTACAACTGAAGTTGATATACCAAAAACAAAAAATGAACTAATATTGCTTTCATTAGTGCAATACTATTTTTGAAAAATTATTTTCATTGTGAAGGTTTATCCGGATTTTTTTCAAAATTGAAAAACTGTTTTAAATTTCAAAGAACCTTTTTATCTTTGTCGCACTTTTTTCTGATTTTAATTTGGATGATTTATTTGCCACTAGATGAGAAGATATTGGAAAAGCGGTGGCTTGGAGAATTATTTGAATTTTATCGTAGGACACGTAGAGAAAGAGCAATGTTTTTAAATAATTCCCCTCCCCGATAGTGCAACATTTTTCAAGGAAAAAAACGATATATTCTTTATTGCCGTATGAACTATAGAGAAGACCAATTATCTTTATAAATTATTTTAAAGGTGCTCTCAATATATAGAAAATGACATCCATTCTTATCATTTCCTGTTGAAATGTTTTCAATTGGTTTACATTTTTGTCAAGTGTTATTGTCTTGCATTTTTTTTTTCAAAATTCAATTTTGATCGTTGATTTGACATGGGCATACCCTAATATCACTTTCAAAATAATCACTTCATATGTTTTTCTAAATTCTAATCAAATCAATTAAAATTCAGCGTTCAGTCCGCTCACATACTCACATTTGATTGATGTTTCAAATCTTTACTGAACAACGACGGCAGAAATGTCGACGTGGAACTGGACATAATTGTGTGGCTCTCGACGACCGCATCAAGTTGCTTGTATAGATTGGTCTTCATGTCCAAACGTTCCGGTATACATTCCTGTATGAAGATGGCGCCTTTGACCAATTCCTTTAAATCGTTTGTTCCCGAGATGCAGGCATATTGTTGGGCCGCCTTTAGTTTGCCGCGTAGTATTCCCTGGGATTCCAAGTTGGCCAATTCCTTTTGGGTTTCCTTCAGAGCTGTTGCCACCTGTTCGGGCAGAATGTCATACAACATCACCTGATAGCCAACGGAGGCGAAGAGCATAGACCACGAGCGTCCAATTAAACCACTGCATTTGTTTTGGAATGAAACATATGTTAAGTTAAGTAAACAACTTTTTAATGAGTATGTGGGTCAAGTTGTGGTCGTGGCGACTGCGAACAACAACTATGTACATACCTGCCGATAATGCCTATCTTTTCACGTTTACCGGTCGCTGCCATTGTTGTTTTGCGTCGTTTTTGTCTTGGGGAATTAATTTTTGTGTTTTTATTATACGAAATTGTTTTGTCTTAACGTTTTTTTTTAGCCGGCCCGTCACGTAGCACTGCCAAGTAATGTTTGATTTTTATTTTGATTCATTCCATATATGAAACCTCTGTTTTGTATGGTGTGGAGGTGCTGCTGCAATAAGTGCACAGAATGTGTATCAAAATAATGCTCTCTATTCATTTCATTCACGCAGCCATGGAGATGGAGACTAATAACAACAAGTAGTTCCGGGCCGCTTCGCATTTAGAACTCGAAACAGCTGATAACAAACAATTTTGTGCCTGATTCATGAAATCAATAGAAAAAATCTTTTATAGATATTTTTTTTATTTTTTACTAAAATTAAAATTGCCTTCGTATGTACCTTTAATATTTGTTTTATTTGGATTGTACCCGTTTATATGTTAAATTAAAGGTGATTATGATGTCTACAAATGTTACGAATTGCACTTTCACATAGAAACAGTGGATAAGCCTCCATATGGGATTTTTTTCGAAAAAAAAAAACTAGTTTTGCTGGCAAAAAAAGTTATAAAAAAATAAAAAAATAATTGTACACTTCACGAGAGTATTATGGCTTTGTGCTTTTGTTTGTAACACCCAAAAGGAAGAGAGATAGACCCATTGTTAATTATACCGATCGACTTAGAATCACTTTTTGAATCGATTTAGCAATGTCCGTCCGTCCTGTCCGTCCCGTCTGTTCATCTATTCTTGTAATCACGATACAGGTCGCAATTGTAGACAGAACCAAATGAAACTTTGTACAACGAAGTTTTGCGGCACAAGGACGAACGCTATTTAATTTGAAGAAAATCGGTTCAGATTTAGATATAGCCCCCCTACGAATTTCACTCCCGATTTGACACTTTTCACTCTGGATACCACATATTACAACAGATTTTCTTCAAAATTGGCAAAACATCTTATATTCCAACTAGAAACACCTGTGGTAAAAATGGGTCAGATCGGTTCAGATTTATATATAGCTCCCATACAAATTTTCCTCCCGATTTGACTTTTTCTGCTCTAGAAACCACATGTTGTATCAGATTGCCTTCAGATTTGGCAAAACATCTTATATTTCATCTAGAAACACCTGTGGTAAAAATGGGGCAGATCGATTCAGATTTATATATAGCTCCCATACAAATTTCGCTCCCGATTTTACGTTTTCCGCTCTAGAAACCACGTATTGTCTTCAGATTTGGCAAAACATCTTATATTTCAACTAGAAACACCTGTGGTAAAAATAGGGCAGATCGGTTCAGATTTATATATAGCTCCCATACAAATTTCGCTTCCGATTTGACTTTTTCCGCTCTAGAAACCACATATTGTATCAGATTGTCTTCAGATTTGACAAAACATCTTATATTTCAACTAGAAACACCTGTGGTAAAAATGGGTCAGATCGGTTCAGATTTATATATAGCTCCCATACAAATTTCGCGCCCGATTTGACGTTTTCCGCTCTAGAAACCACATATTGTATCAGATTGTCTTCAAATTTGGCAAAACATCTTATATTTCAACTAGAAACACCTGTGGTAAAAATGTGTTAGATCGGTTCAGATTTATATATAGCTCCCATACAAATTTCGCTCCCGATTTAACTTTTTCCGCCCCCAGAAACCACGAATTTTCACCGAATTTCTTCAAAGTGAGCATAACACCTTATATTTGAACTGGAAGAACTTATTGTGAAAGTTCACATTTTACCATGTTTGGATATAGCCCCGATACAAATATTCTTATCGATTTGACAAATCGAACGAGGTTGTATTAGCCTATGATTAGGAAACATACAAAAATTCTTCTCGTTTTCAATTTTTTACCGAGTTGGACTGTATTCGTTTGGAAAGTGGAGTGTATCATATAGTCGGCCCCGCCCGACTTTAGCCTTTCCTTACTTTTATTTCTAAATAGCTAACATTCTAACGCAAAAACAGTGTTTATATGTAAAAAAGCTATGGATAAATGTAGAAGTTATAATACTCTTGGCAGACGCAAAAGATTTTTGAAAAAAATATATTTTTTAATTTTTGTTTAAACATCTCGAAAAATCCCTTTACAAATTAGATAAAAGAATATATTGTTTTAGTTTGTAATAGCATCTCAACGAAGAAAACAAGGCATTTTTGAAGAAAAACAATGAAGACATGTAGAAGTTATGCCCCTTTGATAGAATTTATGAAACATTTATGTGTTGACTAACCATTCAACACACACCATCATTGGGAGAGTCTTTCCAATGAGTATGCCTTTGACCAAAATCAGGGTAAATACCTATGTCAGAGTTGACAGAGGACAAATGAGAATTGCTTACATTCAACCGAATAA
Source organism: Polietes domitor (assembly GCA_947397865.1). Taxonomy (NCBI): domain Eukaryota; kingdom Metazoa; phylum Arthropoda; class Insecta; order Diptera; family Muscidae; genus Polietes; species Polietes domitor. The sequence goes on from OX377620.1 coordinate 50,328,224, forward strand.
AGTCGACACACTAAAAATTTAGTTGTATGTTATGAAACATTTCATAAACACTATGAAAGCCCTCATTATATTTATGAAGACATTTCATAACACAAATATATTTTGTTTTGTTATTGTATTTTATATATTTTATTGGTTATGGCATATTTCCTAATATTTAGGAAATGTTTCTTTAATTCTTTGATCTTATGAAAGTAAGTTTCACTAATTTAACAATTTTGTTTTATGAAATATGAAAGGTTTATGAAAACATTTTATGAAACATTTATTTTTTTTATGGATTTTTCAAACATATTAAGAAAAAAATACACTAAATTTATGAAAAACCTTTTATGAAATCGCTTCATAAATATTCTGAAGGAAAATTCTTTCAGTGTACCTTAGACGAGATTTCAAGTTTTTTTTACCAGATTTTCATCAAATCCATACCAGGTTATTCATAAAGTATGTCCCAACATTTAAAGCGAAAATTCAATAAATAAATAAATATACTTTGGAAATAATTAAAAATATATTTAGACACACGACACATCTTGTAGATATATGTCTCTTTAATTTGTACAGCTGATATATAAAGAGAGCAACTTGTTAATGGTTGTGCTTATTTCTTTAGCCAACTTTTTTTATTAATATTGTTTTTGTTGTATATGTATCTCACCTGACGAAATCTCTTAAGAAATTGCCGGTTTCTCTTAAAGTTTATAAGCACCTACTAGAAAATTTTAAAATGTTGTAAATCTTAATAAATAAATTTCCAAAGTATCTATATTTTATGCAGTTAATAAAAATACTGTTCGATCTAAAATTCTCTTTGATTCTAATAAGGCAGTGAATTAACTCGAATTTTGGGCTAGTTCCAGATTATTCAAGTGCAGAGCCAATCTCGCAGACTCTTCTGCGAGTTTAATACTGAAATGCGATGCAATTTTCATGCGTTTCGGTATAATTTGAACATAAAGAGTAGATTTTCATTGAAAATTACAAAAAAGTTGTCTATTTGATTGAAGAACATTCATTCCGTTATACAGTGGATTCCCGATTTAATGCACAATTTATTTTTAGTCAGTCAGTCGATATAGCGCACTATAATTATTAACATACGATTCAAAAAGATAATTCAAAAACTAATTTTGCTGAACATTTTCTAATGTATTTGAGCTTTCTAAACTCGAAAATGGCATTTAAAAATATATTGCTTATGATAAATATTTTTTAAAAGTTTTTATTTATTAAAATTCCAATTTTCGGCGAAGGTAAAAAATTTAAATTCTGATTTTTGAAATAAGGGGTGCGAATTACACTATCACATAGAAACCGAATTCTGAACTACTTCAAACTTCAAAAAATTGGAAAGACATTTTTTTTCGATAAAATCTATTTTTGATGGCACGAAAGAAATCATAAAAATAGAAAGAGGATTGTGTTTTATTTTTTAATAGCTAACATTCTAACGCAAAAAATAATGTTTATATGTAAAAAAATCTATGGATAAATGTAGAAGTTATGTTGATATTTGTAGACGCAATTTTTTAATCATAATTTTTAATTTTTGTTTTAATAGCGCGAAAATCCCTCTACAAATTAGGTAATAGAATATTGTATTTTAGCTCGTAATAACTGACATCTTAACGAATAAACAAGGCATAATTAAACCAAATCTATGGATAAAAGTTATGGTTATTATTGTATAGGGCTGGACAATTTAAAAGTTTAAATTAGAATCGGCTATAAAAAGTACTAATTATTTTTTAAAATTTCTGGTTGAACTTTGTCATTTAATAATGGAACACAATATCATGCATATGACTACCCCGACTGGCTCGGCAGTACCTCATCCAATGAACCTAATTTTTCAGTACATAGCCCAATGATGCCTCCAGACCAAAATCCACACAAAACAGTGGATGGATTAGCTTCTCTCGTGTGGGTTCTCTGAACCCCATATGCGGAAATTTTGCTTATTGATAATTTTTCTTTTTTTTTGTAGCAAGTTTTATAATAGATATATTCTATTCAGCCCAATATTTACGATACTATTTTTTACAGCAGTTTGGAATTGTTAAATCAAATTTTTAGAAGCATTTTTCTGTATTTTGTTGTGGCAGAGCTGTGCATTTTCTGTGATTTTTGCCTGTCCATTATATCGGGAAACCACTGTATATGTATGTATTTACAAACACAAGATTTGAATAGAAAACGCAGTTTTATTCAAATATGTATTTTTGGTGAAACATAAAGAACATGGGATAGGGATATGTGTGTAATAGCATAATGACCTCTCTGACCTTTGCTGGCACATACACATTATTTTCTCCATAATTGTTCATGAGCATTTTTCATATATGTGTGTAAATGTGGGTGAATTTTTATGACGCAGTGTTGAATCTTCTCCTTCAAGGTACGTTTGAATTTGCGCTTGTTGAAATAGACCCCGTAGGAAAAATCGACGTATATGAAATTGTCGTCAATAATTTCTAGGTGAATTTGTTGAATATGGCAGTCCCTTTGTCATTTAAGGTGCCACTCCTGACAGCCCAACCAAAGGCACAAGAATTAATTTTTATTGTGCGGCAGTTATAAAACTGAGGAAAAACCTTTTTTATGATATATTAAGAACGGCTATTGATATTTCTTTAAAGTGGTATATACCTGCTGCATCAAGTCAAGTAAATTTCTTGGAATTTCATCATTAAAATAATCAGTCCAATTTATAAACTGTAATTTTCCCCCACTGAGTTTTATACACATCTAATGGTACGCTTGGGTCTATAAACTATTTTAAGACTTCTCGGACAACCGTAAATTTTGTTTGAGATAATGAATTGCCTGATTTTAAAATTGATCGTATCTTTTAAAAGCTGTTTTAAATATGCAAAACAATTTTCTTTCAGTATACGTATTTCTTCTACATCCATTTGTACGATCCTCGACTTCAAAATCCGATCCAAAATCTATAGTGCCTAGAGACATAAATGAATTTTATGTATCTATGATAGAGCTTAGTCCAACTAAACAATAATCAATATTTTGAGTTGTATTTAAAACTGAGCGCTTAAAAATTATAGATGCAAATAGAAGAAGCTTCCAGCGTTCATGCTGTTGGATTGAAATTCCATGTTTAAACGATTCATTTGGTTAACAATGGGATTTACAAAAATTAAAAAAGTCTGTTTTTTCATCGCGAAATTGATTATAAATATTTTGGGCCGTTTATTCCTTTTGGACGGTAGATATTTTTGAGAAATGTTACTTTAGCTAAACCCACTGCTCCAAAATTCATTATGTTTCTCTACAAAATACCAAAAATGAGAATATTGTATTTATGATCACATATAAAACGACAAAATATAAAAAATCGCTGAATTAATAAAAACATAGGAATAAACTACAATTTCCCAAAAATTAGCCAACAAAATCGCCAACTATTTTATAAATCGCCATGTCGCCAAGTCAAAATAAAAGTCGCCAAACGCATTAAAAAATCGCCCTGTTTGGCGAGAAATCGCCATATCTGCTCAGCTTTGAACTTGATTCGAGTTCAATCTTCCTCAAAAATAGTAGAATTTTTTCTCAAACCAAGTACATTTTTACTGAATTAAAATTTTGCTGAAATTTTCTTAAATCTAAGTAAATTTTTATACATTTTTAACAAAATTTGTCCTAAAACTAAATAAATTTTTACTCAAACCTAGTAAATTTTTACTAAATCTAAGTAAGTTGACATTTTCCTAAGTCTAAGTATTTTTTTTCTAAAACCAAGTACATTTTTTTTTACTAAATTTAAGTAAAAATTTCCTAAAACTAAGTAAATTTTTACTCAAACCTAATAAATTTTTACTAAATCTAAGTAAATTTTTTGGTGAAATTTTCCTAAACTATTTTGCTGATTTTTTTCCTCAAAACAAGTAAATTTTTACTTAAATTGAGAAAAATTTTACTTGATTCAAGCAAAAAGGTGAACTTAAAATAAGTTCAATTGAACTAAAAATAATTCAAACAAATGATTTTACTTTATAGTATGCAAAACTAATACAAACAAGTAAAAAGGCGTTAAGTTCGGACGGCCGAATCTTATATACCCTCCACCATGGAGTGCATTCCACAGTATTACCAGCAGATTAGAGGCTGTAAACTTTACATAGAAGTGCACTACCATAATAGATATTTTTATATACATCACAATATTTGTTTACTATTTCTATAACTTCAATAGTCACCAGAAGGTGAACATGAGGCAGCATTATTCAAAAATATGCCCTAAATATCAGGTGCATTGTCAAGCGTTATTTGGTAGAAACAATTTCCCTCAGGGCTGGTTTTCCCATTTGTAAATTCTTGATACCAACCAATTGTATGTGCCATTTTGATAAGAAAAATACTAATTTCCATCTATTATGTTTCGCGCCATATTGGAATGTACACAAATAATTTCATAATTCTATGTACAGCCGTTTGCTTGATACGATTTTTTTTCTTTTTTCATTTGGACCCTAAAAGTACGAATTTGGATAAATCCTTTTATTTTCCGCGTCTACGCAGTCATATGAATTTCATGATTCTATCTACAGCCGCTTGGTTGGTGCCAAATTTAATACCATTTATGTCCTGAAGGTACGAATATCGAAATAACTCTTTATTTTTCGCGTCTACGCAGTCAGAGCGAATTTCACTATTTGAACTGTTGCCGTTTGGTTGGTACCATTTTTATACACATTTTCCGCCTAAAAGTAAAAATTTCAAAAATTAATTTATGTTTCGCGTCTATACAGTCAGATGGATGTACGCACCGAACTTCATGATTTCACCTACAGCGGTTTGTCTGGTACCATTTTATCCCTCTTTTTCAATTATATCCCTTAAAAGTTCGAATTTCGAAAAATCCTTCTTTTTTATGTGTCCACACAATTAGAGGGATGTACACACCGAATTTCATGATTCTAGCTGTTGTCGTAGACTAGGTACCATTTTTATTCCTTTTCGTCCAAAAAGTATGAAGTTTGAAAAATCCCTCTATTTTATGTGTCTACGGATGTACACACCGAATTTCATGATTCTAGCTGTTGTTGTATCATTGGTACCATTTTTATCCCTTTTTGTCCCATTTCGCCCGCTAAAACTTTTATTTACTTTTTGATGCTTTCAAAAAGTAATGTACGCGACAAATTTCAAATGTATAAAACGCAGAAATTTTCCAAAAAAATTGCTTAAATAATCTAAACATTAGGGGGTATTTTCATTCCTTGTTAGGGAAAAATGTTTCCCTCTGGGCCAATTTCGTCTACTTTCAATTCCAAGCAACCTTAAGACAAAACAAGTAAAAACCTTAAACAAAACAAGTAAAAATGGCGCTAAGTTCGGCCGGGCCGAACTTTATATACCCTACACCTTGGATTGCATTCCTCAGAGCTTGTCGATTTTCGTAGAAGTGCAGTAATATTACAGGAAAATATCTATTTTTTAATATAGCCAAACCAAAACAAATACAAATATTGAAAAAATTATTTTATAAATAAATCCAAAGTACAAATATTGAAAATCCATTATCTCGCGTACATAGGAAAAATAACCTAACTTCATAATTTAACCAATTTTTGCCGTAAAAGTAAAAGAGTACGAATTTGGGAAAATATTTTTATTTTGCGTGTCTATGCGGTCATTTGGTTGGTACCATTTTTATCCCCTTTTTCCCATTTTACCCCCTTAAGAGTACGACTTTCTAAAATCTCCTTATTTTACGTGTTTACGCAATTAGACGGATGTTCACACCGAATTTCATCATTCTAGCTGCAGTCGTTTATGTGGTACTATTTTTATCCCTCTGTACCCATTGTATCCCTTTAAAGTACAAATTTGGAAAATCACTTTTATTTTTCGTGTCTACGCAGTCAGAGGAATGTAACGAATTTCATGACTCTAGCTGCGGTCATTTGGTTGGTACTATGTTTATCCCCTTTTTCCATTTTAACCCCAAAAAGGTATGAATTTCGAAAAATCAGTTTTTTACGTGTCTACGCAATCAGAAGAATATATACACCGAATTTCATTATTCTAGGTGTAGCCGCCTGCGTGGTACCATTTTTAACCCTCTATTCCCATTTTACCCCTTAAAAGTACGAATTTTGAAAAAAAAAAAGAAAATACTTTTATAGGAATATATACACCGAATTTCATTATTCTAGGTGTAGCCGTTTGCTTGGTCTTTCTTTTGATATGCACTATTTTTATTCCTTTTTGCCCTATTTTACTCCCTACGAATAAGAATCACTTTATGGTGCACGTTTTTGTTATAGGGGAACCCAATAAGTAAGTACAATCAGATATATTGAAAATAAAATAATCTAAAATATTGGAGGTTAATATGGGTACATTTAGCCCTTGTGAGGGAAAATTTTTTCCCTTTGGGTCGATTTCGCCCAGTTTCAATCCCAACCAATCTACGACTATAAGACACATTTATGGAAAATTTGGACGTCCTAGCTCCTTTCGTTTATATGCTAGCGTGCTTTCAACAGACGAACGGACGGACGGACATGGCTAGATCGTCTTAGAATTTTATGACGATCAAGAATATATATACTTTATAGGGTCTCAGATCGATATTTCAAGGTGTTACAAACGGAATGACAAAGATAGTATACCCCCATCCTGGAGGTGGAGGGTATAAAAACTCATTTTGGAAAGATAAATAGGATAAAATCCGCTCAACTATTCAATTAAAGGTAATTATGATGGCTACAGTCTCCCAAAAATTCAGAAAATAATGATTAAAAAAATCTTTTTTACTGGCCCGAAAAAAAACATAAAAAATAAAAAAATTGGGAAAAATATTATGTTTTATTTTTTGTTCTATTTTAAATCGTGATTCAAAACCCGAAAATCAAATCCAAAAAAATTAGGTAACATAATATTTAGTTTCATTTTACTTAACGAAGAAAACAAGGTTTATTTAAAAAATCTATGAATAAATGTATATGTTATGACTCTTCTTGTAGAAATGGAGGTATGTTTTGCCGTACAAACAAGTTAAACAGTACTGAAAATGGGCGTGTTTGCACGCCTGTGCTGCTGTTTGGTACATATATATTTATTATTTTCTTATTATATTTTCTATATTCTTGTAATCAAACATGATTACCAATTATAAATGCATATTGTTTGTACTTATAACCACAAAAATGGCTTATGAAAAAATAAATCTCTTCATGGCATTCCTTCGGCAGCTTGTGTCTTCTCTGCAGTAATACTCCGGGGTAAAAATAGAATTAAAACAGCACAGGCCAGCATAGCAACGCAGGCTATATAGAATGTCAGCTCACAATGGCTGGCCAATAGGGCACCGACTATATTGGTCCCCACCACACTGCCGATGCGACCCATCATCAAAGATACGCACATTGCCATGGCTCTGTAAGAAAAGGTAGTTAAAATGTTTCCGTTCTCGATGGTATGATGCAGATGTAAACTTACCTCAGGTGTGTGGGATAAAGCTCGACAGTGACGGCTCCTAAAACATTTATAGATATGCCACCCACAAAGAAGACCACATAGAATATGGCCGATATGGAAATGTAGGGAACCCAGACGGCCGCTAGGCCACATACGCTACAGAATATGCTAATGACGACTGTAATGAAGGAAAAAGTAAACTACAATATTTATATGTATGTAAACATTTTTTTGAGATTTTCGATTATCCCGTAAAGCGTGATCTTAAGGTGATCCAAGAATTTGATGTATGATATAAATTGAATAAATTGAAGCGAAACAAAAAAAATACTAATTTGTAAATTGGAAATTTTACTCAATCCAAATACATGATTTTGCTTCAGAGTATGTAAAACACATATGAAAAAAGAACAACATGAAATAATTCTCAAACGTTTCATGATACTTCTGCTATAAAGAGTTGAGCGAGGCTAAATTGTAGTAGCAGCCGTGTTGCCAGATACATTTACTATAAGTTGGTGGGTGCAAAAATCACCAAAATAATTGTTAAGTTTATTGTGAGAAATAAGATTGAAATACAACTCAGTTAATATCCTTTGTGCCTAAAATACATACAAAGTAATATTGAAAATAAGAAATATAATAACAAATCAAAAGTATAAAATCCACACCAATTTCAATTTAACTCATTTTTTGTATTCTCTTCCCACATTTTTGGCCAGAGATCCTGTTGTACTAAATATATAGTTTAGAAAGTTAAGAATTTATTCCAATATTGGGCGAATCATCCTAATTTGTAATACACTGTATGTTTATCAAAGAGGGACTGAACATCGGAAAAATAAAACAAGCAGAGTGGCGCAGTAGAAGTGTGCTGGGCCCATAACCCAGAGGTTCGAGGATGGAAGCCTTGCTAAACACTGTATGCCAGTGTTGTGATTATATTTTTTTCCAAAAAATGTTTTTCATTTTAATTCGTTCAATTAAAATAAGTTTAATTTTTAAATACACAAAGAAACTATGTTAGCATTCATTATTTAAATTTGTATTCTATCGAACATATATACAAAATGGTTTTGAGATAGTATTTTTCCTCGGCCCAATAATATTGATTACACCGTCCGGCAGTCCATATTATTTTAACCGGATCATATACGCCTGCAACTAGGCAAATTGGAGACAATTGACATTTTCAGTTTTTCATTACTTAATAAAGCACTGCAAAATGTTCAAGGCCCAACATTTAGATGTTTATATTTGAAATATTAGCTGATGTGCCGAATTATAAGAAAATCTGTTCAAATATGCTATTTCTAGAGCGGAAAAAATCAATTCAGTGGCGAAATGTGTATTGGATTTTTACCAGAGCTATTCCCAGTTGAAAATTGTGCAAAGTTTCATTTAGATTTAACAACAATTGCGACCTGTACTTTGATTACAAGAATAGATGGACAGACGGATGGACGGACGGACATTGCTAATCGACCCAGAAAGAGATTCTAAGTCGATCGGTATATTAAACAATGGGCCTATCTCGTTTATTTTTGAGTGTAACAAACAAATGCACAAAATGACAACAACAAAAAAGAAAAATTTTGTTTCCAAACCAAAAAAAATATTTTTTGTGATTCATAAAATCAAAATATTTTTCGGACATATTTTTTTTTTTAATTTTTTATTAAAATTAAAATGTTCATATTTGTACTCTCATTTTGGATATATAGGTCGGATCGCAGCCGACATCATATTTGTTCAACAAATATGATGTCTACAAATGTGGCACATAGAAACAGTGGTTTAGGAATAGCCTCCAGAAATTTGGGAAAAAATTATTTTTTTTTTTACGAAAAAATCTATTTTTGATGGTACGAAATCTTAAAAAATAAAAAAGGTGGGAAAAAGTATTTTGTTTTTTTTTTTTTAATAGCTAACATTCTAACGCAAAAAACTGTGTTTATATGTAAAAATTAAATAAAAAATAATTTTTCCGATTTTTTTTTATTTTTATGATTTTTTGCCAGCTGGAGTTATCGGACTTATACTTCCAAAATTGGAGTACAAATATTTAAGACACCTTCCACGAAAATTGGAATTTTATTAAAAATTAAAAAAACAATACTATAAAAAATTAATATCGATTTCGAGTATAGAAAGCCAAAATACATCAAATGTTTTAAAGGGTGATTTTTTAGCTATTATCATTGTGGCAACACTGGTTAAAACAGCTGACGCAAGTTTCGTGTTTTGTTTCACTGTCAAACATCTTCAGTTTGCTCTATAATTTAACCATGAATCGTCTTACAAACGAACAACGCTTGCAAATTATTGAATTTTATTATCAAAATGCGTGCTCTGTTAAGAAAGTTCATCGCGCGCTTCCTAAATTTCTAAATTTACTAAATTTCGCACTAAATTTACATTGTTGGACATTAAACCACCAACACGCTTACGTAGAGTGCGAACTGAAGAAAATATCGCAGCTGTATCGGCCAGTGTTAATGATGACCATCAATTATCGACTCGTCGCCGTTCGCAGCAATTGGGCCTCTGTTACTCAAAAACGTGGAAATGCCAAAATTGGACTAAGCGGATGGACCGTTTGAGGTGAAGTCAAGGTCAACATTTGCATGAAATAATCTTCAAATATTAAATTATATCGACCGTACTATCGACTCAAATAAAGATTTCATGCACTTTTCTGAATTTTATGTGTTTTTTTTTAACTTTCATATAGCTTTTAAAAAATCACCCTTTACATGGCCCTTAGACAAAATTTTTGTTGCATAGCGTAATTGCTCTCGAACTTGAATTTTCAACCATTTTTTTGAATTCTGAAACTATGTATAAAGCAAAGAAATTACATATTAGACTTGATGATTTAAATTTACTTTCAAATATGGGACTACTTTGCTTTTAGTGAACTCTTTGACGAATTTCGTGAATATTTAAGATGGTTTTTAATTAATACATTTTACGTCTAAATATATACTTTTTGTAGTTTAATTTTCAAGCATATTCAAATATTAATAATGAATAGAAAACCATTAAGAGCCTTTACCATTAAACAAAGCAGATACTTAGAAAGATGTCAGTTACTGGTGTCAAATCACTGAAAATCTGTACACATTTGTAAGTTTCTACTGATATCGGTCTTAAAATGTAATTAATAATTTTGATTTGATCTATTTCCTGAACTACAACCAGAAACAAGTAAGGAAAGGCTAAGGCTCCACTTTTTACGCCATTACAATTGAATTCGGAGAAAAAAGAGATACCGAGAATGATTATTGTATTGGTACTATACATGTGGGGTATAGAGAAGAAAAAGTCAAATCCGGAGTGAAATTTATATTGGACCTATATATATATCTGAACCGATCCGACTCACTTCACCGTAGATGTTTCCAGTTGAAACATAAGGCGTTACACCAAATTTGAAGAAGATGGCACAACGTGGTCTCTAGAGCGAAAAAGTCAAATCGAGAGCAAAATTTGTATGGGAGCTACATATAAATCGGGAGCGAAATCTGCCGTGCCAACGCTCATTTGTTTTAGTTTTTTCGTTCATAAAAATTGTGTTCACAGAACATGTCTCAGACTAATATTTTAAGATTTAAAGCCTTTATTTATTAAATTTTTCAGCCAGGAAATATATCTTAAAATATTAGTCTGAGACATGTTCTGTGAACACAATTTTTATAAACGAAAAAACTAAAACAAATGAGCGTTGCCACGGCAGAAGGATTGCTGGGTAACTATACCTGCATATACACATACTTACATATGCATCTCAATGAGATGCTTGTAAGATGGCATGTGTACTTTATTACTTGGTGCGATTTTTTAAACGCAAATTTGGCAAGTGAGTTGTGCTTCTCGTTCGTTTGTGAGAATCATATCCTTATAGAGGCCAGGTTTGATGTTGAAAAGTCGCTGCGAAGCCACTTGAAAAGACTTTTGATATCATGATCGTGGTAGTTTGCAGCCAAGTAATAAATGTTACCATGCCATTTGTAAATAAATTTGCATTCTATTAAATATAGATGCAAATGGTCTTGAGCCAGGACAATATCCCAGTTCAAATCAAAAATTGTGTATAAATGTAAAAAATTTAAAGTAAAGCTAAAGTTAATGTGGTATTCATTTATTGATGCAATTTTAAAGAGACGTACCGGCTAAGGAGCTATTATAGATCAAGCGACTCGTTGGGGAAGTACGTATTTAATGCTGCAACGTCTAATTGAAATGAAAAGTTATTTAAACGATTTGGACAATAATGACCTCGCATTAGCAGAAAAGTATTGGGATGAAGCCACTGATTTTCGAATAGGTTTTACAGGATCCTTATATTGTAACCAACAAAATTCAAAGCGAGTGATTGAAACCAGGCGGTCTCAATAAATATATTGGAGACATTTTAAAATGGAATTGCAAACGATATTGTTTCTTCAATGACTGGAACAGAGACGAAAGAATTCAATTCTATTGGCGTCCCTTTAAATACAATTTTATTAAACCATTATCAAGTTTTTGTGGCATTGCAAGGTGTATATGAACTGGCAGAAAGAATGCAAACAAATTGTAGTCCAGATGGCTCTTAATTGTGCAATACTATCTCACGAATTAACACCTTCTGACGACTTCGAAAAGTATTTTGATAGTTTGGAACAAAATAAGGCTAAAAGTTTAAGAACTGATTCCGTTGAAATACAAAAACAAAACATTTATCGGGAATTGGATGATCTTTATACAGAAACGACTAAAATGATTGGGTATTACCCGAAAATTATTCGTAATGTGGGATTAGTAGCAGCTGCAATGTGGATACTTTTTTGTTTGTTTTATAAAATAGAACGGTTTTTTTAAATATACATTATTATAATTATTGACAAAAATACACCACTAAATATTATTGATTGAACATCCGGAGTAGGAGTCGGAGTCAAAACATTTTAAAATGCTGGAGTCGGAGCCGGAGTAGAGCAACTCCACACCTCGACTCGACTACTCGTTACGACCACTTTCATTCCAAGAATAGATGGATGGACGGACATGGCTAAATCGATTTAAAAACCCTACACCACTTCGTGGGCTAGGGTATTATAAGTTAGTTTCGCGCCAAATGTTTGTAACACCAAGAAATAATAGAGCTAGACCCACCTTTAAGTATACCGATCGGCTTAGAATCACCAGCTGAGTCGATTTAACGATGTCTGTCTGTCCGTCTGCTGTCCATCTAAGCTTGTTCGCACTCTACAGGTCGCAATTGTTGTCCGATTGTCATGAAACTTGGCAGAAGTTATTTTTTTCTGGCCAATGACCATCGGTATTGAATTTGGAGGAAATCGGTTCAGATTTAGATATAGCCCCCATACAAATGTCGCTCCCGATTTGACTTTTTCCGCCCTATAAAGCACATATAGTACCCGATTTTCTTTAAAATTGGCACAGCAACTTATAATCCAACTAGAAACACCTGTGCAAAAATTGGGTAAGATCGGTTCAGATTTAGATATAGCCCCCATACAAATGTCGCTCCCTATTTCACTTTTTCCGCTCTAGAAACGACATATTGTACCCGATTTTCTTTAAATTTTGCAGAACATCTTATAATCCAACTAGAAACACGTATGCAAAAATTGGGTAAGATCGGTTCAGATTTAGATATAGCCCCCATACAAATGTCGCTCCCGATTTCACTTTTTCCGCTCTAAAATCCACACATTGTACCCGTTTTTCTTTAAAATTGGCACAACATCTTATAATCGAACTAGAAACATCTATGGTGAAAGTGGGTAAGATAGGTTCAGATTTAGATATAGCCCTCATACAAATGTTGTTCCCGAATGTTTAACCGATTTTGGCCAAATTTTACATATTATATTTCACCAATAAACAGACATGGTGAAAGCGGGTCACATCGTTCCAGGTTTCAATGTACCCCCATACAAATGTCCTTTCCGATTTAAGATTTTTTGTCAAACACATGCATTTACAGGATGCAAAAATCCTTCCCGATTTCACTTTTTTACCGAATTGAATTGCAATTGTTTGGGTGATGTCCATATGTCCATACTTTGAAATAACTTTGGTATACTACTGTATAATTTGTATTAGTCTGTCGGACAATTAGATCAATTACCATATTATTTACATACGCAGGGAGTGGTGTAGGGTATTATATAGTCGGCCCCGCCCGACTTTAGCCTTTCCTTACTTGTTTGGTCTATATTTGTCTATTGAAGCCGATTCAACGGAGTGCATTTTTTTAGTTTTTTTTCTCTGGTTGTTTATCTTATACTCTATTTATTAATTCCTATTTTCTCTATCTGATTTAATGAGTTGTCCTTTAAACTTGACTCTTTGAAACTTTAGTTTATTAAAAAGTAATTTTCCTACTGTTCCTACTGCTGCCTAGTAAGCGTGAAATTCCTGTGGAACCAATTTTAGACCTTAAATCGGCTTCCGTTGGAATCATAATACCCGCAGTACTTACCCATTATGGTTATTTTACTAACACGATTAATTATCACCGTTATGATGGCAAATGTTGAAACATATACAATTTCTAATATCAATGAATATATATAGGTGGTGTTCTCCAACTTATCTGTGCATTCGGTCAATGTCTGCAAAAAATAACAACAAAGATATATAAAGTGCACAATTTCAAACAAACTGTCCGATTGACTGACTGATTTACCGAATTTAAGCTGACCATATCCAATTTCTCATGTTTGTCGTAAACAACTTGACACAAGAGTCGATTCTCGCCCGGATTACTTTTCATGAATTCAACCATGGCATTGACGATGTACGGAAACCACATGTACAGGCCGTTGGTGATGACATAAAACCAAAATTGTGCCGTGCAAACGATGGTAGTGGCTCGTAAATGTTTTCTCCAGAATAATGGTGCCGTTTGATTCCACATTGTCGTAAGAAAGCCGAACATATTAGATGATTTTTCGGTTGCATCATCGGTAGCTTCGGTGTCGCCCTCGTCCGCAATGATATGGGGTAACTGGGGGTGGGGAAGTAAACGAATAATTGAAATATTTATCAAACGGATTGAAATTTGTTAATTGGGATTTGATTTGGGATTTTTCTGCCCGAATGCTAGACATACCTCCAATTTATCCTTTCCGCCATTAGTTCTGTACATTTGTTGCAACACCTCTTTCGTCTCCTCTTCCTTGTTTATGGACAATAGAAATTTTGGTGTTTCGGGCAGGAAGTACAAAGTAATGCCGCAAATGAGACCTGGTAAACCGCAAACAATTATAAATAGACGCCAAGGCTTATAAAGTAAGCCCATAAAGGCCAGGGGTAAACGCCATTCGCGATTGATGACCGCAAACGATAGGGCGGGCAAAAATACAGCACCAATTGCGAAAATAAACGAAGAGATCATCATGGCTTTGGAGCGAGTTCGATCCGAGTGAAACTCGCTAAGATAGACAAAACTTGTGGCCGAAGCACCGGAGACACTGAACAAGAGATGAAGAGGAATACCAACTTATTAAGAAGAATCGTACTTAAAGTACTTTCTTTTCCATACTTACAAAATACCATTGATGAATCTTAGCACCAACATAACCCAGAAGTTGGTGGCGAAACTTGAGATTACGGTGACCACAAATCCAGCTATTAAGGTCGGCCGCATGACACGCCTCCGGCCTTTTGTGTCCGCCAGAAATCCCCATAGATGTGAACTTATTATCATGCCCACATAACTGATGGCACTCAGCAGACCTTTGCGATAATTTGTCAGTTGCAGATCACAATGGGCCACTGTCATGAAGTAGGCCACCGATGATGACTCGAGAAAAACACCAGCCAATATCAGGCCCGTTATAATTATCACAAAATAATTAAATATGCCATAATCTAAGGAGAAGAGGGATGAGCAAAAAAAAAACAGAGTCATTTTTATATGGTTGATCAATTTTTCTACCACATGATAATCTTGAAACTCTCAAGGATACAACCCTGTCAGTTTGAGAATTAAAATGTTGTCCCAAACATTTTAGTTGGGCCCCTCAAAAACAAAATCTCTTCAAATTGGCATTTGCAGTGAATTTTTTCAATTTGAACTTACTGGTCCTTTCCAGAGCTTCTGAAAATGTTATCGCATCTCCCAGTTTCGAGAGTTTATCATTTTTTGTGTGATTGGCTTCTGCTGACATTTTAGCACGAAGTACTGAAAAGAAAAAAATATTGTGATATAGATGAGTTGTATCTTAATTTGTATATAATTAAAATAATATTAAAATCTATGAAAATTTTTATAGTTTTTTTTGAAGAAACTTCATTAATTTTATGAAAAAGTTTCATTATTAATAATTTATACTGAAGTTTCCAATATAAACTTGTTGACTAACCAATCAACACACACCATCATTGCAAGAGTCTTTGCAATGAGTATGTCTCTGACCTAAATCAGGGTAAATACTCATGTCAGAGTTAACAGAGGACAAATGAGAATTGCTAGCATTCAACCGAATAAAGTCGATACAATAACAATGTAGTTGAAAGTTATGAAACATTTGGTTCTTTATACAAGAAATATTTCTTTGATCTTATAAAGCTTAGTTTCACTAATTTAACAATTTTATGAAATATGAAATGTTTATGAAAAATTTTATGAAACATTTTATTTTAAGTTTTTTCGTTTGTATTTTTTTTGGTCTGTAATCAATATTTGATTTGAACTGGGATATTGTCCTGGCTCAAGACCATTTTGCATCTATATGTAATAGAATGCAAATTTATTTACAAATGGCTTGGTGACATTTATTACTTGGCTGCAGACTACCACGATCATGATTTCGACCATGTCAAAAGTCTTTTCAAGTGGCTTCGCAGCGACTTTTCAACATCAAACCCGGCCTCTATAAGGAGATAATTCACACAAACGAACGAGAATCATAACTCACTTGCCGAATTTGCGTTTAAAAAATCGCACCAAGTAATAAAGTACACATGCCATCTTACAAGCATCTTATTGAGTTGCATATATAAGTATGTGTATATGCAGGTATAGTTACCCAGCAATACTTCTGCCGTGCCAACGCTCATTTGTTTTAAGTTTTTTCGTTTGTATTTTTTTTTGGTCTGTAATCAATATTTGATTTGAACTGGTATATTGTCCTGGCTCAAGACCATTTTGCATCTATATTTAATAGAATGCAAATTTATTTACAAATGGCATGGTGACATTTATTACTTGGCTGCATTCTATTATATATAGATGCAAAATGGTCTTGAGCCAGGACAATATCCCAGTTCAAATCACATTTTATTTTAGTTATGAATTTTTCATACATATTAAGAACAAATTTACTAAATTTATGAAAAACTTTTTATGAAATCGCTTCATAAATATTATGAAGGAAAGTTCATTCAGTGTACGTATAACGTTTCGTGTTTCAATTTTTTTTATTTATGAATTCGCGATGGAAAGAAAAATAATAATATTGACAGACAAAAATATATGGAAATCTTACTGTAAAAAATAATTTATCTTCCTAAAACCCATATTTTTCAACCGATCTTAGTAAAATTTGGCACCTATAATTTTTATACCCTCCACCTAAGGATGGGGGTATATTCACTTTGTCATTCCGTTTGCAACACCTTCAAATATTTATCGGAGACTCCATAATGTATATATATATTCTGGGTCGTGGTAAAATTCTAAGACGAAGATCTAGCCATGTCCGTCTGTCTTTCTGTTGAAACCACTATAGCGGCCGAACGAAGGAGGAGGAAATTCTACCTAAATATTTCTTATGGTTGCAGATCGGTTGGGATTGAAAGTGGGCGAAATCGGCCAAGAGGGAAAAAATTTTCCCTAACAAGTACTGAAAGTACTCCCAAATATTTAGAATATTTAAGCATTTTTTTAATTTGCGTACGTTTTAGCGGAGGAAATGGGACAAAAATGAATAAAAATGGTACCAAAGATAAGACAATAGCTGGAGACATGAAATATGGAAAGCACGTCCCTCTAATTGCGTAGTTACGTGAAATAGAGCGATTTTTCCAAAACTCGTACTTTTAAGGGATACAATTGGAAAAGAGGGAATAAAATGGAATCCACCAAACCGGTAAAGTTGAAGTAATGGAATTCGGTGTGTACATTCATCTGAATGTGAAAATGCGAAATAAAAAGGAATTTTTCGAAATTTGTACTTTTAGACGGAAGATGGGGCGAATTGGGATAACAATGGTACCACCCAAACGGTTGCAGCTGTAATAAGGAAATTCGGTTTGTCCATTAATCTGACTGTGAAGAAGCGAAATAAAAACGATTTTGTCGAATTTTTTTATTTTTAGGTGGAAAATGGCCGAATGGGGAAGAAATGGTACCAACCAAACGGCTGCAGCTAAAATAGGGAAATTCGGTGTATACACTTTTCTGACAGTGGTGACGCGAAAAATAAAGATATCTTTCGATATTCGTACCATCAGGATTAAATTTGGCCACAATAAAACGGCTGTAGCTAGAATCATATAAAGGGTGATTTTTTAAAAGCTATTGGAAAGTTTTTCAAAATAAAACACATACAATTCAGAAAAATGCATGAATCAATAGTATGATCCATATAATTTAATGTTTGAAGATTATTTCATGCAAATGTTGACTTTGATTGCGCCTCAAATGGTTCATCCGCTTAGTCCAATTTTGGCATTTCCACGTTTTTGAGTAACAGAGCCCTAATTGCTGCGAACGGCGACGAATCGATAACACTAGTCAACAGTAAAAATGTACTCGGGATGCGATAATTTTTTCTGTGTAGATAACCTTGACATGAGCTCGAAAAACGCAATAAAATTTTTTTTTTCGTTTGGTTTTTGTTTTTTTTTTTTTTTTTAAATTTTAAAATTTTTTTTTGGTTAATTTGTTTCGTCCGGCATAACTCGGGAACCACTAGCCCGATTTAATTGAATTAAATTTTAAAAAATTTAAAATTACAATTTCCTTAATCTGTTCATATATTTTCCTATACAAGCAACAGTTTCCAAGTTAAAAATGAATATATAAAGGAAAAAACTTATTTTTTGCCTAAAGATTTAAATTTTTTTTTTTTTAAATCCATAAAAAATCCAAAATGAAAAAAAATGTCAAATCTTATTACTTTTACGTAAAGTCACATAACCTATGAGCAAAATGAGACAAAGATCATGAAAATCGATGCACGCGTTTCGCTTTTATTCGCAATTGAGTAAAGGTATGAATTTCAAAAATTTGCTCGACATATGCACAACTTTGTCTATGGTAAGGTTTTTTCTTTTTTTTTTGATTCTCAGAATTAACAAAACGGAATAAACAAAGGGTTATTTAATTTTTATGATTGCGTAAGCAAAGTAATAAACGCTAATAAATGTGCGTGAACAATTAAAAGGAAAAAAGGAAAGGGGACTTTTTTAATTATTTGGGTTTTCCGTTGGCTACCTGTATGATTTTTTTACAGAAATGCAACCCACATTTAAGGGTGGTCATTATTAGGAAAATTTAAGACTCACACATGGTGAAACAGGTATGTAGCCACCGTAAAAAAATATACACCCATTTATAAGTACCTGTCAGTAAAATACTAAACAATACACAGTATAAATAGGTCTTCATTGATCGATTTTACTCATTCAACAAGTGTCGACGAACGCGATAGTTAAAATGAGCAAACGTTCGCGAGGATTTGAATGCAATACCAATCCAAGTAATTTTTGTTACATGTGCGGAGAATACGTTTCTGAAAAAACAAGCGTTGTTTTTCACCTAAATTGAGAGATTCATTTGAAGAGAGCTTCAATTTAAAGGTCTCAAACATAGATGAGCGGTGGACACCAAGTGCTCTATGTCCAAGGTGCTACGTACAGCTAGCTGACTCAAGGTAAGTGTAGATTACGAAATTCAAGAACATATATAACTTATTATTGAAATTCTTTCAGACGACAGCCGAGAATCATCATGCCAATGCTTTGGAGAGCTCCGCTTTGCCATGTAACAGATTGCTACTTCTGTCTTAGCAAAAAAACAGGCGTGGGAAAAAATATACGATGGACTTACGCTGCTGTTTCAACAGTGAATTTTCCAGTGCCATTTTCCGAAGAACCAGTGGACCCGCAACCGTCCGTTTCAAGATGGGCATCTAATAATGAGGCGATACATCCAACATCAGATCGGGAGACAGTAGAAACCACATCAGAATGCGAGTCAACATATACATTGCATGGAGGTCAACGCTTATGTTCCCAAGCAGAACTGAACGATTGGGTTAGAGAATTGAAACTCTCCAAGGAAGATGCAGAGTTGCATGCATCGCGCATGCAACAGTTCGGTTTCTTGGCTCCTGGTGTGGTGACAACAATCTACAGGAAGCGTCATGAACCATACGCAAGGTACTACACAAAAAAAGACAACATCTGTTTTTGTAAGGACATTCCCGGATTATTTGGTGAACTCGGGTACTCTTACGATCCAGGAGAGTGGCGTCTTTTCATCGACAGCAACAAGCAGAGCCTTAAAGCAATTTTACTGCACAACGGCAACGAGAAACCTTCGATTCCAATTGCTCATGCCGTTGACACCAAGGAAACATACGAAGTCATGGACAATCTACTAAAGTGCCTTAACTATGAGAGGCACGATTGGAAAGTTTGTGCCGACCTTAAGGTTATCGGTATCCTTTGAGGATTACAAGGTGGATTCACAAAGTACTGTTGTTTTCTCTGCCTTTGGGACAGCCGCGATCGTCAACATCATTACAACAGGAGGAGTTGGACAGAAAGAGTTAACTTCATCCCCGGCAGCGACAACGTGAAATATACACCACTCATAAAAAAGGAAAATGTTTTTCTCCCACCTCTTCACATAAAGCTCGGACTCATAAAAAACTTCGTGAAAGCTATCAACAAAGATGGCGAAGCGTTCGCCTATTTAAAAACCATTTTTCCTCACCTTTCATCGGCAAAGATTAAGGAAGGCGTTTTCGACGGTCCGCAAATTAAAAAGTTGTTGCAAGACCAACAGTTTGATCACATTTTATCACCAAATGAAGCTGCAGCTTGGAACTCATTTCGGCAAATTGTTTCCGGATTTCTTGGAAACAACAAAAGCTCAAATTACAGAGAGATCGTCGAACAACTACTCCAAAATTATAAAAAAATTAGAGCAAATATGTCGCTTAAGATACATTTTCTACACTCGCACTTGGACTTCTTTCCGGACAACCTGGGCGATGTGAGTGACGAGCATGGTGAGCGTTTTCATCAGCAAATGAAAGAAATTGAGCACCGATACCAAGGATTTTGGAACGAAGCTATGATGGGGGACTATATCTGGTTCCTGATAAGAGAAACAGACCCACAACAATATAAAAGAAAGACAAAAGCACATAATTATTTTTAATTTGAAGGTTTTTATTTTTGTGTTTAGATATTTTTTTTTAAAACTTTTTTATAATTAATTAATGTTGATATCCTTAGGATAATTTCTTGTGCATATATCGAATTGTTTTTTAATTTAAAGTCATATATTTTTGTCACCCAACAAATTTTAATTTTTTTTGTAATAAAAAAGAAAAAACCTTACCATAGACAAAGTTGTGCATATGTCGAGCAAATTTTTGAAATTCATACCTTTACTCAATTGCGAATAAAAGCGAAACGCGTGCATCGATTTTCATGATCTTTGTCTCATTTTGCTCATAGGTTATGTGACTTTACGTAAAAGTAATAAGATTTGACATTTTTTTTCATTTTGGATTTTTTATGGATTTTTAAAAAAAAAAAATTTAAATCTTTAGGCAAAAAATAAGTTTTTTCCTTTATATATTCATTTTTAACTTGGAAACTGTTGCTTGTATAGGAAAACAATATATGAACAGATTAAGGGAATTGTAATTTTAAATTTTTTAAAATTTAATTCAATTAAATCGGGCTAGTGGTTCCCGAGTTATGCCGTACGAAACAAATTAACCAAAAAAAAATTTTAAAATTTAAAAAAAAAAAATAAAACAAAAACCAAACGAAAAAAAAATTTTTATTGCGTTTTTCGAGCTCATGTCAAGGTTATCTACACAGAAAAAATTATCGCATCCGGAGTACATGAAATTTTTTTCATTTTGTTGAGTAGTGTAATTGATTATCATCATTAACACTGGCCGATACAGCGATATTTTCTTCAGTTCGCACTCTACGTAAGCGTGTTGGTGGTTTAATGTCCAACAATGTAAATTTGGTGCGAAATTTAGTCGCAATAGCCGCTTCAGTGGGTCGATTAAACTGACCATAAAATGGAAGCGCGCGACGAACTTTCTTAACAGAGCATGCATTTTGATAATAAAATTCAATAATTTGCAAGCGTTGTTCGTTTGTAAGACTATGACCTATGTGGATCATAGGGCTAGAATCATGATATTCAGTGTTTGCACTCGTCTGTCTAGAAGCGGGAAATAAGAGGTACTTTTTTTAAATTCGTACTTTTAGGGTCAAAATGGAAAACGGCGTGAAACTGGTACCAATCAAACGATTGTAGCTAAAATCATGAAATTAGGTGTGTACATTCCACTCAGAAACATATTGGATCTTCAATATTACAACTTTTCCTATCAAAATGGTACAGACATTAAGGCTGTATTTGGAATCAAGAAATTGCAAATGGGGAAAATCGGGCTTGAGGATTTCTGACTAATAATTATATTAAATTTATTTATATAGTAGATGACTATTAATATTATAATAATGAAGAATCGCAATTTTCCTAATATGGTAGTGCACTTCTATGTAATATCGACAGTCTCTAATCTACCGATAATACTGTGGAATACACTCCGTGGTGGCGGGTATATAAGATTCGGCCCGGCCGAACTTAACGCCTTTTTACTTGTTTGTACTCTAACTGTATGGTGCCAAAATTGGGCAAATCGGTTTTTAATTTTATATAGCCTTTATACAAGGCTACCAATACATTTATACTATATATATCGAAATACTTCAAGTCAATTCAAACAGTAAATATAAGACAGAAATCTTCACAAAGCTTAAATGCCATAAATATTGGTAGTTAGCGGGTGCTACAGTTTGTTGTACTTCCATCCTATTCAATTCCAAAAGTACAAATTTTGAAAATCCATTATCTCATGTACGTAGTGCAAAATAACTTAACTCATGATTCAACCAATTTTTGCCGTAAAATTAAAAAAGTACGAATTTGGAAAAATCTTTTTATTCTGCGTGTCTATGCAGTCAGATGAATGTATAAACCGAATTCCATGATTCTAACTGCGGCCATTTGGTTTGGTTTAAAGGACCAGAAAGCTTTCGCAACCTGTGCACTCGGAGACCCTATTGGATCCATTGGACATATCCGTATACCAGAAAAGTTTACATGTAAATGTGAATTAGATGAGAGGGAGGGACAGTTGGTGAGGGGATAGAGGAAAAGCGGGAATATGGGTTGTGGTGGAATAGGAGGTGTCAAGTGGGTGGAAGGAGTTAGGAAGTCGAGTTTAGTTTGACTGTGCCTTTGTCAGTTAATACTCTTTCTTCCTTGTAGTTGCTGTGGCCTATGAGTAATTCGAGGATACCTCTGGGTAGCTTGACATTGGCGTACCTTATGGTCCTCATTCTTACTGACAGGTGCCAGATTCATTGTTATCACCAGTGTAAATCAGAAACTAACCATAATCCAGTCCAGGCCCTTCGAGAATCTCAGCAACTCATGGATGGTGCGGGTTGCGATTTCATCGATGTTCCTAATTATAAAATCTCCTACGTACACAGAGAGAGGGGCACATACATAAAATGTGCTCGATCGTCTCAATCTCATCCTCGTCCTCACGCAGTCGGCAATAGTCCACAATACCTATGTCCCACCTGCTGAGCCTGCTTCTAATGTTACAGTGCCCTGTGTTAGATTCCTATTAGCGTACGCAACTCTACTTTGCCTAACTTTAATAAAGTTCTTGTTTTCTGTTTGTCTGCCTTTGGCCAGGTGGCCCTAGCAATCCTACAGGTTGATAAATTTATCCATGTTGAGTTCATCATTGCCCATATGCGTGACTCAATCAGTCTATAGAAAACGCCGATCGGTGGTTTCACTGAGTTTTCGGCTTGCGAGATTTCCATGGATGAACCATTTCTGGCCAGTTCATCTGCTATTTCGTTCCCACTGATATTGCTATGTCCGGGAACCCAGCAGAGACGGACCACGTGGTTTCTGATGTTATCCAGCGAGCGCTTGCAACTCAGTAAAAGCTTTGATTTGACGTTATGTGACATGATTGATTTAATGGATGCCTGACATGGTACCAGAACCGGTACCATGTAATCGGTACCTTCATCAAAGGCTGGTTCTGGCTGAAAGTTCTCCACATACCTTTTAAAAATCGAAGAGGTATTTTTTTGTTTATTAAACATCAATTTGAACTAGCCAGTTTTTTTTTACATTTTAGTACTATTTTTAGAAAAGTGGGAGGAAATATGCACACCCTTTTAAAACTTTCAAAACGCCGCTACACCTATATTATTTTTTGTGTTCCACAGTGTTATAGGACAACAAAATACGCCAGTTCAATCAAAACGCAAAAAGCTCCCGTAAGAAAAGCCACGTAAAACAACATCAGCCCTTCGAAATTGTTGTAAATTAGTGTTTTTCATTTATTAAATATTTATGAAACACATTTTTAATGGAAAATAACTATTCAGATTATTTTTTAAAAGATTAAATGTTACTTTTACATTGAATTTTTGTTTTATTAAATCGTTTTGAAATCGTTTGATAAGAAAAATAAATTGTAATAAAGTCATTCTAAATTTTATTCTGGTAGTGAATTGGAAAAATATTTATTTTCTATTTTTCCCGATTATTCAATCATGACAAAAGAAATTGTTTTCAAACAATTTTACTTTTCTCAGATAATTTACAGAGAAATTGGTATTACATAGTGGCGGTGTTGTCGTATACTTTAGACCCGAATATTGATACATACCTGTCTGTAACGCTGTTACCTTTGCTTGCCTCCCGTTGTCACTTTGCAAGTTACTCTGCTGGACAACCGGTTTGCTTCCCGTCTCTTCTGTGTTTGGGCTATTTGCAGCATTTATTTGTTGTGTACCCGCCTTTGGCTGCTCTAAAGAGCTTTTATTTTTGGTCATGTTTGACTGTGGACGGAGATGAAACTGAACGATGATTTAAGGTTTGCGGGGACGTCGCGATAAACAAAAATATTGCCAAAATATGTTGGACATTTATTTGCTGACTTGAAAAACGAAGCCACACTTCACGCACTAAATTCTTTCAACGCAGACAAATACAAATTACGATGGCAGAAGAAACAGAAAATAAATTTCCATATTTAAATTCGTTTGTAATTCGACAAGAAGGAATCTGCTCAACAATTGACTGGTACATTCGAATATTTACAACAAAGAATTTCAAAAACTATTCCAATTCGCCACAAATTAGAATTTTGGCAAGTTTGATGTTCCTGTATTCGTTTGTTTTGTGATTTTCGATCCCGCATACGTTGGAATGAGAGAGCGAACATTCAAGATAAATGTCGAATATACAAAACGTGTGTATTCATTCTGTTTGCTTTACAATATCTTGTAAAATTCACAAAAAATAATGAATTAATGAAATTGTGCTGAATAAACCGGTAAACCGGTTAATTTGAACGCCATGGAAACAACATTGTGCTAATCATTGCTTAAGAAAGTGATCAAATTAAATTCAATCGCTAATGACATGCCATTATCTATCTAATTAAGTCAATTATTAATTCAATTCAATTCTAAAGGTCTAACAAAACGTCTAAATAATTATTGCGAAAAAAGTCAACTTTACAAAAGAAGGAGGTTTAAATGTAAATTTAGGATTTTTTATTAAGAGTGTTTGGTGCTTAAGAATGTATAAAAAAACTCAATATACTACAGGCCTGTGATTCTATGGAGTATTCTCCTTTGTGCAGGGTAACACTGACAAATGGTTACGTATCTACCACTACTAACATCAGCTTGAAGATAAAATAAAAAACTCGTTCAGCGGTGGGGAATTCAATCCATGGAAGTATATATTATGGAAATGGTATCCCAAAATTCACGCTATCCTCCGAGTATACACTAAGTTTGTCATTCCGTTTATAACACCTTGAAATATATATTCTATATATTCTTGATCGTCATAAAAATCTAAGAAGATCTAACCATGTCGTTCCATCCGTCTGTCCATCTATTGAAAGCTATGACGTCCAAATTTGACATAAATGTGTCACAATTTTCACTAGGACTGAAAATACCCACAATAACCCTTAATATTTATTTAAGCATGTTTTTGCAATATGTCTGCTTATACTTACTTACTTGATATTTGGAATGCGCAGTCCCCTGATAGCAGAAACGTTGAAAAAGGGCAAAAAGGGATAAAAATGATATCAAACTACAGCAGCTAGAAATACGAAAAACGGTGAGTACATCCCTCTGATTGATTGGATACATAATATTAAAGTATTTTTTTCTAATTCGCACTTTTAAGGTGTAAAATGTGAATGCAGGGATAAAAATGGTACCAACCGAGCGGCTGCACCAAGAATAATGAAATTCGGTGTATACATCCCTCGGTGAGTACATCCCTCTGATTGAGTGGATACATAATATTAAAGTATTTTTTTTTTAATTCCCAATTTTAAGGTGTAAAATGTGAATGGAGGGAATAAAAATGGTACCAACCAAGTGGCTGCGCACCAAGATTAATGTAATTCGGTGTATACATTCCTCTGACTGCATAGGCATTTAAAATAAAGAGATTTTTCGAAATTCGTACTTTTAAGGTGTAAAATGGGAAAAGGGAATAGAATGGTACCAACCAAATGACCGTAGCTAGAGTCTTGGAATTCGGTGTGTACATACATCTAATTCATAAACTCGCGAAATTATATTACAAAGGAACAGATACAAATGGTACCAGCTAAACGGCTACAGCTAGAATGATGAAATTTGGTGTATTAAAATAAAGAGATTTTAGAAAGTCGTACTCTTAAGGGGTAAAATGACAAAAAGGGGGATAAAAATGGTACCAACCAAATATTCGCAGCTGGAATCATGGAATTCGGTGTATACATTCCTCTGACTGCATTGAATCGTAAAATAAAAAGATTTTTCCAAATTCGTACTTTTTACGGCAAAAAAATGTATCAAGAAGTTAGGTTATCTTGCACTGTGTACGTGATAATGGATTTTCAAAATTTTTACGTTTGGAATTGAAATAGGATGGAAATAATCTACAATTATTTATGGTATTAAGCTTTTGAAGATTGCTGTCTTATATGATTTGAACTGGGATATTGTCCTGGCTCAAGACCATTTTGCTTCTATATTTAATAGAATGCAAATTTATTTACAAATGGCATGGTGACATTTATTACTTGGCTGCAGACTACCACGATCATGATTTCGACCATGTCAAAAGTCTTTTCAAGTGGCTTCGCAGCGACTTTTCAACATCAAACCCGGCCTCTATAAGGAGATGATTCTCACAAACGAACGAGAAGCACAACTTACTTGCCGAATTTGCGTTTAAAAAATTGCACCAAGTAATAAAGTACACATGCCATCTTCAAAGCATCTCATTGAGTTGCGTACGTAAGTATGTGTATATGCAGGTATAGTTACCCAGCAATACTTCTGCCGTGCCAACGCTCATTTGTTTTAGTTTTTTCGTTTGCTGTCTTATATTTTGAATTGACTTAAAGTATTATTTCAATTTATATAGTATAGTAAAGTTATTTTTTCAATATTTTTATTTGTTTTGGTTTGGCTATATTAAAAATAAATGACATTAAAACATTGACATTGTAATGTTACTGCACTTCTACGAAAATCGACAGCCTATGTGGACTGCCATCCATGATGGGGGTATATAAAGTACGACCCGGCCGAACGTCGTTTTACTTGTTTTAAATAAATCTGTTGTATTTAGTGTATCTAAACAAATGCTTTTTATTAATAGTTTTTTTGTTATTTGTTTAGCAATCGATTGATTGATTTTCTATGAGTTTTGAACGAAATACATTCGAATTTCAGCTATTCGATCAAGTAAATTCTTCTTACGAAGGAAATCTTTGTTTTGGTAATGGAAATGAAGAGAACCACACTCAGCCATACACACATTTGACCATATACGTATTCCATTGTCCTGTGTAGGGACAAATCATCAGTGATTCTTCTGTGTTTGCGTCAACATCATCGGTTATATATATATTCTATGAAAATCACTTATGCGTATTATATCTGTACACCCGAACACCTCACCTATAGCGATTTTTCAAAGTATCTACTTTTTGGCAAACAGGTGCAAAAAGTTATAAAATGACCGGCTGCATCTACAAATATCTATAATTGGTTGTAATTTTTTGTTTGAAACTACAGTACAAGCTCGATTTGCGCAACCGATAGGAAATCAAGGCAGTTGCATTAACTGAGATTGTTGCTCTAACCAACACCCAAATTATTTAGTTTTAAATAAGTAATATCATCCTAATGAGGCCCACTCAATACTTATGTCAAGACCTTTGATAACATACATATTTTCGTTATAAGAGGTATTTAAAAATTCTGCTTCCTCAATAACATCTTGAAAGCTTTCGTTGATCCATTCGTCGATTTCTCTTGTGGAAAATTTACTCAGTAAATTTTTAATTGATGAATGTTTTGTGCTGACTGTTTTGTAAATAATCCTAACTTGTCCATCATTGTAAAAACGTTCAAACAATTGTTAGTAGCCTTTAGACTAGTGAAAATGTGAAACCTAAATGAAATTTAATGTACAGCATGCCTATAACATATTGTTCGTCGGTAATTTACAGATCCCGAGCATTTTGTTTTAAAAACTATTTAAATATTTTTGTTTCTAATTCTGAAATTCAGCAATTTTCAGAGATAGTCGTTTTCCAGGTCAGAACTCTCTATCACAAACAAAATTTGCACTTATAAATAAATATCTTAATTTAAAAGAAATGGTGGTTGCGCTAATCGGGGAGTTGCAATAATCGGGGGTTGCGCAAATCGAGCTTGTACTTTAGATAGAAAATTATAAAATTAATACATACGAAGGTAGTTCAGCTAAAATAGTGCAATTCGACAAGCACATTCCTTTGAATGTTACTATTTTAGATTTATCCATATCCAGCAAAAGAAAATTCAATAAATACTATCCAAAAACCGAGACGGATAAAAGTGATAACAAACAACTGACTTTTCCTCTTGCGAAGTAGCGGGCACTGCTATTATTTTTATATAATATTATAATTGTAGAGTCAACAATGTGGACAGTATGGCATATCGGTTAAATGATCCGTTTTACTAAAAAGTGGATTGATTTAATGTTTTGTTTCTCAACAATATCTCGTGGATTTTTTTTGTAAACCAAATCCGACAATTTTAGCGAAAATGAGCCTCGTCCTTGAAGATGATTATCTTTGTAAAACCTTCATTATTTTCAAGATATTGTTCAACAATTAAAGGGATTGGTTCTTTCTCATGGCACTTTATTTTGAACTCATCATTCAGCTATCACACAATTAGCTTTTTGAAAACAACACAAATATTTTTTAACATTGCAAATGTCGCGAAATTCAAATCTTTCGAGAATTTTGGGACATCCTTTATATATTTCTTTTTAAATTATCTTTACTGTTACTTGTTTCAATTGATTTGTTAATTTGGAATATAGTTAACTATTTGGCAATATTTTTGTTTTGAACCAAACAGCGTTTCTACTGGTTTTGGCGTTTATCGGCATTGATTTGATTATGATTTGAAGAAGGTATTTATTCCGTCTATTATAAGGTCTACATACGAATATGATTTCGTTTTAGGCAGATTAATAAAAAAATAAAACACAACAATAAAGATCACATTTATGAATATTTTAGAATATTTAGATTTCTTTGCGATTAATTAGTACTTCGGTTGGAACACGTTTGTTGTCTGCGAGAGATGAACGAAAATGCTGTGATGCTTTGACGTTTCTGGGTATCTGGTAACTTGTTCAAAGTTCTTCTCTAGAGAAGCTTTTTTGTACAATAATCTTTAATTCGTAGAGAATAGGGTGGATCGGTTCTGATAAAAGAACGACAACACATTTAAAAGTTCATTACAGCCGAACCTGGATAAGTGGGATTTTTTTAATAAAATAATGTATGGCGAAAGCTTAAAATATTGAATATCTGCAATAAGTTGACAATTTTTTTAATAATTCCAAAAAGGAAAGAGCCAAAATAGAACATCAAAATGCCTTCGACGATCCAGGATTAACAATATCACGTATGAATCTTATACATTTTATTCTTATATATTTGAAGGATAAGTTGAACTGAAAAGATTATAAAAGTGGAAGATCGTTTGGTGACATGGTTTTAAATTTGTCAAAGTAAAAATGTTCCAATTCCGCCATGGGAAGGTGTTATAGGTTGCTACATCATTAGGCATACCTCAAAACGTTTTACCTCTTTAAGTGGGGCAACAGACAAATTGCCTGGATAAATGTGAAACTGGGTTAGTGGGAAACCTCTATAAGTGGGAATAAAGGCCTGTCTTATGAGCTCCCACTTATCCGAGATCGACTGTATATTTAATGTCACTTTTTGGTATCTTGTAGAACGTTTAAAACAATTTGGGTGCGTTCATACACTCACTTCAAACCCACTTGCGTATGAAATCTTTTGGTGGTATAAATGGTGTGTCACCCGTTAAGTAAGAAAGGACTTTTTGGATTTTCTCGAAAAAAGGGTTAAATCTATATAGGGCAAATCTACGGTATAGTACGATTCCATGTCACTCAGGCTTCTAACCGCTTTAAGAGCAATATATAATATTTCTGAGAGTGTCATAATTTTCAAAACGACGAGTTTAACCTCGCCAACATCCTAAAGTTTTAAAATTATGCTGTTAATGTAGTCTACTGAGCTAAGGTCTACCCTAATTTACCCTATTTTTGCTTGTAACTTTCAGGAGTTGTTCAACTCTTTTGGCTATAACTTTTTCAGCATAAGAGAAAATCATTCTGATCTTTTTGTGGATGATAGTAATGATGTTGCAAAATCTTCTATATGTTGAAAAAAGCATGTGCCATCACTGAGGAATAAATGGTAGCTCTTCAAAATCTGTCACTCTGTTTTTGCATAAAACGAAAATTAATACAATTTTCTTTTTTGCGCTTTCAGCGTGAACGTAATTGCAAATTTTTTAATATTGGATTATAAACGACAGAGATACTAACAAAAGGCGACCGGACGATTTGGTGTGCCTTCAGCGACAAGGAGATTATGACAGTACGAACATCATCAGGTCGATGCGTGCAGATCATGAAATTTCATATTTTTTGAAGAGCACATCCGCAGTTTGAAAAATAACTGGTGGCAACCCTGTGTGATCGGTGAATATGGGTAGTACTAATAATGTGTGTAAGTGCTAAATAGATCGAATTATTATTTTGGTACCGAGAGCCATTTTAGGTTAAATTTTGTTGATTTTCATAGGGTTTTCAGGCTTAACTTGCAATAGAACCAAAAGGGACAATCCGATTATAACTTCTTCAGCACTTGAAAAAAATGATGCACGCGAGCACATTATTTATATTTAATGTATTTTTAACAAGTTGACGCTAAAATAAAACGTGTGCCTCTAATTTGAAATTTTTAATTTTTCAAAATTGAAATCGGACTATTTTGTAGATTTTCCCATATATAAAAGAGTTGCGTTACTGACTGACTGACTGACTTATCATTGACCAGCCCCCAGACCAAACGGCTGAAGCCAGGGTCATGAAATTTTCAGGGTAGTTCCCAAATATGACGCAGACGTCGACTAAGAAAGGGTTTTACGAAATTCGTACTTTTAGGGGACAAAAAGGGATAAACATCGAACCTTCGTCCTGACCAAACTGTAGTAGCTAGAAACATGAAATTCAGTGTGTTCCTTGCTATGGCCATGCAGACGAGCTACAAATTGGGATTTTTGGAAATTTGTACTTTTAAGCGAGGAAAGATACAAAAAGGGATAAAAATGGTACCAATTTAAGAATTGCAGCTAGAATCGTGAAAATCGGTATTTACATTTGTCTGACTACTTAGACTTGCAATATAAATTGATTTTTCGAAATTTGTACTTATAAGGGGTGAGCGGGACAAAAAGGGATAAAAATGGTACCAATTTAAGAATTGCAGCTAGAATCGTGAAAATCGGTATTTACATTTGTCTGACAACTTAGACTTGCAATATAAATTGATTTTTCGAAATTTGTACTTATAAGGGGTGAGTGGGACAAAAAGGGATAAAAATGGTACCAACTAAAGTATTACAGCTAGAATCGTGAAATTTGGTATGTAAATTGCTCTGGCCATATAAAGGCGAAGTAAAATTGGATTTTTCGAAAATTTTACTTTTAAGGGGCTTGCGCGACAGAAAGGGAAAAATAGTGCCAACTAAAGTATTACACCTAGAATCGTGAAATTTGGTATGTAAATTCCTCTGACCATATAAAAGCGAAGTAAAATTGTATTTTTCGAAAATTGTACTTTTAAAGAGCGTGTGGGACAGAAGGCGATAAAAATGGTACCAACTAAAGTATTACACCTAGATTCGTGAAATTTGGTATGTAAATTCCTCTGGCCATATAAAAGCGAAATAAAATTAAATTTTTCGAAATTTGTACTTTTTAGGGGGCGAGCGGGACAAAAAGGGATAAAAATGGTACCAGCTATAGTATTACACCTAGAATCGTGAAATTTGGTATGTAAATTCCTCTGACCATATAAAACCGAAGTAAAATTGGATTTTTCGAAAAATTCCACTTTTAATGGGCGTGCGGGACAAAATGGTACCAACAAAAGTATTACACCTAGAATCGTGAAATTTGGTATGTAAATTCCTCTGACCATATAAAAGCGAAGTAAAATTGGATTTTTCGAAATTTTTACTTTCAAGGGATACAAGTACCAATTTAAGTATTGCAGCTATAGTCGTGAAATTTGGTATGTAAATTCCACTGACAACGTAGTAGCGTAAATCTAAATGGATTTTTCGAAATTTGTACTTATTAGGGGTGAGTGGGAAAAAAAGGGATACAAATTGTACCAACCAAAGTATTGTAACAACAATCGTGAAATTTAGTACCAACTAAAGTATTGACAATTTAGAAGCTCTAATCTAAAAGAATTTTTCGAAATTTGTACTTATAAACGGTGAGCGGGATAAAAATAGTACCAACAAAAATAGTGCAGTTAGAGTTGCGAAATTTGGAGTGTAAATTCCCTGACAACGTAGAAGCGCAATCTAAATGGATTTTTTTTGAAATTTGTACTTATAAGAGGTGAGCGGGACAAAAAGGGATAAAAATGGTACCAACTAAAGTATTACAGCTATAGTCGAGAAATTTAGAGTGTAAATTCCTCTGACAAAGTAGATTTGCAACAGAAATGGATTTCTTGATTTAGTATGTAAATTCCTCTGACCACGTAGAAGCGCAGTAAAATTGGACTTTCGAAATTTGTACTTTAAGGGATGCGCGGGACGAAAAGGGATACAAATTGTGTACAGTCCTTTAATTACTTAAACGCGGAACATAAATGGATATTTCAAAATTTGTACTTAATACAACGATACGTCCCGACAAGAAATAAATGTG
This sequence comes from Polietes domitor, assembly GCA_947397865.1. NCBI lineage: Eukaryota > Metazoa > Arthropoda > Insecta > Diptera > Muscidae > Polietes > Polietes domitor. Next base: position 50,361,363 of record OX377620.1, read on the forward strand.
TTACCAAATAAAGTACATATTTTTAGGGGAAGCAAAAACACATGTTACCTATAGTGGTTTTTCAAAATGTGTACTTTTTGGGAAAGAGGTGCAAAAGTTATAAAGTAGCTGGCTGCATCTAGAAACATGAGATCGAGGATATAAATGGTGGTAATTTTTTGTTCAAAACTTGGTAGAAAATGATAAAAAGTATACATACGAAGGAGTTCAGCTAAAATAGTGCATATCGACAAGCACATTACTTTGACTGTGTGTGAGTGCTATATAATAGGATGTTCCCAATTACTATTTTAGATTTATCTATATCCACCAAAAGAAAATTAAATAAATTGATAAATAAATAACAGAGACGGATAAAATTAGCAAATAACTGGCTTTTTCGCGTGCGAAGCAGCTGGTACTGCTAGTTGATCCATAAAGAGAGGAGCTAGAGGGTGAAGATCTTCCACAAAAATTATCCTCATAAAATTCCACAATATAGTTCTGACAATAAGAATTCACTCAGACAACACATTTTCACTTAGCATAATGCTTCCTTTGACCATAAAACAAAAACTTTGATCCACTGTAAAAAGAAACTCTGCAAAAATTGTCTACTCTATTCTGTTCCATTCAAAAAGTCTTATTTGATTTCCACTGATTGTCATATGGTTTTAGAAACAAATCCATATTTACAACATTCACAAGAAAATATATATGTATAATATATGTATTATGTCCAAAAGTAAAACAACTAGAGTGATATCGTTAAGGGCGGCAGATAAATTAATTTGTATTATTAATTACTTGTTATCTTGCCATTTATAGTTCGGTATAATATTTATCGGTATATAATAAGTAAAAGATGAAATAATGCATTATTTGGATGGACAATTTATTTTTTTTTAAACGTTAGATTTAAAATTGTCAACACTGTCAGGTTTGCCAATGACCCATCACAAAAACAGACCAGATTTCAAACTACACATGTAAAAAGGCCTTCGTCGGGCGAAATCGTATATTCCCCAAAAAGAAGTTTTAACGGCTCTCGACTATACGCCAATTTAGGAAAATTATGAAAATTTGTATGCTATTGTTTGTTTACTACTAGCAACTACCACATAAGTGGGTCTTATGCTTACTGTTTTGAATTATTATAATATTGAAAAAAAAAAAAAATAATAAAGACCATACTCACCAGACTAGTTATAATTTTACAGGAAGAACATAAAACTTAATAATATGAAAACCATTGTAGTTACTATAGCCAATTTTCAAGATACTTTCTAAATCGGGGAATACATAATTTTGTTCAAATTATGTTATTTTTTAATTGGTTGCTTTTTATAAATGAAATCTAATTAACTTAAACTTATTAATCTAGTAAAAGTTTTTTACAGTAATTAGAAAAAAATCCCACATTTTTAATTAAAATAAAAACAAGTAAGGAAAGGCTAAAGTCGGTCCAATTTGTTAAATCGAGATTAATATTTGTATCGGAGCTATATCCAAACATGGAATGAAGTGACTAACTTTCACAATAAGTTCTTCTAGTTGAAGTATAACGTGTTATGCTCAATTTTAAGAAATTCTATGAAAATACGCGGTTTCTGGGGAAACGAAATTAGTATGAGAGCTATATGTAAATCTGAACCGATGTGACCCATTTTCACCATACGTGTTCCTAGTTTAAATATAAGATGTTTTGCCAATTTTGAAGAAATTTTGTTAAAATATGTGGATTCTGATGAGCTATATATAAATCTGAACCGATGTAACACATTTTTACCAGTTGAAATATAAGGTTTCAGTTGAAATATAAGGTGTTTTGCGAATTTAGAGGAAAATCTGTTAAAATATGTGGATTCTAGCGAAATTTGTATGGGAGCTATATATAAATCTGGACCGATCTAACACATTTTTTCAACAGGTGTTTCCAGTTGAAATATAAGATGTTTTGTAAAATTTGAAGAAAATCTGTTGAAATATGTGGTATCTAGAGTGAAAAGGGTCAAATCGGGAGTGAAATTCGTATGGGGGCTATATTTAAATCTGAACCGATTTTCTTCAAATTAAATAGCGTTCGTCCTTGTCCCGAAAAACTTCGTTGTGCAAAGTTTTGTTTAGTTCTGGCTACAATTGCGACCTCTATCGTGATTACAACAATAGATGGACAGTCGGACAGACAGACGGACATTGCTAAATCGACTCAGAAAGTGATTCTAAGCCGATCGGTATAATTAACAATGGGTCTATCTCCCTTCCTTTTAAGGTGTTACAAACAAATGCACAAAGACATAATACTCTCGTGGAGTGTATAAAAATTGTTAGGTTGTGATGTTATTTACATCGATCTACAAAATCCGAAAAAATTGGCTCCGCAATTCATGAATTTTGGGCTGGCGGTATCATTGGTGAAAAATTGGGTTGATCGAATGAGGTACTGCCGAGCCAGTCGTGGTAGTCATATGAATGATATTATTAAATAAAAAAATTTCCAATAAATCTTTTTATAGTCTATCTTTTTTTCCAATCTTTTTTTATAGCCGATTCTAATTAACATTTTAAATGACCCACCTTTCACAACTGTTTTATCCCCTTTTATATCACTTTTATCATAAAAGAAAGAATTTGGAAAAATCATCTTATTTTACGCGCATACGCAGTGAGCTGAATGTAAATACCGAATTTCATATTGCTGCTGTTTGGTTGGTACCATTTATATGCTCTTTCGACCAGTTGTTATCGTAAAAGTATAAATTTCGAAAAATTAATTATTGTTTCGAATTTCATAATTCTAGTTGCAGCCATTTGGTCTGTACCCCTTTTCACAATTTTGACTCTGAAAGTATGAATATCGAAAGAAATCTTTACATTTCTCGTTTACTCTCTGAATTTCATTATTCTAGCTATAGCTTTTGGTTGATACCATTTTTACCCCCTTTTAGCTTCTCCTAAAAATTCAAATATCTAGAAATTTCTTTATTTTACGAAAGTAAACAGTTTCATGATTTGAACTTTTAACCTAAGCACTGGTTACACTTTAAGATTTATTGTTCAACTTCTCTATTGATCTGAAAAGGTTTCAAAGGACGATAATAGGATTTCAATTTGTACAATAAATAGTAGTGTCTGAATATTATTTGTTCTTTCTATTCCTATTTTACACCTTAAATGGACGAATTTCCAAATGTTCATTTGTTTTTCAAATCAACGTAAATATATACAAGGTGGCGCAAAAATAACCTTTCGATGTTTTTTGGCTGTAATTTAAAAAAAATGAAAAACTTTGATTCTTCTTGTGGATTATTTTTATTTGGTCTTTTAATTTTTTTTACATCAAGTCGAGAATATGATGTCATGTAAATGGCCGCCGCCACAGTTGATTGTCATTTGAGCCCTTTTTATGGCATTTTCCATTACTTTGGCCAAAACTTCCGGCGATAGGTCCTCACATTCTTGACGGATATTGTCTTTAAGAGCTGCAAGAGTCTGAGGCTTGTTGACATAAACCCGCGACTTCAAAAAGCCCCACAAAAAGAAGTCTGGAGCGGAACTCGTTGATCATTGCTCTGTAGCGCTCACCATTCACAGTAACCGTTTGGCCCACGACGTCTTCGAAGAAAAAAGGTCCGATGACTCCTCCAGCGAAAACAGCACACCATACAGTGACTTTGAGCGGGTGTAATGGCTCTTCGTGGGTTACACGCGGATTTTCAGAGCCCCAGAAGCGTAAGTTTTTTGCTTATTTACGTTCCCGCTAAGATGGAAATGGGCCTCATCAATCATGATTATTTTTGATGAAAAGTCATCTTCCTGTTGGTGGTGATTAAGGATGGCATGAGCGTATGTTAGACGCGATTGGCGGTCAGCAGCTAACTGCTGATGCACCGTCTGGACTTTGTACGGAAACATCTTCGAATCTTGTACCAAAATTCGCTGTAAAGACCGTCGACTGATACCTATTTGCGTGGCACGTCGTCTGGTCGATGTCGACGGCGCTTCCATGACATCCTCGGCTACAGCAGCAATATTCTTTGCAGAACGGCTACTCCGGGGTCTGCCACGCCTGGCAGCATCTCGTGTTGTGCCAGTCTCTTCGAGGCGAGCGGCTAAACGTCGCAGTGTTTCACCAGACGGCTAGCAAATCTGCGACGAAATTCACTTTGGGCCAAAGTCACCGACCGATTATTGGTCAAATAAATAGTCACCAATATTCCGCGTTCTGGAGCAGTGTAGCGTAACATTGTTTATTAACGTGTATTTCGCATGTGTTTACTACACAAATGTCAAAACAAAACTGACATTAGGGGCCAATCGCAAAATTTATAGCATTTTCTGATAGGAGGATTACTTTTGCGCCTTGTATATCTGCTTGATATGCGCATTCTCCCTATAACAAAAAAAGGGATAAAAATGGTACCTATCAAACGACAACAGCTAGAAACACGAAATTTGATATGTACGTTCCTCTAATTGAGTAGAAACATAATATATAAGTATTTTTTTCAAAATTCGTACTTTTAAGGGGAAAAATGGAAAAAGGGGATAAAAATAGTATCAATCAAATGACCGCAGCTAGAGTCATGAAATTCGGTATATACATTCCGCTGATTGCGTAGACACGTAAAATAAACGGATTTTTCGAAATTCGTACTGTACACATACGCATAGTTTCCATTCCCATCTTGTCATATACGTGTGTTTTTAACATACACCCTTAGATAATGTTCTTATGCTTAAATAATCATAAATTTAGTAACTAACCATTGACGTATTTAATTTAAATAAATAAATATTTAAAAACATTCCCCTGATGTTGAAGAGTGATGAAAGGTTGACTCCAAAAAATTTCGACACAGTCGCGAACTCGAGTTCCACCGATTTCCGAGTGCGCCCTTTCAAACACAAAAATGTGAGCAGATTAAAAAAAATCCGATGATGCATGTGGACAATAGTTCGATTTATTTTGGCCGTTTTATGTGTCGACTTATTTTGGAATCACCCAGAAATAAAATGGCTAGATCTTCCGACTAAACAAATTGTAGTCACTTGTTTATGGTTAGATGAACAATGGATAATTTGGCAACACTGCCAATTAAACACGCACACATAGTTTCTATTCCCATCTTGTCATATACGTGTGTTTTTAACATACACCCTTAAATAATGTTCCTATGCTTAAATAATCATAACTAACCATTGACGTATTTAATTTAAATAAATAAATATTTATAAACATTCCCCTGATGTTCAAGAGTGTACAGTGAAAGATGATTAATATCTATGTATGTTTCCCATTTTCTGTTTTGTTAGCGAATGGGAAACATACAAGAAACCTTTTTTTATTTTAATGTAATATTTCAATGTAAGATTTTGAAAAGTTGTAGTTTCCGCAAGGTCCGAAGCAAAAAACTAAAAAAGTTAAAATTTGAAATATTAATTTTTAGCCCAAATATCACCACACCATTTTCAATTGTAATTCAAAATAATTCATTTGAAACTCAAATTTTGCGTTTGAATTTCAAAAAATATAAACTGAAATTTAAAAAAATTCCGTTTGAAATTTAAGAAACATAATTTAAAAGTCAAAAGACATCAGTTGAAATTCAATTGATATTTTCTTTAGAATTTCAATTGATTTTTTTAAATGTCAAATGGAATTTCAATTGGTGTCTTTTGATTTACAATTAAAGTAGATGTACATTGCGGTTAGGTTAGTGTTGTATGGGAATTTTAGGAATTCGATTTGGATACGCTAAAGCCACCTATTTTGTGAGTTTCGGAAAAAAATTCTTGAGTGGTTGGATAAGTGCAAGTCGGTGCATATCGAGATCATAAGTGAGGGAAAAGAGGTTAAAATACACAAAAACTGCATCGAAATCGCCCCCAGAGGTTAAATGTAAGACCGACTGTCATTAATTTTCCCTCCCCAACATTTTTTCAAACACACTTACCCCAATATTTTCTCAGAACATCCCTCTTCTATCTTCAACCCTTAAGGTGGTCCCAATAAATTATTTTATGAAGTAAAGGCCCATAACTGCCCCTTGTCAAATTTAGAGGGAGATATGAAAGACTCTCCCCAACATTTACATCTTACATTTAATCCAACTAGGGGCGACTCCGGGGCTGTTTCGGAACTAAAAAATAACAAACAAAAATTATAAAAAATAAAAAATCGTATGGGGACCACCTTAAGGGTAGAAGATAGGAGGTAGGTATGTTGGGAGAAAATGCGAGGGCTGAAAAAAATATTGGGGGTCATACATTTGACTCCACTAATGACCTCCTTGGGCCAGTAAGAGCGGTAGGAGCAAATTTTTATACATTTTATTGGGGGTATGTGTATTCGAAAATAATGTTGGGATTGGTCTTACATTTAACCCCACTGGGGGCGACTCCGAGGATATTTGTGCTTTGCTTTGTGTGTATTTTTACCCCTTTTTCATAATTCACCCCCATTTTTAGGCTCACGCGTTTCACAAAATTAGGGGTTCTAGCATATCGAAATCGAAGAGTCCTGCACAATTCCATCCCTAATGTACTTAGTAAACTTGTACTTGTTCTTGTAGTTCAGATTTTGTTCACACTGCTTAAAAGGGTAACCAATACTCCTCCCATTCCATTCCAAACCATTTACATTTAATTTTAGATCACGTTAATTGAATCATATTCTATTTTTTATTCAATTTCTACTTATAACTACACAATATTTGTTTATAAAAAACTAACTACTTTGAGGCAAATATCACTAATTAAGTATCAATTTTTAAGATTGGTATCAAACCCCCATCCCAAAAGTAAAATAGAATGAAATCTCTTTAAGGATTTCCGGGTGCAGCTGGTTGTGACTTCTCTGAAGTAATACTTCGTGGTAAAAATAAAATTAAAACAGCACATGATAGCATAGCAAAGCAGGCTATATAGAATGTCATCTCACAATTGTTGGCCAACAAGGCGCCGACTATATTTGTGCCCACCACACTGCCAATGCGGCCCATCATTAAAGAGACACACATAGCCATGGCTCTGGAAGAGAAGAGAGTCATCATTAATCAGAAATATTGATTTCAATGGTATAGACTTACCTCAATTGTGTGGGATACAAGTCGACAGTGGCGGCTCCCAAAACATTTATGGAGATGCCCTCCAGAAAGAAAATCACATAGAATATAGCCGATACGGAAGTGTATGGAAGCCAGACGGCTGCCAGGCCACAGGAACTACAGAATATAATCATGATGACTGTAATTTTAAGAAAAAGGCAATAAATGAAAAAAATCTCAAAATAACCCGGTAACTCCCATAGTATATACTTACACATTATTGTTATTTTACTAACACGATTAACTATCACAGTTATGGTGGCAAATGTTGAAACATATAAAATTTCCATTATCAGCGAATACATGTATGTGGTGTTCTCCAATTTATCCGGACATTCGATTAATGTCTAAAAGGAAAAAAATACAATAAAAATTTATTCCAAACCTTTTTTTGTTATAAAAAATTAATAACTTTTGAGTACCACTGATATTCAAAAAAATAAAATACTGATTAATAAAATCAACACAAAAATTTATTTTTAATTTTTTACTACAATTCCTACTTTGTCGATGACACCTTTAATTTAATATTGGTTCTATCATTTTGGAATTACAAGTCTGATCACGTCCGGTTATATGTTACAGTAAAGTAAGTTCAAAAATTACTACTTTTCTTCAAGAATTTTTTTAAAATACTGTTGTACATGAAATTAAAATTGACAACATTTGTAGCTCTCATACTTAACTTTAATTTAATACAACATGATCGGACTTTTACTCCAAAAATTATACTAAAGAGTGATTTTTTTGAGGTTAGGATTTTCATGCATTAGTATTTGACAGATCACGTGGGATTTCAGACATGGTGTCAAAGAGAAAGATGCTCAGTATGCTTTGACATTTCATCATGAATCGTCTTACAAACGAACAACGCTTGCAAATTATTGAATTTTATTATCAAAATGCGTGCTCTGTTAAGAAAGTTCATTGCGCGCTTCCATTTTATGGTCAGTTTAATCGACCCACTGAAGCGGCTATTCGGGCTATTGTGACTAAATTTCGCACCAAATTTACATTGTTGGACATTAAACCACCAACACGCTTACGTAGAGTGCGAACTGAAGAAAATATCGCAGCTGTATCGGCCAGTGTTAATGATGACCACCAATTTTCGATTCGTCGCCGTTCGCACCAATTGGGTCTCTGTTACTCAAAAACGTGGAAATGCCAAAATTGGACTAAGCGGATGGACCACCTAAGACGCAGCCGCGGTCAACATTTAAATGAAATTATCTTCAAAAAGTAAATGTCATGGACCAATCTAACGTTTCAAATAAAGAACCGATGAGATTTTGCAAATTTTATGAGTTTTTTTAAAAAAAAAAGTTATCAAGCTCTTAAAAAATCACCCTTTAGAAGTATTAAAAATACCTTCGGTGAAAATTGGGATTTTAAAAAAATTTGGCCTGGCCGAATTTTATATGCCTTCCACTATGAAGTACATTCCACAGTATTTCCGCCAGATTAGAGGCTGTCACGTAGAAGTGCAGAAAGAAAATTATGATATTTTTAACTAATAAATTATGATGGTTCCATAATAACTCTGTCCAACAAATTAAGACATTTCGATTGAAACAAAATTACGACTAGATTGATCAAACCCCGGTTTTTTAGCTATGACGGTTTTTCGAAAACCGTTTTAAAAAAAACGGTTGTCCGGTTTTCAATTTTAGAAAAAACCGGTCGGGTCCGGTTTATTTCGGGGTTTTCTTAAAACAATAAAAGTTCCATTGTTGGACATTTCTAGCCAATATCTAGTGCTAAATTTCGTTAAGAATTTTAATTGCATCGATCTCCTTTGAAGTGAAAGTAATTAAACCGAAATTCAAAATGGTGCGGTTGTCGCGATAGTTTTATAAACTTCTCAATTCTTCACTAGCATAAATTAATTCAATTTTCCTGCCTTACAGATGATTTATTAACCATATTTATAGTTTTTCTCAGTTTTTAACAATAACTGGTATATATCAATTCAGTTCTAAGCATTCTTAGTCAAAATAAGAACAATTGTTTTCCATATATAATCCAATGCATACTTCTTGAATGTCCATGAAGTCATCTTCATGATCCGAATCGTAGCTGATAACTTATACAATATTTTCTAAAGCAGTGGTTTAGGCATAACTAAGAATTCGCAGATAAACTATTGCCACATTTCATCATAACGAAGACATAAGTCTTTATTTGTTTACCAGATGTTGATTATAGCTAATTCCAGTTTTGTGATTGTAAGATCGTAGTGAGACGTTTACGTTTTACGTTATTTTGTGAAAAATTATATATTATTCTCGGAATTTTATCCATTTTAATAAAAGGCGTGTGGTCATTGTCTCCGACATCCCCAATTGAGATCCAATTTTTCCCACAATGGAAAAGCGGTCGAGACCGACTATAAAAAAAACAGGTTTACCCGGTTTTTCGAAAACCACGATTTCTAAAAATCCGACCTGAAATGAAAAACCCGGTTGACCCGGTTTTCGGGTTTGATCATTCTAATTACGACCCTATAAGTCTGAAAGGATATATTGAGTAGATCATTTTTGAAGAGCGCTACCGTGCCACGCTCAACGAATTTTTGTTTCCAAAAATTCAAGAGAATGACATGCATTTGGGTTCACATGTCACACAGCCAATCGACAGCAACCATCGATATTTTACGGATTTTTTTTGAAAAATGTAATTATTATGATATTTAATAAAAATTAATTAATTAATTTCAAAAAATCACGTCCACTTACAGGGAGAGTCTAAGTTGATAAGGTATATTTCGCGCTATTTGAACACAGGTTAAAAAAATATGATTGTTAAAAAATCTTTGTAAAGAGTACCATACCATATTTTTACATGTAAACATTTTTTGAATTAGAATGGCAGCTATTAAACAGTAAAACGAAAGACATCTTTCCGTTTTTTTCTATTTTAATGATTTTTTTCGAGCCAGCAAAACTAGATTTTTTTTTCAAAAAATTCAATTTTTTTTTTCAAAAAAATCCCAATTTCTTTTTTTTCAAAAAAAAAAAAAAAAATTGCAGGCTGTTCCTAAACAAACCACTATTTCTATGTGAAAGTTTAATATGAGTACCTTTAATTTAGCATATAAACGCAAGTTATCGGACTAATTCTTCCAAAAGGAATATTTAAGGTATCTCCATCGAAGTTTGGAATTTTAGTATTTTATAAAGGGTGTTTTTTTTTTTGGGGTATAGAACTTTAAGTTGGCATCACTTTTTTAACTGGCGGCCATTTTGTCAACTGTCAAGTGATTAATATTTAGTTTGGTTTGCCATTTCATCATGAACAGGTTGACAAAAGAACAACGCTTGCAAATCGTGCAAATTTATTTCGAAAGTAATGGTTTAGTTCGCGAAGTTCACCGCAAGCTCCGTCCATTTTATGGTCGACATAATCGTCCATCAGAGCAATTAATTCGGTCAATCATGGATCGTTTTCGCACTACGTTTACTCTATGTGATAATACGCATGCGCAGAGACGTCGAGCAGTGCGCACCTAAGAAACAATTGCCGCTGTAGAGCAAAGTGTTGAAGAGGACCCGAATGAATCGATTCGCCACCGTGCACAGCAATTGGAGCTTTGTCCATCAACTTTATGGAAGATTTTGCGCAAAGATCTTGGCTTGCGACCTTACAAGATCCAGCTTGTGCAAGAATTAAAGCCGCGAGACCATGCAATGCGTCGTGATTTTGGTGTATGGGCCGAATATGAGATTCATCTCGATGCTGATTTTCATCACAAAATTTTGTGCAGTGATGAGGCTCATTTTTGGTTGAATGGCTACGTCAACAAGCAAAAATGACGCATTGGGAGTGAAGAGAATCCACATGAGACCCTTGAGACGCCATTACATCCACAAAAACTGACTGTTTGGTGTGCTCTATGGGCTGGTGGAGTCATTGGGCCATACTTCTTCCGAAATAATGCTGAAGAGTCAGTTACCGTTAATGGAGACCGGTATAGAGCCATGATAACCGACTATTTTGTTCCCGAATTGGATGGCATGAATGTGGATGAGTTGTGGTTCCAACAAGACGGCGCTACATGCCACACAGCGCACGTCACAATCGAATTATTGAAGGAAACATTCGATGAGCGCATAATTTCGCGGAATGGACCTGTCAATTGGCCACCAAGATCGTGTGATTTGACACCATTGGATTATTTTCTTTGGGGATATGTGAAGTCGCTCGTCTACGCCAACAAACCAGAAACGTTAGGGGACTTGGAAGCCAACATTCGTGGCGTTATTGCCAACATACGGCCCCATATGCTCGAAAAAGTGGTTGAAAATTGGACCTGTAGAATTGGCTATATTCGAGCCAGCCGCGGCGGCCACATGCCCGAAATCATATTTAAACATTAATGGCATAAAATTATCCTTCCAATAAAGCCAAATTGATGGACATTAAAACGATTTTCTTGTGTTTTATTTCAATTCGAAGTTCTATACCTCAATAAAAAACACCCTTTACTATATAAAATTATAATATCGTTTTCGAGTTTAGAAAGCCGAAATACATCCAAAAATTGTATACATGATCCCTCGGACGGTATTTTCATTTGTTGTTTGGGAAGAAAGTTTTCCTTTGGTTCGATTTCGGCCATTTTTAATTCGAACCTTCCATACAGTCATAGGTGCAGCCGATTGATCATACAAAAATTCATAATCTTCCGCGTTGAAACACCTACTTTTACGATTCTAAGTACAGCCTCTTGCTTGGTACCATTTTTATCCCCTTTCACCACAGTTTCCCTAAAATTGCAAATTTCCAAAAATGCCTTTATGTTGCGCGTTCACACACTTGTGTCATCCCCTTTTTCCCATTTTCACCCTAAAAGTGCGAATATCGAAATATCGCTTTATGTTTCGAGCCACATCGAAGTATAAACCAATTTCATTATTCTAGCTGCAGCGGTTTGATTGATAGCGTTTGTATCCCCTTTCTTCCTGTCCCCCTTTAAAAGTACAAATTCCGAAAATGTCCTTTATTTTGCACGTCTATACAGTCAGGGGAATGCACACACATCATTTTATGATTCATCCATTTTTCCCCATTTCCCATTCAAAGTACGAATTTCGAAAAATCCTAGGTATTATCGTTTCACTGGTCTCGTTTCACCTCCTAAAAGTATGAGTAACTTTTCACGCGTTCACTCTATTACTAAAAGTATTCAAATTTTTGGTAATAGCTTAAATATTCGAAATATTAGTCCCTGTTAGGGAAAAATATCATACTGGGCCGATTTCGGCTATTTTAACTCCCAACCTATCTACAACTAGTACACGTATTCTTGGAAAATTGGGACATCCTTTCTTACGGACACGTCTTAGAATTTTATGACGATCAATAATATATACTTTATAGAGTCTCAGGTCGTCATTTCAAGGTGTTACAGACAGAATAAGAATATATTAGAATATACTAATTCCCATCCTACGGTGGAGGATATGAAAATTATATATAACAAGTAAGAAGGCGTTAAGTTCGGCCGGGCCGAATCTTATATACCCTCCACCACGGAGTGCATTCCACAGTATTACCAGCAGATTAAGGGATGTCGACTTTTAAAGATATCCCCATTCACCCCATTCTCCACCCAAATGTACAAATTTCGAAAAACCCTTTTTCAAGTGTTCATAGTCAGAATGTATACACTGAATTTCATGATTTCAACTTCAGCGGTTTGGTAGGTCCAATTTTTATCCCTCTTTTTAATTATATCCCTTAAAATTACAAATTTCGAAAAATCCCTCTATTTTACGTGTCTATGCAATTAGAGGGATGTACACATCGAATTTCATGATTCTAGCTGTTGTCGTATCATTGGTACCATATTTTTGTCCCATTTCGCCCGCTAAAACTTTTATTTTCTTTGTGGTGCTTCGAAGCTACAAGAGGAGTGCCCGCAACAAATTTTAACTGTATGAAAATAAGAAATTTAATTAATAAACCAAGCTACCAATATTTGTATACTTATAAATAATGGATATAATACTTCAATTCATAAAGTAAATATAAGGGAGCAATCTTAAATACCCTAAATATTGGGGGATAGAGAGTGTATTTTCAGCTACAGTCGTTTGGTTGGTTGTATTTCCATCCTATTTTAATTTCAAAAGTATAAATTTTGAAAATACCTTATCTCTCATGTACGCAGTATAAGACAACTTCATGATTCTACCATTTTTTGTCGTAAAAGCAACAAACGAATTTGGGGAAAAAATAGTTTACGTGGCTATGCAGTCAGAGGAATGTACACACCGAATTCCATGATTCTATCAGCGGTCATTTTGTTTGTACCATTTTTATCCCCTTTTTCCAATTTTGCCCCCTCAAGAGTACGACTATCTAAAATCTCTTTATTTTACGTACAATTAGAGGGATGTACACTAGGGCGTACCTCAAAAAAAAAGTTCGCCGTACACCTTCGAATATGAAGTATTATTGAAAGGTAGTTTCAAAAAAAAAATTTTTATTTTTTTATGCCGAACGTAGGGGTCGCGCTTTTACATTTTTCTATATAACTTGTATTTATAAACGGATTTTAAAGTGTGATACATCGATGTTTTTGTCTCGACGAGGCCGATTTTTTTGTCTTTGAAGTCATTGAGCTCAAGCACCCCCTTCTGGTACTTACCCATCATTTCTCAGTTGCTACTACCCTAATGTACCACTCTAATAATCGAAAATTAAAGCTCGCATAAAATCATGAATCATGTTTGAGCTCAATGACTTCAAAGACAAAAAAATCGGACAAAAACATCGATGTATCACACTTTAAAATCCGTTTATAAATGCAGAAGTTATATAGAAAAATGTAAAAGCGCGACCCCTACGTTCGGCATAAAAAAATAAAAAAAATTTTTTTGAAACTACCTTTCAATAATACTTCATATTCGAAGGTGTACGGCGAACTTTTTTTTTTTTTACTTGTAACCTGGTACGCTCTAATGTACACACTGAATTTCATCATTTTCATCATAGCTGTATTCGTTTAGTTGGTACTATTTTTATCCCCTGTAGCCATTGTATCACTTGAAAGTACGAATTTGGAAGAAACGATTTATTTTTCGTGTCTACGCAGTCAGAGGAATGTATACTCCGAACTTCATGATTCTAGCTGTCATTTGGTAGGTACTATTTTTATCCCCTTTTTCCATTTGAACCACAAAAAGTACGAATTTTGGAAAGTTCTTTTATTTTACGTGTCTACGCAATCAGAGGAATGTATATATCGAATTTCATTATTCTAGGTGCAGCCGTTATGCTGGTACTATTTTTATCCCTTTTGCCCCATTTAACCCCTTTAAAGTACGAATTTAGACGAAATACTTTTATATTATTTATCTACTCTATTAGAGAAATGTACACGCCAAATTTCGTGTTTCTATCTGTTGTCGTTTGAAAGGTACCATTTGTATCCCTTTTTGTCCCATTTCGCCCCATACAAATAAAAATCACTCTATGGTGGCCTTTTATGCTATAAAGGGAATGCGCATTGCGAATATCAAGTAAATACAAGCTAATATGTTCAAAAAACATGCTGAAATACACAACATATTAGGGGTATTTTCAGTCCTTGTGAGGGAAAAATTTTTCCCTCAGGGCCGATTTCGTCCACTTTCAATCCCAACCGATCTACAACCATAAGACACATTTAGGAAAAATTTGAACAGACAGACAGACAGACGGACAGACGGACATGGCTATATCGTCTTAGAATTTTACCACGACCCAGAATATATATACTTTATGGGGTCTCCGATGAATATTTCGAGGTGTTACAAACGGAATGACAAAGTGAATATACCCCCATCCTGGAGGTGGAGGGTATAAAAATATTAAATATCGTTTTCCAACGTTTTAGAACGCACAGCCCCTAGAAAACTAGTGCTACCAGCATTTCCATCAAACTCACCGAATTATTGATGGCCAGTTCCAATCGCTCGTGTTTATCGTGAACAATTTGACACAAGTGTTGATTCTCGCCCGGATTGTTCTTCATGTATTCGCCCATGGCATTGATGATGTACGGAAACCACATGTACAGGCCGTTGGTGATGACATAAAGCCAAAATTGTGTTGTGCAAACGATCATAGTTGTACGTAAATACTTCTTGCGGAACAAGGGCACCGTTTGATTCCACATTGTCCTAAGAAAGCCAAGGATGTTATAGGACTTTTTTGTTTTAACATCGGTAACCTCGGTGTTGTCCTCCTCCGAGATGAGATGGGGAATCTGAAGAAGTAAAAGAATTGTCAACAAGTGAAGTCTAATTTAATATATGGATTTAAAAGTGCTTGATAAAGACGTTTTGATTTTCTAAAACGTTAGACATACCTCCAATTTATCCTTTCCACCGTTGACTTTGTACATGTGTTGCAACACCTCCTTCGTTTCCTCCTCCTTGTTCATCGATAATAGAAATTTTGGACTTTCCGGTAGGAAGTACATGGCAATGCCGCACACGAGACCTGGTATACCGCAAACAATTACAAATAGACGCCAGGGCTTGTAGACCAAACCCATAAATGTGAGCGGCAAGCGCCATTCGCGGTTGATAACCGAAAATGAAAGGACTGGCATAAACATGGCACCAATTGCGAATATAAACGATGAGATCATCATAGATTTGGAACGAGTACGATCCGTGTGAAATTCACTGATATAGGCGTAAATTGTGGCCGAAGCACCGGAGACACTACATAAAAAAGAAGAAGACAGTCAGTCCCAAATTATTTTGAGGAGAATAAACATTGTATAATACTTACAAAATACCATTGATAAACCTCAGCACCAACATACTCCAGAAGTTGGTGGCAAAACTTGAGATCACTGTTACCACAAATCCAGCTATTAGGGTGGGGCGAATGACACGCCTCCGACCTTTGGTGTCCGCCAGAAAGCCCCATAAATGTGAACTTATTATCATGCCCACATAACCGATGGCACTCAGCAGACCCTTGCGATAATTTGTCAGCTGCAGATCACAGTGGGCCACGGGCATATAAAAGGCCACAGCTGAGGTCTCCAATAAAACATTGGCCAATACAAGGCCCGTTATGATTATCACAAAATAATTGAATTTTCCATATTCTACAATTAAAAAAGGCGGTTGATTGATATAAAACTAATTGCAAGCTACAGTGATAACACCGTGCGACAGTACCTTTTTGGACCTGAACCAGACCATATATACATATGAAACTAATATGTTGAAAAACTGAGTACTCATTTTTTTTGAAATTATTAAGACAATTATATCCTATGGAAATTAAAAGTCCTTGCTCAGGCCCAACAAAATAAATGTAAATTTGTCGCATGGTGTAATATCACATATCAATGTCAAACTTACTGGTTCTCTCCAGAGCTTCTGAAAATGTTATCGCCTCTTCGAATGATTTGAGTTTACCATTTGTTGTGTGATTGGAATCTTGTGAAGTCTTAACAGGAAGTACTGAAAAATAGAATGGAATATTGTTATACAGATGAGTTGCATGTCAACTATGCACTATAATTTGTCTTTAATTAAAAACATTGCACAATTTTGATTAATTGTTACGTGATAACACATAACATTTCATGTTTCAAATATTTATCAATTATCATTTCGTTATGGGAAGCACACACAGCTGAATAAGATTACAGTGTTCAGCAACATATATTTCAGTTCTGGAACCTTTTTCAGTTGCAATCAAGTTTACAAAACTTTATTAATATTTCCTTTTCAACAATACAACAACATATGCTGATCATGATTTTCCGAATATTTCTGATAGACAATTAGCCTTAGAACATTTCCGGAAGCAATAAAATGACAATTTGGGTTCCAAATAAGACGATGAGAACAGCTATTGCCAAAATCCCGAACGCGAGTGGTTCTCTCATAACGAAAAACGCTCAGTTGATTAAATCAACTGCTGTGAGCGTATGTCTATGTGAGAGAGCCTCTCAATTGCATAGTTTTGCCGATCGCTGGCTCACATACATAACTGGCAGTCAGATAATGCTGTGGCAGTACTTCATGGTGATGAGTATAGATCAGCATTCGGTTAAACCTAGATCACGAGAGGTTCTCTCACATCGCCATACGCTCACGGCAACTGATATGACCACGTGAGCGTTTTCTATGTGGTAGATCCTCTCGCGGGCGTTGTTTTACTAATTGCTGACATAAATGATTTGATATGGGTTTTCATGGTATGGTAGTAGTTTGAAAATATATTCTTTCCTAAGAGTAATTCAAAATATCTATTACTTAGGATTGGTCATCTTAACCTCCATACCTGTCTGGGCCTCCTTTATGTTCACCTGATTCTCGTTATCTTTGTGCAAATTACTTTCAGAGGGAACCGATTTGCCTGCCGTCTCTTCTGAGGCTTCTTTAGCGTGTTCAGAAGTTTGATGGGTTCCTTCCTTTGATTTTTCTAGGGTACATTTAATGTTGGTCATGTTGGACTGTGGGCGAAGATAAGAATGAACGATGTCCAGGCTTGACAGAGTGGTTCCAAACAAAACAGTCTGAATAATTTTATTGGAACCCATTGCAAAACAATGTTTCATTTAGTTTGTTTTCGAGGTGTTAAGGAAACATCAAGGGGAGTGACATTTAGCGAAAGTTAACACCCTAACACAAGCAATTGATTTCTAATTATAGTTTAATAAAATAGTTCAATTAAATTGTATTTGGCGTCAATTTATTTAAGTAAGGGTGGCTAAAGTTGGGCGGGTTGACTACCAATCACAATTAAACATATGTAGATGTTTTGAATAGATTAAATCGGTAGGACAATTTTGCATGGACTATGTATGTCAAATCGTAGACTCGAAAAATAAAGCTATCTTTCGATACTCGTATGAACAAAAAGGATAAAATTGTTACGAAATAAATACCTGCAGCTACAATCATAAAATTTGTTGTGTACATTACTCTGAATGTGTAGACGCACAACTTAAACTATTTTTTTTAATTTGTACTTTTAGAGAAAGGGCATAACGTCCAATGTCATAACGCCCAAATCGATAAATGTCAGAAATGTCTGACGCAAAATTTGTACATTGTGACCTTCTTTGAGCTTTCTGACATTTTCGTAAAATGAATAATACTCTGAAACCCATATGAATGGAGCTGTTCTGTATCAGTTATGTCTTTTGTATCGCTAGAGGCATAGTCGAATGGGAGCCTCCCCCAACTCGCTTTTTCAATCATCAATCTATATATATAAAAGAGTTGCGTTACTGACTGATTGACTAACTGACTTATCATTGACCAGCCCCCAGACCAAACGGCTGAAGCCAGGGTCATGAAATTTTCAGGGTAGTTCCCAAATATGACGTCGACTAAGAAAGGGTTTTACGAAATTCGTACTTTTAGGGGGTAAAATGGCCCAAAAAGGGATAAACATCGAACCTTCGTCCTGACTAAACGGCAGTAGCTATAAACATGAAATTCGGTGAGTTCCTTGCAATGACCATGCAGACGAGCTACAAATAGGGATTTTTTGAAATTTGTACTTTTAAGGGGCGAGCGGGAAAAAACGGATAAAAAAGGGACCAACTAAAGTATTATAGCTAGAATCTTGAAATTTGGTATGTAAATTCCTCTGACCATACAGAAGCGCAATAAAATTGGATTTTTAGGGGGTGCGCAGCAAAAAAAGCGATAAAAGTTGTACCAATTTAAGTATTACAGCTATAGTCGTGAAATTTGGTATGTAAATTCCTCTGACAACTTAGAAGTGCAAATCTAAATAAATTTTTCGAAAGTTAAACTTATTATGGGTGTACGGGACAAAAAGGGATACAAATTGTACCAACTAAATTATTGTAGTTAGAATCGTGAAATTCGGCGTGTACATTTCTCCGACCATGTAGTCGCGCAACATAAATGGATTTTTCGAAATTTGTATATTTAAGGGATGAGAGGGGCAAAAAGGGATGCAAATGGTACCAACTAAAGTATTACAGCTAGAATCGTGAAATTTGGTATCTAAATTCGAAATTTTCTTATAGGGGGTGAGCAACAAGGGATGAAAGTAGTACCAACTAAAGTATTGGAGCTATAGTCGTGAAATGTGGTGTGTAAGTTCCACTGACAACGAGAAGAGCAAATCTAAACGAATTTTTCGAATTTTGTACTTCTAAACAATGAGCGGAATGAAAATAGTACCAACTAAAATATTTCAGCTATAGTCGTAAAATTTTGTGTTTAAATTTCTCTGACAACGTAGACTTGCAACATAAATGGATTTCTCGAAATTTGTACTTTTAAGGGGCGAGCGGGACAAAAAGGGATCAAAATGGTACCAACTTTAGTATTACAGCTGAAATCGTGAAATTTAGTGTGTAAATTCCTCTGACTATATAGAAGCGCAGTAGTTTGATTTTTCGAAATTTGTACTTTTAAGGGGTGCGCGGGACGAAAACGGATACAAATGCTGTACAAGCCTTTAATTACGTAAATGCGGACATAAATAGACATTTCAAAATTTGTACTTAAAAGGGGGATAGGGGACAATAAATGTGTTACCAAATAAAGTACATATTTTTAGGGGAAGCAAAAACACATGTTACCTATAGTGATTTTTCAAAATGTGTACTTTTTGGGAAAGAAGTGCAAAAAGTTATACACTGGCTGGCTGAATCTAGAAACATGAGATCGAGGATATAAATGGTTGTAATATTTTGTTCAAAACTTGGTAGAAAATTATAAAAATTATACATACGAAGTAGTTCAGCTAAAATAATGCATATCGACAAGCACATTCCTTTGACTCTGTGTGAGTAGGAGGTTTCCAAATTACTATTTTAGATTTATCTATATCCACCAAACGAAAATTAAATAAATACTATCCAAAAACAGAGACGGATAAAATTAACAAATAAATTACTTTTTTGCGTGCGAAGCAGCGGGTACTGCTAGTAATTTATATAATTTAGTATCGTCCACTCAAAAAGAATTTGGATACGATCCTGAAACTTGATATACAAGTCATAACGGAGACTAAGAATTGTTCAACAGAATCTAGCTACGAAATGTTCTCAGTTGTCTGGACGAAGTGGTTACTTCGCAGTTGATTTATTTGATCCAAAACCGGCTACGCAAAGTAAAAGTTTTCTGGAATTAAAGATTTTCTCCTATGGTCCAGAGCCGGCTACGCAAAATAAAACTTTACTGCGTTGTCGTCCCGTAGGCCGGCCGTAGTTTTACTTTGCGTAGCCGGTTTTGGACATACCCCATAGGAGAACATTTTTAATCACGGCCGTAGGCCGGCAACGCAAAAAAAGTTTTACTTTGCGTAGCCGCCTTTGGACATAGCCCATAGGAGAAAACTGTAATCCCGGCCGAAGGCCGGCAACTTAGAATTCCTATACTTTGCGTAGCCGGCTTTGGACAACCTTTGGACATAGCCCATAGGAGAAAACTGTAATCCCGGCCGAAGGCCGGCAACTTAGAATTCCTATACTTTGCGTAGCCGGCTTTGGACAACTTCATAGGAGAAAATCGCAGAAAACTTTTACTTTGCGTAGTCGGTTTTGGACATACCTCATAGGAGAAAATAATTAATCCCGGCCGAAGGCCGTCTACTTGAAAATCATTAGGGTTTTGGGTGATATGTCGCAAATTTGGGTTTTATGACGCTCCGTGGATTGGGCGTTGCAGATTTGGGCGCTATTGCCTAGAATTAATGTCACAATGCCAAAACGCAACAACATATTGCCCAAAAAATTGATAAATTTTACAACAACACAATCAATGTATAGTTTTTGTGCTTTATGACATTTTCAATTTGGGCGTTATGACCTTGGGCTTTATACGCCCTAAAAACGGTTGCTGCTAGAATCATGCAATTCTATTATACATTTCTCTGGCTGTATATATGTGCAAAATAAAAGAGAATAAACACTTCTCTAACTACGAATGAAAATCCGCCAATACGCTCAAATAATTGGGATATTTAAAAAAATTTTTTAAAGACTGCTGCCTCAAGGGATTTTTCTAGCCTCGTTCGATAAGTTAGTTATATTTAATCAATTAGTTTTAAATTCAAAATTATAAAAATAAAACAAAATCAAAAAAAAATCAACACATTGAGTGTCAAGCGGTTTTGACTCAAACCTTCCCAGGAGGCCAAACATTTTTTGGTCTATAAGTAAAAGCAATCACTGTCGTACGGAAACGCAATGTGTTAACAAATATTACAATTGACATACAAATATCATAATTTTCCTTATAATATATTAGATGAAATCGACACAAGATTCGATCAGACCGAACTTAATGCCTTTTTACTTGTATTCTTCGTTAGAATTACTTGTCGGCTCCGGTAAACTTCCGTTATGATATTAGCTATAGAAAATAAAATAAACAAGTTTCAGTTGGTTAAACCGACTTATATAAACCCTCACTCTCAGAATCAAAATTCCAGGCATTTGTTTGGAATTTTTAAGAACTTTTATATTATTTAGGGCCGAACTATTTATGCCAAAAAATGGATTTCAGTTACCGGTATAGAAGTTATAAAGGATTTATAACTTGTGTGCGAGTTGCAAGAAGGGATTTGTAAATATCGCCCCTATTGTGGGCGGGTATAACAACTATAAAAACATTGTCAAATATCAAATTTTAGAGTATTACGATCATTCATAATGAAGTCATAAGAGCTTTAATTTTACGTGGTGATTTGTGTGGGAGGTACTGGAAGGAGCGTGCCAAAACCCGCCATATTTAGTGCACTTAAAGTGATTAAAAAAAACATTACCAATTACCAAAATGCAGCTGATTCCCAATATCCGTTTAGAAGTTATATGGGTTTTAATTTAACATTGGAATATGGGCTACTTGTGTGGGAGGTGCCAGTAGGGGCGTGGAAATAACGCCCATATTCCGGGTGGGTATAACGACTATACAAACATTGTCAAATATCAAATTTTCGAGTATTACGTTCATTCATAATGAAGTTATAAGAGCTTTAATTTTACGTGGGTTAGTGTGATTTGTGTGGGAGGTACTAGAAGGGGCGTGACAAAACACGCCATATTTTGTACATTTAAAGTGATTATAAAAACGTTACCAATTACCAAAATGTAGCTGATTCCGAATAACCGTTTGGAAGTTATATGGGTTTTAACTTAACATTGGAATATGGGAGGTACCAGAAGGGGCGTGGCAATTTCGGCCATCATCGAACTTAAATTAAGTTTGGGGAAAATTACCATGTGCAAAATTTGAATTTATACCTTAACTACTTTCGAAAGTTATTGTGTACACCAGCCAGACGGACGGACGTACGTGGCTTAAACAACTTAAAATGTCTTGAAACGGATTTGGTCCAAACCTACTCTGTAGAGTGAGGGTATAATTTTTTTCTATATTTTAAAAGGTAGGCTCCCGATATCGTTATAACACCATTACCGTTTAAATACCCTTTGAAATCGTCATTAACGAAGAAAATATTTTTAACAAAAAATACATTTGTGGATCCCAGGCACAATATATTTTTTTGCTTCATCTTCTTCTTCTATATAATAAAAACAAATAAGGAAGGTTAAAGTCGGGCATGACCGCCTATATGATAACCTACACCTAGTCAATATACCATGTGGTGTAGGGTACAAGAAGGTCGTTCCATTTGAACCTGGTATATAAAGAGTGATTTTTTTGAGGTTAGGATTTTCATGCATTAGTATTTGACAGATCACGTGGGATTTCAGACATGGTGTCAAAGAGAAAGATGCTCAGTATGCTTTGACATTTCATCATGAATAGACTTACTAACGAGCAACGCTTGCAAATCATTGAATTTTATTATCAAAATGCGTGCTCTGTTAAGAAAGTTCAGAAAGAAAGAAATTGTGTTCAGCGACGAAGCTCATTTTTGGCTCAATGGGTACGTAAATAGGCAGAATTGTCGATTTTGGAGTGAATATCAGCCAGAAGCATTGCAAGAGCTACCAATGCATCCAGAAAAAGTCACAGTTTGGTGCGGTTTATGGGCTGGTGGCATCATTGGACCGTACTTCTTCAAAGATGATGCGAATCGTAACGTAACTGTGAATGGTGAGCGCTACCGTGAGATGATATCCAACTTTTTTTTGCCCAAAATGGAAGAACTGAACTTGGTTGACATGTGGTTTCAACAAGATGGCGCTACATGCCACACAGCTCGCGATTCTATGGCCATTTTGAGGGAAAACTTCGGAGAACAATTCATCTCAAGAAATGGACCGGTAAGTTGGCCACCAAGATCATGCGATTTGACGCCTTTAGACTATTTTTTGTGGGGCTACGTCAAGTCTAAAGTCTACAGAAATAAGCCAGCAACTATTCCAGCTTTGGAAGACAACATTTCCGAAGAAATTCGGGCTATTCCGGCCGAAATGCTCGAAAAAGTTGCCCAAAATTGGACTTTCCGAATGGACCACCTAAGACGCAGCCGCGGTCAACATTTAAATGAAATTATCTTCAAAAAGTAAATGTCATGGACCAATCTAACGTTTCAAATAAAGAACCGATGAGATTTTGCAAATTTTATGCGTTTTTTAAAAAAAAAAGTTATCAAGCTCTTAAAAAATCACCCTTTATATACTACAAATTTCATACTTTTATCTGTATTTGTAACTAAATTTGAACACAAACTTTCATGGGAGCTATATATACATCTGAACCGATCTAACTCATTTTTACCACAGGTATTTCCAGTGGTAATATAAGATGTTTTGCGAATTTTTAAGGAAATCTGTTAAAATATGTGGATTCTAAAGCGGAAAAATTCAAATTGGGAACGAAATTTGTATGGGAGCTATATATAAATCTGAACCGATCTAACACATTTTTACCACAGGTGTTTCTAGTTGCACTATAAGATATTTTGCCAATTTTGAAGAAAATCTGTTGAAATATGTGGTATATAGAGTGAAAAGAGTCAAATCGGGAGTGAAATTCGAATTTTTTTTTTGAAATTTTATTCAAATAGCGTTCGTCCTTGTCCCGAAAAAATTCGTTGTGCAAAGTTTCGTTTGGTTCTGGCTACAATTGCGACCTGTATCGCGATTACAACAATAGATGGACAGACAGACATTGCTAAATCGACTCAGAAAGTAATTCTAAGCCGATCGGTATGCTTAACAATTAACAATGGGTCTATCTCCCTTCCTTTTGGGTGTTAGTAACAAATGCACAAAGACATAATACTCTCGTGGAGTGTATAAAAAGGGGATGGAAATCCACATTAAAGTTGGTATGTTTTATAATTTTTCCCAAAATCTGATCCGTCTGATTTAAAATTTTTATTCAGATCATCTTCAGCGCTGATTATGATTACCACAACATGTTGACTATGGCGAACCACTAATGGATTGGAACTTCATTTTTAAGGTATGTTAGAAAGGTGAGCTTTGACGTATGCAAAAACTAACATTGTCAGTTTAAGAAACAAAGAGAATGTCTATCTTTTTGGGTCCAAAAATGTTCCCTGAATTCCGGGAAAACGGGCTACGAATATTGTTAAAATCCCGAGAATTCAAAATTCCCTTTAAAGAAAGTTGAACTAGTTCTTTGCACTGTTTATTTGTTTGGAACCACAAGCCTCAGGTGTTATTCTTTTGTTAGGTCAAAAATGATTTCGTTTTAGATCGATTAAGATAGAATTGTTTTAACACTCAAACAGAAAAAAACACACTAGTGAATATTTTGAAAGTTTTAGTTACTCCTCGATTAATTAAGATTTCGATTAAAACACGTTTGTTATATTCGGACTACGAACGAAATTTCTTGGCTGTTTTGACATTTCTGGCTATTAGTTCAATGTTATGCTACAGAAGCTTTTTTAACAACTAGTGTTAACCCAATAAATAATAAGATGGGTACGTTCTTAAAAGTAATAGCCGCCGTATACTCTAGAGTTCTGCTAATCTGCCTCAAGCTAATTATGATATTATGAATACGTAATACTTAAACGTTTGGGGTTCTCTTGGGGCTTTATACAGGTAACACTTGTTATAAATTATGCATAATGACTTGTTACCTAATACTCGAGTTTAAATTAATTAAGTGTCCAATGACACCGTTTAGTAGTGAAGATTAATCGAATGAAAGCGTTGCAACGAATGATAGATTTAGTTTGATTGATCGCAGATATTATTTTCAATTTATTTGTTTGTGACAAAATTTGTTGGGCAACACCGTACTTAGCAAAAAATAGCGCTCTGTGATTTCTATAGCCACGCCGAAGTCGATTATTTTTTACTGAAAACATAGATGATACCGAATATCGTTATATTTGATGAGCTTTGAGATAAATTAGCATATTTTAGGTGAACAAAACATACAGTGACAGACAAAAGTCAACATACGACGTAGTTCGTTAGTTGCAAAGTTAAAAATAGTATATTTTTTGTGGCAACGGACCATTTTTAGTTGTAATCCGCGGAAGAGAGAACAAATATTTTGGTGAAATATCGAATATCTAGAAGCTATGTAAATCAATAGTTCAAACACGGATGGTATTGAAAATAAAAGCATGCTTATCTAAAAAAAGTGGACACCAGAATGGTGGTCGAATAGATTTCAAAAGCTTACTTTACAATTGTACATCCAAGAAAATTTCAAATAATGTGTAATGATGTAATGACATTGATTCGTTGATATAATGCAAATGTTTCATTGCTGCATCAAAAGGGATTAATAGAAAAAGTACCCTTATGGCGCATTTGGCCGTTGACTCTACATCTTGTTTGCAACATTCCTTTGACGCAAAAACCCAAATAATCAAGCTAAGTGAATCACAAACTGAACGATAATTATATGATTCTTCTTGTATGCCACCCAAAATTCGCGCACTTAAAACTATGACACAATAATGAAACCATATCATTCCCGTATTCTTACATTCGGGTTAGGAAAGAGTTTCATTATTTTGTTTGGAACGGGAAAAGTAAAAAACTTATAAAATAAATAAATATATGTTTAATTAAAGATAATTAGGTGGCTACACATTTTTGGGAATTTCTATTTCACATAGATACAATGGTTTAGGAAGAGTCTCCAAAAATGGGGATTTTTTTGAAGAAAAAATATGCTTTTGCTGGCCCAAAAAATAAAAAAGAGCACAAAAACGGAAAAAATATTATGGTTTACGTTTTTAATAGTAATAATAATTAATAGCATTCAATCAAAGGTAATAATGTATATATATAATAGATCTATGCAGAAATTTAGAAGTTATGACACTATTGGTTGACGCTAAAGAATTAATAAAATATTTATTAATTTTTGTTAAAATAGCGTGAAAAAATACTTTACAGTACAAATCCTTAGTAGACTGAGGATCCTAAGTTTGTTTTGACCAAATCCGTTCCACGATTTTGACATCTAGAGCAATGGAGGTCATATTGGGAAGAGCATTTAAAAATGGGTTATATAAAATTATGGACCGACGTTCTAAGTGAACTATGACGGGTTATGCCAAATTTAAAGGCAATTGGTGAAATATATAGTTTATATAGGATTATATCTAAACCTGATCCGATGTGATCTACTTTCAACACAACGTTTTCTGTTACTTCTAAATATTTTTGAGATTTTGTGATGACCATAAAACCATTTCGACAATCGAAGAACACTGTTTGATATAAATAGATATCGCTTCTCATAAAATACTATGTTTACTTATAACATGACATGTTTATTTAAAAAAAAAATAAAATTACCCACAGGAGAAACTCACAAACGAAGTTCACTTGTCTAAAATTTCTTTTTTTTTTCGTAATGATTTTTTCTCTGCGTGTAGTGAGGGGAAATGCTAATATTTGTCAAAATCAAATTCAATATTTTTTTGTTCTAGTAAACATTTTTGAGTGCTGTAAAAATTGAAATTAGACAAGGAGGCAAGGATTATTTTGAGATACTAACTTTGAAAATCGGTTCGTTTTTTATTTTCTTATGTTTTTAAACATTATTTTACGTATTTGTTCATAATGCACAGAATAAAAATGAATTTATTTTTCGTATTACAGATTTCGATCTTTTTCAGATTTTGAAAATTAAAAAAAACGTAATTTCTTTTTTTGATTTTTTCTAGCTGTATCTCGCACATTTTAAGAGATTTTGCACTCGAATTTGTTTTATTAGAATTTGTGGTACCTTTATTTTGACCAAAACTTTGTGCCAAATAAAGTTAGTTTGTAATAAAATACCATTTTTGAAAAAATTATGAATTTGAACCAACATAACTTTTCTCCTTTGTAAACCTTTGAAGAATAAAGGTTGGAAAGGTTGAAGGGTTCCCAGTTTTCGCAGGGTAACTTTTAACTGCACGAAATTTCACCGATGGAAGATTTAGTGCAAAAAGTTAAATTTTTAGTTCCAAAACGCGAATTACTCATTTTCATACACTCCACGAGAGAATTATGTCTTTGTGCATTTGTTTGTAATACCCAAAAGGAAGCGAGATAGACCCATTGTTAATTATACCGATCGACTTAGAATCAGTTTTTGAATCGATTTGTAGCCAGAAACAAATGAAACTTCGCACAACGAAGTTTTTCGGGACAAGGACGAACGCTATTTAATTTGAAGAAAATCGGTTCCGATTTAGACATAGCCCCATACGAATTTCACTCCCGATTTGACTCATTTCACTCTAGATACCACATATTTGAACAGATGTTCTTAAAAATTTACAAAACATCTTATATTTAAACTAGGAACATCTGTGGTGAAAATAGGTCAGATCGGTTCAGATTCATATATAGCTCCCGAGATAACATGACAATTTAACTGGAAGAACCTATTGTGAAATTGGATATAGCCCCGATACAAATATTCTTCTCGATTTGACAAATTGGGTCAGGTCATATCAGCCTATGATTGGGAAACATACAAAAATCATTTCAGTTATCACTTTTTACCGAATTGAATCGTATTCGGATAGAAAGTGGAGTGTATCATGTAGTCGTAGTTGTTTTCTCTTTAACTTTTGAAAGTAAGTACGCAGCTAAAAAGATGAGCAAATTTATCCTCAAGCTAATTTTCATCGGAGAAAATATGTCCAAAAAACCAAATTCGCCTACCTTTATTGTTTTTTCTTTAATTCTAGGATTTTTATCTGTTACTTTTTAAATTTTTGCAAGTTTTTTAATACTTTTAACCTTATAAACTAATTTTCATAAAAACGGGGGTTTTATGCATTATGAACAAATACGTAAAATAATGTTAAACAAGTCGGTCGGGGTCGACTACATGATACCCTACACTTTCTACTCCACTACAATTCAAGTGATTTCAAGTTTTTTACAGAACTCAAAAATGTTTACTAGAACAAAAGTTATTGCATTTTGGCCGATGGATTTTGATTCTGAACCACTGTGCGGTGTAATAAAGATTTCGATAAAAATATTTTATTTTTGAATTTGTAATCATTCACTTGTTTTTAAAAAGTAAAAATGTTTTTAACTTGTTTCGACATTTCCAATACCAAATAGGACCTGAAAAGTTCAGCCTTCCACCGTAAATGAACTGTTTGCCTTTATGGTTCACAGGGGCTTGCATGGAAACCTTATGAGAATCTGCAATTACTTCGCAACATTTATTTACAAGTCAACAGAAAAATTGGCAAATTGTTGTTTATCTTATTCATAGTGTTGTTTGCAACATATTGAAACATTTGATCAAAGACTCACCTGTTATTATCGTCATGTTTTGACCACGATCGTTCTCCTGATATTATGAAAAAAGTGAACATCCAATATTGACAATTGTAAAACACCCCAGTGTGTTTATTTTCTTTGTCAAATTTGCAAAAATTGTAAATTTTTTAGCAGATAAGAATGTCTGTGTAAAGATTTTCAAATGGAAAATTATCTCGTTGTAACAACTATCTATCAACGTATGGAAATGTTTCTTTTTTTGCGAACTAAAATTTTACACGTTGGATGTTTGTACTTTTCACTCAATAAAAAATATACGTGAACATGAGGGCAGATAGATGGTGCCTTAAGGTACTACTTTACGCTTCTGTGAGAGCGGCCACGTAAACCTATGGTAGCTCCTACCATATAAGTCAAACAAATTATTGGTCACCGAAATTGTCCGAAGGAATATGTAGGGAAAAGTAATACATATTACCTGGGAACAAAAATGGGTTATTGGTTATTTCATGGGAGCAAAATTGGGTTATAATTAGGGTACAAGAAAAACTGATCTAAACTTTTGCTTTTTGGGGAAAGATGGAATATATTTCTTGTTTGCGTAAAAACGGAATATAACACCAAGAATGAGTCCGAAGTTTTTGCAAGATATAACAATTGCAAATGCTGACTCAGTTTTACTGCAAGCAGGAGCTTAAATTGTTGACTTGAAATAACCTTTTTAAATTTCGCCATAAAAATTGCAAATCTTTAATACAATTCGTGAATAGATAAAAATATTTGAAGATAAATACATTTAGCATTATAAATATCTTTATGTGCTGAGTAGTATATTTGCACAACGAATCAAAAAGATCAAGAACATTTAACTTACTGGAATTACTGCGTTTTAGGGAAGATTGAGGGGCTGATAGCAAAAATGGGGATATAATTTGGCTTCAAGGTATAGACTCTTTTCGTTTAAAGTCATATTAAGAGTCATCTCCGCTCTCACCCCTCATTTCATAATTCTATATTAAGTGGTTCGATATTCGGACTGTTTTGAAAGATTTCTCAGAAAAATATTGTGTACGTACTTTTGGAATAAAATAGAAAATTTGTATTCATGAGTTCTGACCAATTTAACAGAGAAAAAATAAGATTTTTTCAAAAAGATGAGTCTGTAACTCCTGAAACACTTGACCGATTTTAATGTTCTATACCTTGCTTTGAAGCTAATTTCAATTACATCTTTAATATTAATGAGTACATTAATATTTTTTTTCGAAATGAAAAAAACTTATTTTTCTCTGTTAAATTGGTCATAACTCGTGAAAAAATTTTCTATTTTTTCCGAAAATACAATATTTTTATGAGAAGAATGCAAACTTTCAAAACATGTCAAGTGGTACGACTTTTGACCTCGATAACTGCGGTCAAAAATCGTACCACTTGACATGGAATTACTTATATGGGATGTTGATTCTATTTGTTAGATATAAAAAATACCCTCGAACCCGAAAAAAATCTATCAAAACCTCTAAAAATTAATAGAGATTTTGACTGATTTTTTATGTTTTTCTCTATTATACACTGAATGAATTTTCCTTCATAATATTTATGAAGCGATTTCATAAAGTTTTTTTTTTATAAATTTAGTGAGTTTTTTCTTAAATAAATCATAAATAAAATGAAATACATATAATTTTTTCATAAACATTTCATATAACAAAATTGTTAAATTTGTGAAACTTAGTCTCATAAGATCAAAGAAAGACTTCATTATATTAAAGAAAAAAATTCTTAAAAATAATGAAATATGTCATAACCAATAAAATATTTGTGTTTTGAAATGTCTTCATAAATATAATGAAGGATTTCATAGTTTTTATGAAATGTTTCGTAACTTACAACTACATTTTTAGTGTGTCGACTTTATTCGGTTGAATGCTAGCAACTCTGTTAACTCTGACATACGAATGTACCCTTTTTTGATTTTTTGTTTATATTGGAAACTTCAGTATAAATTATTAATATTTATGAAACTTTTTCATAAAATTAATGAAGTTTCTTTAGAAAATCTATGAAAATTTTCATAAATCATAGTATGAAAAATAATGAACTTGTATGAAAAAATGTCATCGAATGAAGGACTGCATTTCATAATTTCTAAGAAATGTTTCATAAATTCTATGACGCTTTTCATTGATTTGTGCTTTGTGAAACATATTTCATACATTTTATGAAGTGTTTTTTTGGCGACTTTTTTTTAATTTTCACTGAGGTTAAGACAAAATTATAAATAGTATGAAAACAATTCTTTCAGTGTATCTAGGAATTGGGCATAAAATATTCCCCTCTATGGGAACAACTGAATTACAAAATTTATTTGCAGACAAGAAATGCATAATAATTTCCACAAAAAAAATAAGAATCTCCCACTGTGCGATATCCGTCCTATATTTGTCTCTTCATGCACATATGCATATAATCTTTTTATTGTTCAAACTAATAAAATGCCAGTCTTTTTGGAACCCTAACTGTTGTGCACACATATGCAATTCGATAATATCCAATACATCTGGATCTGATTAAGCGGATCAAATCTGATCTCTACCTGATCTTCAATGGACAAAAACAAAATACAAAAGCACAACAACGATTTGGTTTTATGTTATAATAATCACAGTTCACTTGTATTGGGGGAAAAACACTTATTTCAAAACCCACAAATTAGTAGAATGTCAGTCTTTTCGTATTCCTATCATATGCAGACTTATTCTATAATATCCATTAATCTCTACAAGATCTTTTGGGTTAAAGTAAAATACAGAAGCATAGCAATAACTTGGTTTTATGTTACAATTATAATTCACTTGTATTTTCAAAAAATCACTTTTAAAACTTAATTGTTTTCTTATATTAATTTTGATCAAGACCATCTAGTCTGTGTTAAGGTTTTTGCAACACTAACTCCACTAGATGTGCATCACCAAAAACAAAGAACAAATTCAAATTTAAGATCGCTGCAGCGTTGCCACTTTCTTTGGATAGTTATCTAAATAAGGGATATTTTACTTTGTCAGATAATTTTTGTGATATTTTGCATATTTATCAAGATACGAAATATGCATCGTCTATTTGCGACAAGAAATTCTTAACTGAGAAAAATAAAATCTTTAATGCATCATTAACAAGATCAAAGGGCATTAAGTTCGGCTGGACCGAATCTTATATACCCTCCACCACCCCGGGATGCATTTCACAGTATTACAGGCTGATTACACTATTCTACAAAAAATATAAAAATATGTTCGATAACTAAAAATAAAATCTTTAAATGCATCATTAACTAGTTAAAAGGGCATTAAGTTCGTCTGGCTCGAAAATTATATACCCTCCACCACCCTAGAGTCATCATTCTACTATTCAACAGAAAAAGAAATATTGATCCATAAAGTCAACACCAAATTGATGGATTTTTTTTATAAAAATTCTTGTTTCTAATATTTGTACTATAATTTGGTATTATAAGCCCGATCACGTCCACTTAAACATTAAATTAAAGACAAGTATGGGGTCGTATGCTCGCTGGGTCGAAAAAATCATAAAAAATTTAATTAATTTTTGATTGTACAAATTTACGCCCACTAACAGTCACTCAGTTTTAGACTGGATCTACCGATCGGTTGTCAGACCCATTACTACCTATGTTTGGTATGGTGGGGTGCAATGAGAGTGAGTAGACTCCGGGCAAAGTTAACGAAAACGCAAAGGCTAGCAGGACTGAGCATTACGGGAGCCATAAAAAGCACTCCACAAGCAGCATTGTATGTAATTCTGCATCATCCATCTCTGGGCCACTTTACAGAGATGATTGCTGGCAGGAGCGCTATAAGACTCAAAGAATCAGGATGCTGGAAAAATAGACCATATGGTCACGCAAGGATAGTTCAAGGAGGAATACTGGGTGTCCACGAATCGGTCATCAATGGAGGTACAGACTATATGGTGCAGGTTCTGGACTTCTCACCCTTACCACAGATGATTATACCAAAGAGATCAGACTGGGACAATGGCGAGCCCTTCAAAGGGCTTTCGGTCTACACTGATAGCTCAAAGATGGAACAAGGCACAGGTGCGGGATTCTGTATTGAATCACTACAGATACGCAAGTCTCTCCGACTTGACGACAACTGTAGTGTTTTCCAGGCAGAATTACTGCCAATTGAGAGGGCAGCAAGAATTCTATCGAGTGAGAACATTCCGGTGAACACGGATATAAATCAATCACCATGTCGTCCGTCTCTGCTGGGTTCCCCAACATAGCAATGTCAAAGGAAACGAAATAGCGGATGAATTGGCTAGACATGGTTCGTCCTTGGAACTCGATAGAGCTGACAACTCAGCAAAACCACCGATTGGCACGTTCTATAGACTGATTGATTCAAGGAAATGGTCACAGATGAATGAAGCATGGAATAGTTTGTCAACCTGCAGGATCACCAGGGCCACATGGCCAAAGATCGATAGGGGCAAAACCAGAACTCTATTGGAGCTAAACAAGGCAGAAATTCGAACATTGATAGGTATCTACACAGGACACTACTGCACTAGGAGTAGGATCTCAAGATGGCAGTTAGACATTGAAGATCACTGTCGATTATGTTAGGATGAGGACGAGATAGAGTCTATTGAACACATAATCTGCAGATGTCCAACGCTATGTGTACGCAGAAATAAATACCTAGGAAGTTATTTCATCAGTAACATAGAAGATATTGCAACCCGTATGATCTTTTGGGATTCTCAAAAGGTCTAAATCGGATCAGGGGCGGCTGCTTAGGGACAAGGATGTAACCACATTGACGGCTAACAAAGGAAGAGAGCCATAAAGGCGTACCACCAACAGTATACCGGATGACTCTCGACAAATTTTCTTACCTAGTCGTCAACCAAACAAATATTAAAACACACCCACATTACACTCTTATCCCCATATCCCCTTACTTCCCTCACTCCTCATCTTTCACCAAACACCACTTACTCCTTCCCAAATCTCATCACTCCCTATCCCTCTCCTACAACCTTATACTTTCAGGAAACAAAAAGGATTTGCACAATGGATCCAACCGAGTGTTCAGAATGCAGGAGCATTCTGGTCCTTAATACCAAACCAAACCAAATAGTCAGTCAAGCCCATATAGTTTTTTTTGCCGTTTTAAATAAAATTTGATGTTTCATTACTGAAATAGTGACCAAATTAAAATCATTTATCATTTAAAGAGTATTCAATACATATGGAATATAATGTAGAAATCTGCTAAAAATGTGCTGTAAAAGTTATTGGGGGTATTTTCAGTTTTTGTTAGGGGCATTTTTTCCTCCCAATCCCAAAACAATCATGGATAGATCATGGCTACATCAATCATGAATATATTGACCTTATAAGATCTAAGATGGATATTTCAAGTAGTTACAAACGGAATGACAAAACAACTATTTTTGGAGGCATACAAAATCTAAATTCTATTACGTTAATGAAACGTAAATGTACGTAAATTGGATTGGATAAAGAATGATCTCACTCTATGGAATATTTTGTAAGACTCGACTCATTAGAAATTTTGAATTATTGAATTTATTAATATACAATTTTCCAATCCCCACGGGTGTACTACACCATTTTCAAGTGACAGAAAGTCAAAAGACACCATTTGAAATTCAAAAAATATCAATTGAAATTAAAAAAATATCAATTGAAATTCAAAAATTCCATTTGAAATTCAAAAAAATATAATTTGAAATTCAAAACTCATCATTTGAAATTCAAAAGTTGTCATTTGTAATTCAAAAGACACCATTTGAAATTCAAAAGTCGTCATATGAAATTCAAAAGACATCATTTGAATTCATAAGACATCATTTTAAATTCAAAACTCTTTATTTGTAATTCAAAACTCGTCATTTGTAATTCAAAACTCGTCATTTGTAATTCAAAACTCGGCATTTGTAATTCAAAAGTTGTCATTTGAAATTCAAAAGATTCCATTTGAAATTCAAAAATTATTCCATTTGAAATTCGAAAGATTCCATTTGAAATGCAAAAATGTAAACAAAATTATTTAAGAAAAATATATATTAGATGGGGTAGCATTTATTTTTTCTGCAAATTTGGATATTATGCAGTTTTGAAAACAGATTTAATAAAATGATAAGCAACTAATAATTATAATGATGTAAAATGTCGGTAATTTCATATATAGTTTATAACCTTCAACAGCTCAGAGAGCATCTGCATATAATTTATAAGGACTTGGATTTTACTTAGGGTCGGATTATTTGTGTGGGAGGTACAACAAATCATAAATATTTTACAGGTATAAAGTGATTACAAAACCATTTCCAATTCTAAATTGTTACTGATCAGTTTTATTTTAACCAAAGCTTATGCCAATTTGTGTGAGAGGTCTTGCAATATCGCTCATATTGCATGAGTATATAACGTCTATGAAAACATTACCAATGACCAAATTTCAGAGTATTTCGATCGTCCGTATAGAATTTATAAAATCTTTAAATTTAAATAGGTTAGAGTGATTTGCCTGGAAAGTACTTGGCAAAATCGTATGTATTTCGTACGCTCAAAGTTATTATAGAAATTGTATCAAATATCAAAATATAACTGATTCCGAATATCCGTGTGGAAGACACATTTATGTGAAAGGCACCAGAAGGGGCGTGTCAATGTCGCCCATCTACGAACGTATACTATGTTTGCATAAATTCCTTAACTCCCTTCGAATATTATCATGTACATAAGCCAGACAGATAGACAGACGGACATGGCTCAAACAGCTTAGAAAGTTGTGAAATGGATTTGGTCCATACGTTCTTAGGGTCTAAGTCACTCGTAACTCTTTCTGGTGAGGATATAAAAATATTACCCACTGAGAAATTAGTTTCGATTTTAGAATAAACACCCAGAAAAAGTGAAAGATTCATAATTTTCTTTAATTAGTTTATTTAATAAACAGCAGAATATTAAAATTTACAAAAATAAATAAATTCTACCCAACCTAATGTATATTTTGCTTAAATAATTTTGTTTACCCTTTTTGAATTGCAAATGGAATAATTTTTGAATTTCAAATGGTGTCTTTTGAATTACTTATGACGAGTTTTGAATTACAATTGAAGAGTTTTGAATTTCAAATGATGTCTTTTGAACTACAAATGACGACTTTTGAATTTCAAATGTTGTCTTTTGAATTACAAATGACGAGTTTTGAATTTCAATTGACATTTTTTGAATTTCAAATGGTATTTTTGAATTTCAAATAAAATTTTTTGAATTTCAAATGGTATTTTTAAATTTCAATTGATATTTTTTGAATTTCAAGTGATGTCATTTGAATTACAATTGAAAAAGGTGTAAAAGAAAGCCTAAGGCCAAAATTTTCAAATTTTCGACATAAACACACATTGTTTGACCTTCATATGATGAATTATATGCCAGCAGTCATTGGTGGTCGCCATCTTTCACTCAGTATAGAGTTTTGGCAGCACACATTGCACTTTTTGCAAACTTTCGTTGTATGAATCACACTATGAGCACTAGGAAAAATTAATAAAAACTCTAAAGCGCATTCATTAGTTTTGTTGAGGTCGTGTTCACAAGAAAGAACGACTTATTAGTTCATAAGTTGGAATTGAGTAAAGGGAGCATGAACGTAAGGTAGGAGGGGAGTCTTCGCCATTGAGGCACCTCCGTATCTCAAAATTAACAAAATCGAAACAATCGATAATTCTTGCAGTTATTGATCATCTATTATACCACCAGTATTTAAAGTTCTTGTTTGCAATTCGCGGACAGATGTATTTTTATGATTTGTGTGTTGCTAAATTATATTTTATGTAAATATATATTCTTATAACCTTTTCTATTTGTATGGAAAACAAAAGACCTTCCACAGCAATATAACTATTAGGGCGGGTTGATTTGTATGGATGAAAAAATAAAATAAAAATTGTATAGCAAAAACGTAATCTACATGGGTCTAATATCAAACCCTACTCCGCGCCTCTCGACTTGAATTTTTTTTGAACATTTTTTTAATGAAAAAAATTTGAGTGTAAAAAAATATAAAGTGTAAAAGAACTACCCAGCAAAAACTCTCATTACTAAGTAATGTAGGAAATAAGGCAAAACCAAAAACCTTCAGTACTTATTTTTCGGATCCGTTTCTAATTATTTTTATAAAGGGATTGTAAAAAAATAAGTACTTCCCCGCACTCTTACGAAAAGTTAATAAATAAGTACTTCTAAACAAGTTGGAAAATAAGTGGCCTCAGGAAGATACAAAATAAGTCATTTTTGATAACTAGTCAAATAATGTACTATAGTGGACTTAATAAGTGATTAAAACAACATTTTTATTAAATTATATATTTGGTATCGGCTTGTTAACAATCTGAATACAGAATTTAGAATACAGAATTTAGAATGTTTTTCTTTAAGCCTGAATAACTAAGCTGCGTTAACAACAGCATTGCTATTCTCTGACTCAAAATTAATTTTTAAAATATGAAGTTCTATGAAATTTAACTTACCAATAACTACTTATTTAAACCATTATAAGGAAGTAATTATTTCATACTTCAAAGTAATGCAGGGCGTAACGAACTATCATTACTAGGTAATGCTAAAAATAATGTGGTGTCATTACCAAGTTTTTGCTGGGTACCTTACTAAACAGTTTTATTCAGAAAAGTCGATTTCTTTTTGGAAAAAGCTATTTTTTCTAGCATTTTTTTGGCAAAGACAAATTTTCAATTCGAGAGGCTCGGATTAGGATTTTATTTTAGATACACGGTTTCTTCGGAGAATTTTCTTAGAATTTTATGTAGTTTATGTTTTTGCTATACGATTTAAAAAATAAACTGAATAAAACAGTGCCCTGAAGTTTGATTTGAATGCACATTTAAAATTTTAAAAAATATAGTTTATTGCGAAAATCGCCACTTTGCATTAAATATATTCAATATTGATCTTTTATTTTTGTTTTTATAAAACTTTAACGGTCTCGACCAATTTCCATTCATTGCACACTGTCAGAAGAGCCTATAAATTGAATTTCATGGTTCCTGCTACAGTCGGTTTGTTTGGTACAATTGTTATCCCTTTTTCCCATTTTGACCTCAAAAGTACGAATTGTGAAATATCCATTTATTTTATCTTTTGTCCCATTTCAAACCATAAAGGTGTTGCAAACCCAACGACAAAACCACTTTGAACCATAAAGGTGTTGCAAACCCAACGACAAAACCACTTTGAGAAAGTGATCCCTGAAAAGTAAGGAATTTGCCCAAATGAGTTGTTTTCTCACAGACATATTGCCTTCCTCAATATAGGAAGTGGGAAATTCGAAAATTTGAAATTGTGTTGCACAGTGTTATAATCTAATCAACTTGAGCAAAGGCAAATATGCAAATCAAAAGAACAGCTAGCAACAATTTTTGTTGTTACCCAGGTAACTGTTTGCTTGGATTTTCATGTTATTTGTGCAACACAGTGGGGTATTTTTTTTGCATTGCAAATTAATTATATGAAAAGTAAATTTTATTGGGGAATTTTTTTCAACTATACAGAATGTGGCCCAAGTGAAGTATCTAAAGAACATTTCAATTAATAATGAATAAATAATAAATGTTGAAGTTAAATGAAGTGAAACAATGTTGAAGAAATTAATTTCTTACTTTTAAGAGGGAATTAGGGTAAAGAGGGGTACAAATTGTGGCTATATGTTTGAGAATAGAGTGTGGTACTGAGAATCACTAATTTCGGTGTGTACATACCCTGACTACGTAGACACGTAACACAAAATTAATTTTTCGAAATGTGTATTTTTAAGAGGAAAGTGGAACAAAAAGGGTTGAAAATGGTAATAATACATTTCATAAATATTGAAGTTCAATGAAATGAAAAATATTGAAATCAATGGTGGAGTGAGGCCGTCGACATTACGATGTAACGTACACTGAAAGAATTATCTTCATACTATTTATGATTTTGTCTTTGTCAGTGAAAATTTTCATTAAAAAGAAAGAAACACTTCATAAAATGTATGAAACATGTTGCATAAAGCACAACTCAATGAAAAGTGTCATAGAATTTACGAAACATTTCTTAGAAAATATGAAATGTAGTCCTTCATTCTATGAACTTTTGTCAAGCAAGCTCATTATTTTTCATTGTATGATTTATGAAAATGTTCATAGATTTTATGAAGAAACTTCATTAACTTTATAAAAAAGTTTCATAAATATTAATAATTTATACTGAAGTTTCCAATATAAACAAAAAATCAAACAAGTAAGAACAGCGTTAAGTTCGGCCGGGCCGTACTTTATATACCCTCCACCATGGATTGCATTCCACAGATGTTGTTGGTTTTCGTAGAAGTGTAGTAATATTACAGGAAAATAAAATTTTTTTAATATAGCCAAACCAAAACAAATACAAATATTGAAAAAATAATTTTATAAATAAATATAATATTTAAATAATTTCAAACCATTATTTATTTCAAATCAAAAAATAAATATTCTTATATTTATATTTTCAAAAAGCTTAGATACCATAAATATTGATAGATAGTGGGTGCTACAGTTGGTTGTATTTCCATTATAT
Source organism: Polietes domitor (assembly GCA_947397865.1). Classification (NCBI taxonomy): domain Eukaryota; kingdom Metazoa; phylum Arthropoda; class Insecta; order Diptera; family Muscidae; genus Polietes; species Polietes domitor. Next base: position 50,400,790 of record OX377620.1, read on the forward strand.
TTTAATTCCAAAAGTACAAATTTTGAAAATCCATTATCAGACGTACATAGTGCAAAATAACCTAACTTCATGATTCAACCAATTTTTGCCGTAAAAGAAAAAGTACGAATTTGTCTATGCAGTCAGAGGAATGTATATACCGAATTCCATGATTCCAGCTGCACCCCTTGACGTTTCTACGCAATTAGAATTTCATCATTCTAGGTGTAGTCGTTTAGTTGGTACTACTTTTATCCCTCTGTACAATTGTATCCCTTGAAAGTACGAGTTTCGAAAAATCAGTTTATTTTCCGTGTCTACACACTCAGAGGAATGTATACTCCGAATTTCATGACTCTAGCTGCGGTCATTAGATTGGTACTATTTTTATCCCCTTTTTTCATTTTAACCCCAAAAAGTACGAATTTTGAAAAATCCGTGTATTTTACTTATCTATGCAAACAGAGGCATGTATACACCGAATTTCATTATTCTAGGTACAGCCGTTTGGTTGGTACCATTTTTATCACTCTATTCCCATTTTACCCCTTAAAAGTACAAATTTGGAAAAAATACTTTTATATTATGTATCTACTCAATTAGAGGAATGTACACACCGAATTTCGTGTTTCTGTTGTCGTTTAATATGTACCATTTTTATACCTATTTTGCCCCATTTCACCCCCTACAAATAAGAATAATTTTATGGTGCACTAAAAGTGGAATGCGCATACCAAATATCAAGCAAATATAAACAGACATATTCAAAAAACATGCTTAAATACGTTAAAATATTAGGGATTATTATGGGTATTTTTAGTCCTTGTGAGGGAAAAATCTTTCCCTTTGGGCCGATTTCGCCCTGTTTCAATCCCAACCGATCTACCACTATAAGACGCATTTATGGAAAATTTGAACATTCTAGCTCCTTTCGTTTAGATGGTAGCATGCTTTCAACAGATGGACAGACGGACGGACGGACATGACTAGATCGTCTTCGAATTTTATGACGATCAAGAATATATATACTTTATAGGGTCTCAGGTCGATATTTCAAGGTGTTACAAACGGAATGACAAAGTTAGTATACCCCCATCCTGGAGGTGGAGGGTATAAAAAAGGTAAAAAGTATGTCTTTGTCCTAAATCAGGGTAAAGAATGCTTATGTCAGAGTTAAAAGAGGACAAATTAGAATTGCTAGCATTCAACCGATTAAAGACGACACTTTCAATATGTAGTTAGTTGTATGTTTTGAAACATTTCATAAAAACTATGAAATCCTTCATTATATTTATGAAGACATTTCAAAACACAAATATTTTATTGGTTATGACATATTTCACAATATTTAAGAATTGTTTCTTTAATACTATGAAATTTTTCTGATCTTATGAAACTAAGTTTCACTAATTTAACAATTTTGTTATATGAAATTCTAAATGAAGTGAAAGTTCATCGAATGAAGAACTGAATTTCATAGTTTCTAAGAAATGTTTCATAAATTCTATGACACTTTTCATTGTTTCATAAATTTTATGCAGTATTTCTTTTGCTGAGTTTAAGAGAAAATCATAAATAGTATGAAGATAATTATTTCGGTGGACCTTATGACAAAATTCATGATTTTCGATCCACCCTAGTGTCTACAATTTCATATTTCTTGAAAATCGAGAAATTCCCTTATTCAGAAGTACAAATTTGCAAACTTTCATTAAAATCGGAGAACCTAAGAAAATTTTCTGTACCGCTTCACAATGTATTAGTCAATTACATTTCTTTATGAAAATTGACTTTAGTGTGTCGACTTTATTCGGTTTGAGTTCTTTACTACTAGCAATTCTCATAGCTTAGGCCAAAGACATATTCATATTTCGTTTTTCTTTTTTTTTTTTTGTTTATGACAAATTCATTAATTATTATTACGAAGATATTTTCTTTCAGTGTAGGTTTAGAAGTTCTTGTAATTTTAATATAATATACATACATACATATACGTATACTGTTTTTTTGCGGCATATTGTTTATGGCATAGCCCACTGTGCGACGTAACAACAAGTGTATTTTTCCATGCATCAAAACAACATCGAAATTGCTTCAACAAAAGACACGCAAATTTATGGTTATTTTAAAGAACAAAGAGTGAATTTTATAGGCGTAGCCAGGGCGTCCCTAAAACCCCTCCTTCCACACTCTAAATAATTTTTTGTTCATGAGATCATAACTAAAAATGGATAGTTTTTGTTTTTTCTTTGTGATTTGTATTATTTTTTAAAATAATAAATTTGCAAAAGCTATAGCAGGGTATTGATATTAGCTTACTGGAGTTAGATTTCAAGTAGCTCCCTTAGAGTAAGCTGACCTACTTTCAGATTGTATTATATTTGAAGTGTTGGTTAACTTTAAGGGAGCTTTTCACTGCAATTTTTACCACCTTCCCACATCAGCTGTTTTTTTTCTGCACTAACTTGCCACAGCAGACGATCCCATAAAATATGTAGCTGTAGTAGAAGTCATGTGACATCATCGAACAGAAGTAGTCGTATTTGTGCCAATTTACTCTTAACTTATGTTTACTTGCCCTTTTATTCATAAGTCATTCAACTTTTTCAGGGTTTCGTGGTGACAGTTTGCTTTTTTCTATTTTTTTATTTATACAAACGACCAGTGAGTTTCTGTTGCTATGGTAACATTAGAGGTTTGCTTGTCTGCTCGTGTACCCTACCGCTGATAAGAGGATAGACACACTTGTTGGATGGTAGAACCATTGATATAAATCTAAGTAGTACATCCAATAAACTGTAATAATGAAAAATGATTACACTGCAACTTCGTTGTATAACATTGGCTCACTTTTAATGACAAGTTTGTTAATAAATGGAAACCTTGTCAAAAAATTTCATATTTACGAAAACTTTCGTCATCGTCTATCAGTAACATTTTGTTATTTAAATCCTGTTATTGTATCTGGGATTTAGATTCAATTTCATTTAATTTAATTAAAATATAATTTCAATGTTGGAAAATTAGTTTTGCCTGCTACAAAAATTTAAGCAATCGTCGACACAGCCTTCAGTTTGAGCATAGTAGGGTATCTTCATGTTGTCACCTACAATCTTCTTCACTTTAACATGAACATGGTTATTATTTCTAAATTATTGGAATTGTTTTATTAGAGACACTCCCATTGGTTCTGATGGCTTCTATTTTCAGTTCAGTTTGTTTATAAATTAACCACTAACAAACAGAAAATACATTTTAATCAAACTCAAGGCGAGATATATTCACGTGTTTCTAAAAATAACAGAAGAGTGCACACATACGTACATACATATATGGTATGTACATTAGAGTGTCCCCACATTTAAAGGTCCCAAAATTTAACTATATCATACCACCTAATGTAAATAATGTTAATTCTATTTTTCTTGATTGTCAGTCTTGAATTCATGACCTCAAGTGAAAAAACGGATGTTTAGTTTGCTTATCATTATACCCTCCACCTCCAGGATGGGGGTATACTAACTTTGTCATTCCGTTTGTAACACCTTGAAATATCGATATATATATTCTTGATCATCACATTTTTTAATTTCTAAGACGATCTAGCCATGTCCGTCCGTCTGCTCGTCTGTTGAAAGCACGCTAGCATCTAAACGAAAGGAGCTAAAATGTTCAAATTTCCCATAAATGCGTCGTATAGTCGTAGATCGGTTGGGATTGAAATGGGGCGAAATCGGCCCAAAGGGAAAAATGTTCCCTCACAAGGACTAAAAATACCCACAATAATCCTTAATATTTTAGCGTATTTAAGCATGTTTTTTTGAATATGTCTGTTTATATTTGCATACCAAATATGCGCATTCCCCTTATAACAAAAACATGCACCATAAAGTCATTCTTATTTGTAGGGGGTGAAATGGGGCAAAAAAGGGATCAAAATGGTACATATTAAACGACAACAGTTAGAAACACGAAATTCGGTGTGTACATTCCTCTAATTGAGTAGATACATAATATAAAAGTATTTTTTCCAAATTCGTACTTTTAAGGGGTAAAATGGGAATAGAGGGATAAAAATGGTACCAACCAAACGGTTGTACCTAGAATAATGAAATTCGGTGTATACATTCCTCTGATTGCATAGACAAATAAAATACACAGATTTTTCAAAATTGGTACTTTTTGGGGTTAAAGTGAAAAAAAGGGATAGAAATAGTACCAATTAAATGACCGAAGCTAGAGTCATGAAATTCGGAGTATACATTCCTCTGACTGTGTAGACACGGAAAATAAACTGATTTTTCGAAATTCATACTTTTTGGGTCAAAATAGAAAAAGGGGATAAAAATAGTACCAACCAAATGACCGCAGCTAGAGTCATGAAATTCGGAGTATATATTCCTTTGACTACGTAGACATGAAAAATAAAAGGTTTCTTTCCAAATTCGTACTTTCAAGGGATACAATGGGTACGGAGGGATAAAAATGGTACCAACCAAACGGCTACACCTGGAATAATGAAATTCGGTGTATACATTCCTCTGATTGCGTAGACACGGAAAATAAACAGATTTTTCGAAATTCGTAGTTTTTGGGGTTAAAATGGAAAAAGGGGATACAAATAGTACCAACCAAATGACCGCAGCTAGAGTCATGCAATTCGGAGTATACATTCCTCTGACTGCGTAGACACGGAAAATAAGCGGAATTTTCGAAATTCGTACTTTCAAGGGAAACGACTACAGCTAGAATGATGAAATTATAATTGCGTAGAAACGTCAAGGGGATATAAATGGTACCAACCAAATGGGCGCAGCTGGAATCATGGAATTCGGTGTATACATTCTTCTGACTGCATAAAATAAAATATAAATATAAGAACATTTATTTTTTGAATTGACGTATTGGTAGCCTTGCCTTATAAGCGTGGTTTGAAATAATTAAAATATTATATTTATTTATAAAATTATTTTTTCACTATTTGTATTTGTTTTGGTTTGGCTATATTAAAAAAAATATATTTTCCTGTAATATTACTGCACTTCTACGAAAATCGACATCCTCGGTGGAATGCAATCCATGGTGGAGGGTATATAAAGTTCGGCCCGGCCGAACTTATCGCCGTTTTTACTTGTTTTTATTTGTAATTATTCTATATTTCACTAGACATCCTCAGGAATATTTATTTAAAAATACAAAAAGTAAAAACATGGAAAACAGAACGTGTAGATACATTATATGAGGAAATAGACGATGCGATCGACAATTGTGATGATGAATTTTAATTTATATTTGTTTTATAAATAATATATATATTTGTTTTATAAATAAATAAATATAAATAATTTATAAACCTTAACACGTTGAGTACCACCATATAAAAAAATAATATAATATATATATTACTGTGAACCGCCGGCGGTGCACGTGGTACTCAACATGTTAAAAGAGCACTGCAGTGGGATTTTTTCTAATAATTTTTCCTTTTTAGTTTTTCTTGAAGTGCGTGTAATAATTATTTCTGTTTTCTGAATTTCTTTGTAATTGAAAATTTAGCTTTAAATAAAAATACACATCATATTTATATAATTTCCACAGTCACATTTTAATCACATTTCAAAATCCAAATGTGCATATTATCCATTTTTGAGAACGGTATTTTAAACAACTTCCAAAAATAAATATCCCATGACATTTTTCGAATAGCATATTCACAAGTGAATGGGAACGAATTTTTAATATGGGGTCACAGCGGTGAGATGTACGCTTTGTACTCAGAATGTCTCGGGTTCAAATCGTGCATTTGGAAGAAAACTTTTTTGGTTTATTATTTTTATTAATAAACAATATAATATATATTTATTGAAATAGGATAAATGTTGGCTGTAAAATCAAAAATTGTAAAAAGTGTCTTCAGAAAAACCCTCGTAACTTTTTGATTTGATTTGATTTTGATTTATTTATTTCAACTTGTAATTCAAAGCCATCGGGCCAATTTAAAACAAATTACAAAATGCATATATAATACTTTTTTTAACATGGCTAAAAAAAACTAATCAACAATATTGCAGTATGTTCAATTAAAAAACTAAATAAAGATATTAGATAATGTATATAATAAATTAAATAAATGCATATACAGAAATTATTTTGTAGAGCTAAAAAACTACTCCATTTAATAACAGTAATAAAAAAGGAAACTAAGTTCCAAATTATGAAATCGGGAATAATACGATGTGATTACGTTGTTAGCATATTACAGAATAATTCATAAAATGTAAAACCTATCATAAAACATTATGAATTTGGCAGCATGTATGTAATATAAAAAACTACAAAAAACAATAGTTCAAAACACTTGTAAACATCTCTCGAGTTACGTGCAGAAGAGTGATATCAAAACTATTTATTGAAGACACTGATTTTTAATCATTTTATAAAAAACATATGGAGGCGGAAATTTTCAAATGCTGGAACAGTACATCCCAGAAACCTAACTACGTACGGCGTTATATGCACACGCCTCTTAAGGCCATAAATATAAGGTATCGCTCTGTTAAGCGCTAGTTGTAATAAATACATATTGCCCTGAATAGTACCAGAGTATACTTCCAAACAGTACAATATTATAGGCAAAATCAATCCATCTACTAGCCGCTTTCTAATCAAAATCGGCAAATATAAATCAGTACCATACAGGCAACTGAGAGAAAAATTAAGCCTAGAGATTACCATATTAATATGTTGAGCAAAGCTCAACTTATCATCTAGCTGCACTCCCAGACATTGCAAGTCTCGGACATATTCAATATTTGTTCCATCGTAGACCAGACTGATGGAATATTTGTGACAGAATTGTTTCAAAAAGCCCAGATAGAGAATTTTGGATTTTTGCAAAAATCGCAGATTTTTTCGCGACTTACAAGCGACATTGGTTCTTAAGACACATGCAAAACATCTGCCGGATCCATTGGATAGATCGCGAGAAAATTACAAAACAAAATGTCATGTATACAAAATCATTTAGCTATATCTCCCGCGAAAATGAAAAGTTTGCAAAAATATCCAATTCGTATTTTTTGTTTGCCGTGCTCTACCGAAATACCCACATTTTTTGACGAAAAAGATCGATTTTCCAAAAAAAAAACAGGGATCAATTTTAACCCCAGCAATTTTGTATTATAAGCTGGCATGTAATTTTGCTACTTAAGCGGGAAGATCATTATTTACAACTTTGGTGTCTTCGGAGACCCCCACTGAAATTTCCCTGCAAACATTTGCCTAGAATATTTTAATCCTTAAATGTCCTATTTGAAAGAACTTTTCTTGATTTTGTCGAAAAATGGGTCAAATTGACCCATAAGGAGGAGAGTTAAAGGGTTAAGATATTCCACAAAAATGAACCTCGCGAAATTCCACTATATAGTTTTGACAATAAGATTTCTCTCTGACATTAACTTATAACACTTTTTTTCAGTTAACATAATGCTCCTTTCGACCAAAAAATGAAAACTTTGACCCTCGATAAAAAGAAACTCAGACCAGCTGGACTATAAGTTTATCCTACAAAAATGATCTACTCAATAAGCCCTTTCAGAATTATAGGGTCGCTACTCTTTTCCAAAAATGCTGTTGGACAGTGTAATTAATACTACATAATATAAATAACATTAACCTCCGTTTTCGTGTGGCTGTTTGTAGCAGTTTGTGTGGAATTTGATATCTGTAACTACTGATTAACTCTAATGGAGCTATATAAAATAGGTAAGTATTGTTAATTTATTTAATACTAATTTTATTTAATATTTTTTTGTATTATATATTAGATCATATTAAAGAATGCTTTATTAAGTTTCCTATTGTCAGTTCCACCGAACAAAAATTATCCGAATCACAAGGAATTATCGAATGGAATTCTGTTCAAAATTAATTATGAATATTGTTTTTATTAAAAACATATACTAAATACATTGAGTATGATAATTTTAACATTTTTTATTCGTATAAAAGTAAAACAGAAATGCAAATCGTACGAAAACTGAAAATGATTTTTGATGTTGCGTTGCCATCAATTGCTCAATTGTGTGATCTTCTCATACGTTTTACATAAAAAAGTGGCAGTCTCAACCAAAACAACATAATGGATATGGGCATTTCCACAGAAAGGTCCACCAAGACCAAAGAATTAAAAGTTCTTGTAAACACTTTGTTTTATAATATTTTCATTGAGAAATAATCAAATTAAGAGCTATAAGTTATAATATTTTGACTTTTTTGTCACTTTAAGTGTGTATGACGGTCACGTTCGACATCATGGAAATGCCCCAAATGCCCATTTTCGTACTTTTCCTATCAAAATGGTACAAACATTTGGCCTGTAGCTGGAATCCAAAATTTCCAAATGGGCGAAATCGGACCAGATGGAAAATATTTCTTTCAAATAACACCTAATATGCTGAGAACATTTTTGACGATTCACAATTTATTTAAAACAGTTGACACTTAAGCCTTATATAGAGTGGGTCGTTTAAAATTTTAATTTTTTGAACTACTAATTACTTTGACTTTGTAAGGTAGAATAAGATTAATTTTTATTTTATTTTCACGCTAATATGTGACATTTACAAAATGGTACGCTATACGCCGGAATTAAATTGGGAAATATTAAAAACTTACTTCCAAAGTAGTGAACCTTTAACGCAAACTGTAAGAAATTTAAGTGGAAAATTTTCGAGAAGAGATCGGCCTTCAGTTCAGCCTTCATTTTTATCTCGGTGGCTATGAGGTTCAGACAGCACACACGTGACTATTGAGAAGAAAATGTATCCACTACGAGTCACTGTTTGGTTTGGATTTTGGGGCTGTACTGATAAATTGGGTTGATCGGATGAGGTACGGCCGAGCCAGTCGTGCTAGTCACATGAATGATATTGTGTTTCATTATTAAATGACAAAGTTCAACCTTTCCTATAAATCCAGAAATTAAAAAAAACTGTATTTTTTATAGCCAATTCTAATTTGAAATGGCCCACCCTATAGTTTGAAATAGTAAATAAATATCGTAATGTACAAACAAAATATCACAATCTGCCGGTAATACAGTGGTGGAGGGTATATGAGATTCGGCCCGGCCGAACTTAACTAACTATTAACTGGTTTCTTACTAGTTTTAATCAGAGATACAAGCCGACCGATTTTAAGCCGACAAGCCGCCGCCGCCGCATGTTTCTGCACGAGCCGCGCCGCCGCCGATTTCATCGGCTCAAATCGACTCAAGCACGCCGCCGATTTCATCGACTCATATCGACTTCAACCACGCCGCCGTGATTTGACGGAGTTCTAACTCAGTCAAATCTTACTACCAAAATAGACAACCCACTTAAAATTACAAAAGAAAATATAAATGTCAACTTAGACAACCTACTGTTGTGAAATATGTTGATCCGTCTTTCATTTATATAAGTCAATTCCAGTACGTGTGTTTAAATCAGAGCTGTTAAATTTCGATTACGATTAGTAATCAATTACATTACTTTTTAAAAAGAATCGTAATAATTATATAATCCACTATTCAACAATTTCTGATTACTAATTGATTACGATTACAAATAATCAAAAAATAATTAGGATTACTTGCGATTACCGTTACCTTTCGGTTTTAGCTGGCAAAAGAACGAGAACAGAAAAAATCAAAACTGACATATATTGAAAAGTCAAAAGTTTTGACAAACAGACTACTATGACTCTCATACCGATTTCGCGAGAATCAAAAGTAATCTAAAATAGTCAAAAGTAATCACAAGTAATCTTTTAAAGTAGTCGAACTCATTTTTGATTACTTTTGATTATTTTTCAGTAATCGCAAGTAATCCTGATTATTTTTTGATTACTTGTAATCGTAATCAATTACTAATCGTATAAAACTGAATGTAATCGTATTGTAATCATTACTTCTGCTTAAAAAAAAGTAATCTAATTACTAATGATTACGATTACTAATCATTACTTAACAGCTCTGGTTCAAATATTTATTAAATTTATCCATATTATACATTTTGGGAATGGATTCCTTCTCCCAAAAAATAATTGTATGGGTTAACAATTAGGGTATCCAACTGATTACATTTTATTCGATTAATCGAATAATTTTTCTCAAATATTGGTTCGAATAATAAAAAATCATGATTTTCGAATAATGAATAATTCGAATAAATTGTCCCAAATAATCGATTAATCGGTATTATAAGTTTTGCCTTTAAAAACTTATGAAATCGTCGTATGCTTTGTATGATAAATTGATTTTGAATAGCCAGTTTGCTCCATTTGGGTACACCAAATATAAAACCACATTTTTTTCGATTTTTGATTTGTATGCTCCACAGATATTAAAATAACGATTTATCTGACTTCATTTAAAAATAGCAATAGCTTCGGAATTATTAAAAATTTAAAGAATATTAATTTCATAGAATAGTGAATTCATAGAAAAATTGAGGTTAACACCGTGATAATAAAGTCAGTTCTGTTATAAATCATATGATCCATATTCCAAAAAAGTCAATGGATAACTTCTGTTAAGGGAATGTTCTTTATTTTGATAAGATATAAAGATTTTTGTCAACTTCTAATGAATTTCGAATTTAAAAAATATATATAGTTGAACTACCCGTAAACTGCCGTGTCTTGTCTTTATAACTCTTATTAATTATATTTTATTTAAGTGGACAATTGTTCGATTTATCGGTTAATCGAATAACTCTCCACTTCATTATTCGATTAATTGGAAATTTTTTGTTTTCAAATAAACGAAAAATCGAATAACATAAACGTCCGAATAATTAAATTATTATTAATAATTATTAAATTATTGGAACATTGGCTAATATTAACGAATATTGAACTACTTGCCAAAAAATAAAAGAAAATTGTTCCTTCCATTTTCCCAAAATAGTCAAATAAATAGGGGTATTCGAATGACCGAACGAGCCGAAAGCCGCCGCCGCCGACCCATTTTGAACAGCTCCGCCGCCGCCGATAATTATGGTTCGGCTTGTAACTCTGGTTTTAATTGGAGAATTTCCATAGTGACCTACCATATAGGTCACATCCTTTGGGCATTTCAGGTGACGTTGTATAAAAATGTTGCGTGACTGACTTATTGTGACACTACCCAGGCCATACGGCTGAAACTGATTTCATGAAATTTGACTGTGAAGATCCGAAACATATACTATGTTTTTTTGTAAATTTGTACATTTTAGAGGGAAACAATGTGCCCGCGAAACACTGACGATTTTTTTAATTTTTTACTTTTAAGAGGGAAGTGAGACAAGGGGGATAAAAATGGTGTCAATAAAAGTGCTTGAAATAGGGAACGATGGGATCATATATTCCAAACTTGTACTTTTGAGGGGATTTCGGAACAAAATGGAGAGTAGCGAGAACAAAAAATACAAAATGGTGAGACCAAATGCTGCAGATACCACCGAAATACTACAATATGTTCTTCGTGACTGAGCGTATATACGATTCGTACCCTGCTTACTTAACACACCTTTCACATGTTTTTGTTTGCCTTAAGCTATTGGAAATTTCCGTTTTGGGGTAGGGTACTAATACGTGGTGATAGCATGTCTAAATTGTTGAGCGCCACAACATGTTTGTTTCTTCGTCTTACACGCTTTCATCGAAAAACGTGATGAATAATAATTTATAGACATTGAAAATGTCGTACGGAAAAATACTTACTCATTGAACATGTATTACACCATTTCCAATTGTATGTTTTGATTTTAATAATACCTCATTTTTGTGAAGTCATTATCCACACGTTTACGAATGAAATGGATATTTAAATGAAGTGTGATATATGCTATGAAACTCGGGACAAATGTCACAGGACTTGAACCAAAACAGAAACTAGGATGACCTAAAATGTCACGCGACGTAGCCTATTCCTCCATTCCATTCTAATTTGGGATTAGGCAAAAGAAACAGAACGGGGTTGCCTCTGTTGGGAATTTCTGTTATACAAACTCAGTCCTGATAACATCGCGGAGCGTTAGGTGAGAACTTATCCATATGCACGCACATCTGTTATACATTGAACAACTAATCTAGTGTACCTCAGCATACCTTAGGGGGTTCCATTTAAGCATGTTATCTAAATATCTATCATATGATTAACACAATGGATTCATTCTAATGACCACTGTGGGTATTTTTATTTTATTTTCTTTGATACGCTCACATGCTATATTTATTTTTAACGAATGCTCGGTCATTAACCCTGGGTAGTGTCATTCTTTGGGAGCTACTGGAAGAGATATTTCAAATGCGCCCATATTTTATTTTTTATATGTATGGTTATGAAAGCACACTGAAATTATAAATAATTTCGAAATTTTGTTGTTCACGGACTGATTCATGAGTGGAATGCGTGTTCGCGACATCTGAGAAGAAAGTGCAAATTACCTTCACACAATTAGTTTTCTAGAATCAATCTTCCTCACGTGCTCTCTTACTTAAAATACCAATAATATATAAAAACAAGTAAAAACGGAGTTAAGTTCAGCCGAAAATCCTAAATATTGGGGGATAGTAGGTACATTTTTAGCTACAGCCGGTTGGTATTTCCATCCTATTTTAATTCCAAAAGTACAAAGTTTGAAAATCCATTAGCTCTCACGTACACATGACCTAACTTTCTGATTCGACCCATTTGCCGTAAAAGTATTTTTTATTTTGCGAGTCTGTGCAGTCAGAGGAATGTATACACCGAATTCCATGATTCTAGCTGAGGCCATGTGCTTGGTACCATTTGTATCCCCTCTTTCCAGTTTACCCCGTAAAAGTACGAATTTCGAAAGATCCCTTTATTTTACGTGTCTACGCAATCTATTCTAGGTGCAGCCATTTGATTGGTACCATTTGTATCCCTCTATTCCCATTTTATCCCTTAATAGTACGAATCTGGTAAACATACTTTTATATTATGGGTGATTCCATTGGAACGGGTGTGACACTTTTGCTTGAATATCTCCCATATTCATTGATTGAGATTTCTACTATCCTGCCAATTGAAAACGTCAAGTTAAGCAAAATATTAATGCAAATATAAATACGTCTTTGTGTTTTAAATATTGGAGATACACAACAAACAAGAGCGTCACGGGTGTGACCTTAGCTTTGAAGATAATCTGGAGGTTTTACTTATTTTCTTGAATTCTGTGATGTTCTTCCATCACATGACTTTATTCATTTTTGCTAATCAAAAGAGTAGTTCATGCACTTTCTTTTAAAGTATACGTTACCGACATCTCTTTATGAATATAGGAACTATAGGATATTTAAATTGTAACGGGCGTGACATTTTGACGGAAATCCTGTTACGGCAACAGTCTATATCTGGAGAAGGAAATGATCAGACCTATTGTTGTCATTATTTTTTGAAATATAATCAAAAATATGAATTATGTGAAGTATAAACATTCCGAATATTTCTGTGGTCACAACCCATAACAGCCTAAGTCTGTTTTTCAATATTTTCAGTACAGGAGTTTAAAGTTTTGAATCTTCACTGAAAATCAGGAGAAGGTGTTTTTTGGAAAACTTTGCTACAGATTCCAAGGAAACGAATTTCTTTACTTAGTTGTTAACAAAAAATAGTTGTTTATTCTCGCAGTCAAAAGATATTATCGAAAAAGACACTTAGGCTCTTATGAATTGTTGAACGAAAGAAAGTCAAAAAGTTCAAGTTGACATGATATTTTAAAACTTTTGTTTTGTTTGGAGAAAGACCTTAACTCAATTTATGTTTATCAAAAAACGAAATTGTAATTCGGAATAAGAGCTTAACTCAAGTTAGGAAAATAAAATTGTTTCTTTGTTTTTTTGGACTAACGACTTAAGTTGATTTAGGCAATGATGAAAAAATAATGTTTATATTTGTTGTAATCCTAAATTGACTTAGGCAGTTATGCCAAAACAGTAATTTAGAAAAATAACTTAAGCTATTAGGTTTTTTAGGATTAATTGCCTTCCTAGAAGAGATACAAACATGAAAAATTTAGAGCAAATAAATTTAGATACGCTGAATACGATGGTGCTAATAACTCAATTGTGTCCCAACTCGAGTTAGGCTGTTAAAGGTTGTGACCACAGATTTATCGGTGATTTTTAAAATCATAAATTGGTTTTGAAATTTTGCCGAAAAAGGGTCACTTTACGTGGAATCATCATTATGTATCCACTCAATTAGATGAATGTACTCACCGAATATCTTGTTTCCATCCTGGAGGTGGAGGGTATAAAAAAATAATATATCAAAAGGAATAAAATGGTACAACCGCCCAAAACAAATGGTGCCAACAACACGGCTGGAGGTAGAATCATGAAATTCTATGAAGATTCTTTGAAATCGACCAAGAAAATATTTTCGCATTTTTTGGGAGTAAAATTGGGTAAAAAGAATGGTACAAATTGAATGGATGGAGTTAAAATCTGTGTGAAAAAGTCATCTCTAAATGCGTAGAGCGAAAGTATTTTTCGAAACTTGTACTTCTAAAGGGTAAATGTTGTTCCAAAATTTTATAATATAAATATAATTTTTTATTCGTTTCTTAGAATAACTCACTGGTCGTATTATTGGACTTTTAGATTGATTTTTTGGGTGTTTTTGTAAAGCGACAGCTCAAAACTCATATTTCTTAGAAACAGTTTATGAATGTTGTTATAAAATATAAATATAACTAATTAATATCTTTGAATGAAGAATAAATGGTGAATATCGGAAGAAAAATTACGTCACTGACTCCATTTATTTAAATAATTTAATACAGGAAATGGGGTTTCTGAGCAATCAATCTTTTCAGGCATTTAGGCATTATTAGAAAGCTATTTACTGCAGCTATTTATTTTGTATAAAATACTACCATCAAATACGAAAAAAAATTTCAGTTATCACAATGAAAAAATACTAAAAACGTCCAATAATTCGACCAAGACTAACTCTAAGATAACAATAAAAATTTATTATTAAAGTGCTTTCAAGAGTCTTTAATTTCAGAAAAAAATACAAAAAAAACACCTCATAAAAATGTGATTTTTAGGAACGCTTAGCTCACAGATGGCTTGATCTAGGAACGAAATATTTTGCAAATTATCATTAAACAATCCAAACCTTATTTACGTTGTGTGACTGGATATTGTTTTTCCATTTGTATGGACCGCGACCCAGCCTAATATGTATAATCCCTGTTTTATTTTACGGTAAATAAGCAAACATGAAATTTAAAAATTTTGTATGAATAATTTTTAAAATATGCGGCAAGAAAATATTAAACATTTTTCATGCAAAATTATTTCTTGCAATAATTTTATGTACGAAACATGTGGCGGTTCATGTTGTCTATGGAAAAACATTGATGACTTTTAAATTAAATTGGCCTGACAATTCTTATTGTTATCTGTGGGGATGACCCGAGAAGTGATTCTAAAAGGTCAGAGTAAACTAAGCATTAATATTATTGCTGTATAAGAGGTGTCCCAAAATTAGAGCAATATTTGGATTTGGTGTCATTAAAAACATTACAGTTCACTGTCCGACAGTCCATACTACACTTGAAACAAATGTTATACCTCTGAAACTATAGATGAAATAGAGTTAATTGGCGTTTTTAGTTTTTCATTTTCTCATCCTGTTGCCCCTTAAAAGGAATACAAATTTGCACAGGATACAATTTTTCGAACATTATTTTAATACTTATTTGCACCCTATGACACCGGTATAAATGCCGAATCAAAGAAGAGAATATGTGCTAAAATACTTAAAATTTCAAGCTTCCATCTGTATTAGTTTAGTAGTAACAACCATTTAAAATTGTGTATCGTAAAAACAAGATATTAATAAACTAGAAAACTAAGAGGTAAACTTGAAACAGATGTTAATACTGAACTAATACAGATAGAAACATGATATTTGAAGTATTTTTAACAGATATTTTCCTCTTTAATTTGACACTAATCATAGGGTGCCAACAGGTATATAAAATATATATATATTTTTTTAATTGTATCCTTTGGATCTTTGTAGTCCTGTGAAGGGGCAACAGGAAGAGGAAATGAAGAACTAAAAACGCCAAGTAACTCAAATTTTCATATAGTTTCATACGTATGTACATCATCCGTTTCAAGTGTAACGATTTTTTTAAAAATTGTCCTACGGTGTAATCAAAGAAAAAAGAAAGTTCAGTCGGATAAATAGACTGGCACCCTCGCCGTTAAGCAATCGTATGTAATTGTTACAACATTGTCAATTATCAAGTCATACAGAATATGAAGTACTGATATAGATTTAAAAGAATGTTTTAATTTTACATTGAATGACGACATTTGAGTGGCTAGTATCGAAGATAGTGGAAAACAAATGTGAAAAATGTGCGAGCTCAATGATCGCAACTGCTCGTTGTTTGCAACCAACTAAATATTAACAGTGACCAATATTAGCCCAACCACCAATCAATAATTACACTATGCAACACAAATATAATATTTTTCGATTTGTTTTGGGTTTCTAAACACCAAAAGAACTTCAACAAATGTATGGTATTTTTTTATTTTTTTTAACCAAAATTTGCAATTTTCGACAATTTATCCTAAATATTTGTACTCTCATTTTGAAGATAAAAGTCCGATAACACCCGAGTATGTATTAAATTAAAGGTACTCATGATAAAATTAGAAAAAATGTCGGAAAAAGTATTTTGTTTAATAGCAAAAATCAATGTTTATATGTAAATGTAGAAGTTGTGATACTCAAGACGCAAAGGTTTTTTAAATCCCAATTTTTTCAATTTTAAAAATTTCTTTACAAACTAGATAACAGAATATTTTATTTTAGTTTGCAATCTTAACGAGCCTAGTGAAAGAAAGTCTATGGATAATTGTAGAAATTATGATTCTTCTTGTAGAAATACATGTCTCCTTCACGTATGACTAAATCAATTTAATCAAAAACTTTGTAAAAAAATGACTCGATTTTTATACCCTCCACCTCCAGGATGGGGGTATACTAACTTTGTCATTCCGTTTGTAACACCTTGAAATATCGACCTGAGACCCTATAAAGTATATATATTCTTGATCGTCATAAAATTCTAAGACGATCTAGCCATGTCCGTCCGTCCGTCCGTCTGTCCGTCTGTTGAAAGCACGCTAGCATCTAAACGAAAGGAGCTAGAACGTTCAAATTTTCCATAAATGCGTCTTATAGTCGTAGATCGGTTGGGATTGAAATGGGGCGATATCGGCCCAAAGGGAAAAATTGCCCTCACAAGGACTAAAAATACCCATAATTCTCCCTAATATTTTAACGTATTTAAGCATGTTTTTTTTTCAATATGTCTGTTTATATTTGCTTGATATTTGGTATGCGCATTCCCCTTATACCGAAAACGTACACCATAAAGTGATTCTTATTTGTAGGGGGTGAAATGGGGCAAAAAAGGGATAAAAATGGTACATATTAAACGACAACAGCTAGAAACGCGAAATATAAAAGTATTTTTAATATTTTTAATATAAAAGTATTTTTTCCAAATTCGTACTTTAAAGGGTAAAATGGGAATAGAGGGATAAAAATGGTACCAACCAAACGGCTTTACCTAGAATAATGAAATTCGGTGTATACATTCATCTGATTGCATAGACAACTAAAACACACGGATTTTTCAAAATTCGTACTTTTTGGGGTTAAAATAAAAAAAGGGGATAAAAATAGTACCAATTAAATGACCGAAGCTAGAGTCATGAAATTCGGAGTATTCATTCCTCTGACTGTGTAGACACCGAAAATAAACTGATTTTTCGAAATTCGTACTTTTTGGGGTCAAAATAGAAAAAGGGGATAAAAATAGTACCAAACAAATGACCGCAGCTAGAGTCATGAAATTCTGAGTATACATTCCTATGCCTACGTAGACATGAAAAATAAAAGGTTTTTTTCCAAATTCGTACTTTCAAGGGATACAATGGGTACGGAGGGATAAAAATGGTACCAACCAAACGGCTGTATCTAGAATAATGAAATGAAAAAAGGGGATAAAAATAGTACCAGTCAAATGACCGCAGCTAGAGTCATGAAATTCGGAGTATACATTCCTCTGACTGTGTAGACACGGACAATAAACTGCTTTTTCGAAATTCGTACTTTTTGGGGTTAAAATGGAAAAAGGGGATACAAATAGTTCCAACCAAATGACCGCAGCTAGAGTCATTAACTTCGGAGTATACATTCCTCTGACTGCGCAGACACGGAAAATAAACGAATTTTTCGAAATTCGTACTTTCAAGGGATACAATGGTACAGAGGGATAAAAATAGTACCAACTAAACGACTACAGCTAGAATGATGAAATTCGAATTGCGTAGAAACGTCAAGGGGGTAAAAATGGTACCAAACAAATGGGCGCAGCTGGAATCATGGAATTCGGTGTATACATTCCTCGGACTGCATAGACACGCAAAATAAAAAGTTTTTTTCCAAATTCGAAATTTTGGTTTTACGGCAAAAATTTGTTGCACTAGGTTATTTTGCACTATGTACGCCTGATGATGGATTTTCAAAATTTACACTTTTGGAATTAAAATAGAATGGAAATACAACCAACTGTAGCACCCACTATCTACCAATATTTATGGTATTTAAGTTTTTTTGAAAATATAAATATATAAATATTTATTTTTTGAATTGACGTATTGGTAGCCTTGCCTTATAAGCGTGGTTTGAAATAATTAATATATTATATTTATTTATAAAATTATTTTTTCAATATTTGTATTTGTTTTAGCTTGGCTATATTAAAAAACTTATATTTTCCGGTAATATTACTGCACTTCTACGAAAACCGACAACCTCTGTGGAATGCAATCCATGGTGGAGGGTATATGAAGTTCCGCCCGGCCGAATTTAACGTCGTTTTTACTTGTTTAAAATTCCCTTACTGCTATTCATAGATTTTCTCCAAAAATGTCTTGTTTTCTTCAGCTATTACAAACTAAAATAATCTATTCTTTTATATAATTTGGAATGAGACTTTTCGCACTATTCAAACAAAAATTACAAAAATCATGATTTTTAAAAACAAATCCTTGCGTTATAACTTCTACATTTATCCATAGATATTTTACATATAAACATAGATTTGTTTTGCGTTAAAATGTTAGCTATTAGAACATAAAACTAATTATTTTTTCTGACTTTTTTCTATTTTGATGATTTTTTTCGTGGCAACATTTTTTTTTCAAAAAAAAAAAAAAATATTTTTCTCCCAAATTTTTGGAGACTTTTCCTAAACCACTGGTTCTATGTGAATGTATTATTCGTAACATTTGTAGACATCATTATAAGCTTTAAATAAAAATATAAGTGCAATGCACACCAAAAAATATATTTTTCATCTTGGACACATTTTTTTTTTTTTTTTTGTTGCATAGTGTTATCAATATTTATTTCGTTTGTTTTTATCGATCATTTTCTGGACAGAAATAAATTTTAAGTATCTTAAAATTTATTTTAGTTTTTTCGTTTGTTTTATTTTGGGCTGTTATCAATATTAGGTTTGAACTGGGATATCCTCCTGGTTCAAGACCATTTTGCAACTATATTTTATAGAATGCAAATTTATTTACAAATGGCTTGGTGACATTTATTACTTGGCTGCACACTAACACCATCATGATTTCTACCCTGTGAAAGGCTTCGTCAGGTGGCTTCGCAGTGACGTTTAAACAACATACCCGGCCTCTTTAAGTAAATGATTCTCACAAACGAATGAGAAGTAAAACTCACTTACCGAATAACCGTTTAAAAATCGCACCAGATAATAAAGCACACATGGCACCATACAAGCATTTCATTGAGTTGCATATGTAAGTGTGTGTATATGCATGTATTGTTACCCAGCAATACTTCTGCCGTGCACGTTTGTTTTATTTTGGTCTGTAATCAATATTTGATTTGGACTGGGATATTCTTTTTCTTTTTTTCTTTTTATATATAACTGAGGATGAGCATTTTCCAGATGGAAATAAATTTGAAGTATATTCAAATTTATTTATATTTAACTGAAAACTAAATATGAAAGAACAGTGTTTCTATTTCATTTAAATCTAGCGTAAATTTTGGGACACCCTTTATAATTAAAGCTAATCTAAAATATGAAATGCTGACAAAAACAAATAGAATGATTTTATTGTTATTGTAAAAAATTGAAGAGTACGGCCTCCTAATCTATGATATGGTATATGACATTATAATTGCGAAAATTATATTATATTATGTTATACAAGACAAGCAAAATAAAACATACATGATCTAGAAAGTCAGACGATAATAAAACTATACTATAGCCCAATGAGAGTTATTTCTTCCTAATTTAAATATCCTAAATTATACATACATATATACATACATATGAGCGAACGAACTATGCACACGAATGTTATCAAAGGTGAGAACAAACAAAAAGTGATTAAAGTGTCTGTCATAAGAGATTTCAGTTAATTGTAATAAATTAATTAGGTTAACTATTCAGTTAATTATTAGGTTAACTAAAAGTGAACCTAATGATAATCTGGAGTCGATGATCAGTAATAATGTTGAAATCTTACACAAAAATATATATTACAAAAAGATTGAAATATACAAAAACACACCTGCTATTGCCAACAGAAAAGTGGAGGAACATATTATGGTCAGATGAATCAAAACTATAATCGGATAGCTTCCAGCCCATGTCAGTGCAGTGTGAAATTGAAACATTCCAACAAAGTTTCGTACGAAGAAAATTCGCTTTTAATCTCGTGTATTTTTAATATTGGCCCACACTAACATACTATTCTACGTTATAGGACATTGAAACGTAAACGATAAGAAAGTATGTTGAAATATTAACTCACGATAATTTTGCGCACTTTTACTGATAGCGTCTAGTTTCAATGCTAGCATAAAGCGATAAAGCTTTGTGGACGTACGCTTCCCTAAAACGTGATAGTAACAGACGCTGACAAATAATGGACACTATGTAATCACATACACACAATATGTATAGTAGAATGGGTCACAAAAGTAAATAGCTGCCGTCACCCCACAGAAATGGATATTGGATTGTCTAATGATGATCTGCAAAATATTTCGTCGCTGTGAACTAAACGCTCCTGAAGCCACCTGTAAAAATTATGATTTTCCCGAGTAATTTTTTATGTTGCATTTTTGTCAAACATTTTTCTTTGAATTAATCAACCCTTCAAATATAAATTGTTATTCTTGTCTTAGAATAACTCATTGTTGGTGTTATTGGACATTTAGATTGATTTTTTTGTGGTTTTTTAAAGTGACAGCTTAAAACTCATATTTCTTGGAAACATTTTATAAAAGGTTTCATAAAAAATAAATAGAAGGAATCAATACCTTTCGAATGGTGCCTAAATGATGAATGACGTCACTGACTCAATTTTTGTAAAATAATTTAATACAAGATATGGTTTTCAGGGCCAAAATTCTTTTACAAAAATTAGAGCTGCGTCGACAATTTCCTTCCGATGTTCATCATTTAGGCATCATTAGAAATGTATCGACTGTGGCTATTTATTTTTTAAATAGAAAAAGTTGTAAAAAATTCTATAAACGTTCAATAATTCGGCCAATAAGTTACTCTACGACAAGAATAAAAATTTATATTTAAAGTGCTACTAAGTGCAAGGGTCTATTAATTCAGAGAAAAAAAATTTACAAAAGTGCAACATAAAAAAATACAGGGGAAAATATGAATTTTATATAAGAAAACATTTTGCAAATCTTCATTAAAAATTGAAATTTTATTATCATGAGTTGATTGGAAATTGTTTTTCCATTTGTATGGACCGCGACCCAGCCTAATATATAGTATTTAGGAAGCATTGTTCCAAATAAATAAATTTGTTGTCAGCTAATCGTGAACAGATTTTGAACAACTAGAATTTACAGACTTTCAATTTGGCTTTTGTTGTGCTGGATTTCTACTATTTTCTGAGATATCGCAAGTCGAAAGATCCATTTAGTATTTGGTAGGCTCAAAAAAAGATTTTTTTTTGGAAGTTAATCATTAAATTTTGCACAAATTAGTGGAGTTCACAAATCTCTAGCCTGAATAGTGTCTCCACACATCGTCTCTCAAACAAATATCGCCTTACACTATTTAAATTGAGGAAATTCCAATTCAAATTGAGAATTTGTGTTTGAAATTGAGATTTTAATTTTGAGATTTAATTTTGAATTTGAGAAAATTCTATTTGATATTGATATTTTCCATTTGAATTCCAAATTGAGAATTTCTATTCAAATTGAAATAGATAATTTCCATTTCATATGGAGAATTTTTGAATTTATATTACAAATTTCCGTATCATATTGAAAAAATTTCAATTGAAAATCAGATTTTACATTTCAAATTGAAAAAATTCTAATTGAAATTAAGATTTTTCAAGTATGAATACTCTCAATTTCAATAAAAATATTTTAAATTTGAAAGAAGATTAGATTTTATCTTCATTTGAAATGTTTTGAATATGACATGGAAATGTTTTCAATATAAAATCGAAATTAAAATTTGCAATTTACATTTTCTTAACTTGTAAAGTAAATTCTTATTTTCATTTTGATTTTTTTCAATAAGGACATTCTCAATTTCTATTGGAACTTTCTCAATGTGAAATGAAAATTTATCATTTTTAATTGAAATTTTATCAATTTCAAGTGAAATTTTACTGTGAAATCGAATTTTTCAGTATGAAATGGTAATTCTCAATTGGAATTGTCTCACATTCAAATGGACTTTTGCCATTTTGAATTGAAATTTGAAATGTAAATTCTGATTTTTAATTGGAAAATAATATTTTTAACTGGCATTTGCTCAATTTGAAATATAATTCCCCTTCCTGTGGAATCTTCTCAATATGAAATGAAAATTATCAATTTCATTTGACATTTTCTCAATATAAAGTGGCAATTCTCACTATAAAATGGAAATTGTAAATTTCAATTAGAAGTTTCATTTGGAAACTGTCAATTTCAATTGGATTTTTTTCAATATGAAATGTTAATTGCCAATTTTATTTGAAATTCCAATCTAAATTCCAGACGGATATTCTTAATTTCAATTTGAGTTTTTGCACTTTGAAATGGAAATTGTTAATTTCAGTGGGAATTTTCTCATTATGAACTGGAAATTCTAAAGTTCATTTGAAATAGTTTTTATTGTAACTCTTATTCAGGTTCCACAAAGTATTTTAAAAATAGCTGTATGAGATTTTTTTGGTTCGGTTGCTAGCAGGACAGACGATCGACCCTTAAAAAAACAAAACAGGTTCATTTGGAATTTTCTGAAATTCAAATGAAAAAATGTCAATTTCAATTGGAATTTCTGAATTTCGTTTGGAAATGGTATAGTTTCCTTGTAGGTACTATTGAGAAGAAACAGAAACTTCTTATGTATTTTTGGCCCCCTAAACTCGAAAACGATATTAAAATTTGTTTATGTTATTTTTTTATTCGACGAAGTTACCTAAATATAATATAATAAATAATGATGGCTACAAATAATGCAAATTAAATGTTCACATAGAAATTATAAATTTAGGAACAGCCTTCAAAAATTTGGGATTTTTTTAATCTATTTTTGCTGGCACGAAAAAATCATAAAAAAGACAGAAAAATATTTTATATATTTTTCCGTCTTTTTCAAAAACTTCGTAAAAAATGTTACACGATATTTTAAGCGCCATAACTTCTACATTTATTCATAGACTTTGTACTAAAAATGCCTCGTTTTCATCGATAAGATACCAGCTATTACAAACTGAAGCAATATATTATTTTATATAATTTGTAATGGGATTTAAACATTTAAAAATATAAAAAAATTAAGTAAATTCTTTTGCGTCTACAAAAAGTATCATAACTTCTGGGTGATTCCACGTAAAGTTACCCGTTTTCGACAAAATTTCAAAATCAATTTATAATCTAAGAAAACACCGATAAACATTCGTAATGTTTATACTTCCCATAATACATATTTTTGATTATATTTAAAAAAATATATATGACAACAATAGGTCTGATTTTCCAGGTATAGACTGGTGTCGTAACAAGATTTCCGTCAAAAATGTCACGTCCGTTACAATTTAAATATCCTATATTCATAAAGAAATGTCGTATTTTAGAAGAAGGTGTATCTTGAACTACTATTTTGACTAGCAAAAATAAATAAAGTCATGTAATGGAAGAAAATTACAGAATTCAAGAAAATATGGAAAATCTCTAGATTTCTCTAGATTGTGAAGGGTGATTTTTTAGCTATTATCTTTTTGGCAACACTGGTTTAAACAGCTGACGCACGTTTCGTGTTTTATTTCACTGTCAAACATCTTGAGTTTGGTCTATAATTTAACCATGAATCGTCTTACAAACGAACAACGCTTGCAAATTATTGAATTTTATTATCAAAATGCGTGCTCTGTTAAGAAAGTTCATCGCGCGCTTCCATTTTATGGTCAGTCTAATCGACCCACTGAAGCGGCTATTCGGGCTATTGTGACTAAATTTCGCAGCAAATTTACATTGTTGGACATTAAACCACCAACACGCTCACGTAGAGTGCGAACTGAAGAATATATCGCAGCTGTATCGGCCAGTGTTAATGATGACCATCAATTATCGATTCGTCGCCGTTCGCAGCAATTGGGCCTCTGTTAATCAAAAACGTGGAAATGCCAAAATTGACATTTAAAACGCTAAGACATATTTTTATTTGCAATAATATTCCGATTAACCTGACGTTTTCAATTGGCAATATAACAAAAATCTCGATCAATTAATATGGGAGATATTTAAACATATATATGGAAAAGTGTCACACCCATTCCAATGGAACCACCCTTCTGCATTTATCCATAGATTTTTTATATGGGCGATTGGAACGGGTGTGACACTTTTGCTTAAATATGTTTAATATCTTCATATTTATTGACTGAGATTTTTACTATATTGTCTAAAGTATTCATTACCTACATCTCTTTATGAATATAGAATATTTTAATTGTAACGGACGTGAAATTTTGAGGGAAATCCTGTTACTACACCAGTCTATATCTGGAAAAGGAAATGATCAGACATATTCTTGTCATTATTTTTTTGAAATATAATAAAAAAATGTGTTATGAGAAGTATAGACATTACGAATGTTTATAGGTGTTTTTGTTAATTATAAATTGATTTTGAAATTTTGTCGAAAAAAGGGTCACTTTACCTGGAATCATGGATTAAAAAATAAAACAAAATACTTTTTGTCGACTTTTTTATGATTTTTCGTGCCAACAAAAATAATTTTTTTCTCCAAATTTTGGAGACTTTTCCGTTTTTGTTTCTTTGTAAATGTATAATTTGCAATATTTAAATTTTAGTATTTTTTTAATATTATCCATAAAATATTTCTTTTGTTTGTTTTCAGCATGTCTCAATGCACACAAAAATATTTTTTCGGCTTGGACACAACATTTTTTTTGTTGCATAGTGTTATCAATCGATTTAACCAGTTTCTCACCGGATATAAAAAAGAACAATATATTCGTTGTTTACTTGAAACTTGAGGAATCTTTGTGTATTTGTCCCCGCAAGACATTAACAACCCAAGGGTAGGCTATACAAGAAATATCCATGGCTTAATTTTTTTCCCAGACCTAACATTCGTCCCTCGTTATTACATGATATGCGTAATGAAAATAGAATTTATATACATCATAGGTCCCTGGGGTTTCACCAAATGTTTGCAATGAAAATCCACAACAGACTTCCTCAAAATGAGTTGGCTTAGTCGTTACCACAGCTAAACTTCGACGCATGTCTCAGGGGCGTTTTAGTATTTGCTAAACAATACATTAACGTCCAAATTCTAAGTGTTAAACTGCCTTGTGCGTCATGCCGGTCAGTTTATCGCCTTTAATGTGGCTGCGAAATTTATTGATTTACTTTTAATTGATGCGATATTATTCTGACAGAAGTTGATTGTTACTTTATGTTGTATTTTCATTGTTGACGGTTGTCGGTTTATTTCGCTACGTCGTCGTGTTACCCTTTTTTCTCCGTTTCACGGACTCTGTGCAAATTAATATCAATCAGCGACACGCAAATCATTTTGTTTGTATGATTTCTTTAGGAAAATTTCCGATAAGAAATCATTTAAATCTTTACGACAAATTAAGGTTGTCGTAAAGGAAGACACGCCACGCCACGCCATAAGAGCCAAGGTCATACAATTCAGAAGACGACGTTGGATTTCGGCTGGATTTGTATGTTTGAATATTTTATAGCTTTAACTTATAGTCGCAGCTTTTAAATTTCTGATCGAAGAAGGACATGTTGGACAGAAAAAATGTATGTATGTATGTCTTCAGTGAAATTGAACACTAACCAACAACGTATTTTGGGGG
Source organism: Polietes domitor (assembly GCA_947397865.1). Classification (NCBI taxonomy): domain Eukaryota; kingdom Metazoa; phylum Arthropoda; class Insecta; order Diptera; family Muscidae; genus Polietes; species Polietes domitor. Next base: position 50,427,292 of record OX377620.1, read on the forward strand.
GTTTTAATATACTCATAACTATGACTGTCATTTTGTAAGGGAATTGCCAGCCCTTCAAAAAGGATTGTTCAATTTTTCAGCATTGCTTAGAGAAGGCACGAAGTTCTTAATTTAAATTGGAATTTTCTTAATTTCAATAGAAATGTTCCCAATTTTAATTAGAAATTGTAATAATTTTAAATATTAAAAAATCCCTGGTGGTTTGGACATTATATAGCTGGGAAAGTTTCGGCTAGACATGGAGTTGTGTACCAACCGGGTGCAACAATCCAATGAGTTAATGAGCATTGGCTCTAATCAAGGGTGGGGAATATATCCACGCATTTTTGGCTCATTGAATAAAAAAACAGAAAAGATCGGTAAAAATATTTAGATTACTTTCGAGTTATAGAAATCTCAAAAAAAAAAAACAGAAAAAATAAAAAAAACTTTTCGATAACAACAAAAAGGGTATCGAGTTAAGAAATTTGAAACGATTATCCCAAAATATCCGATTCGTTAGGAATGTATCCACGCAACAAGGAAGGAGTTGGACAGTTGAGTCCAATTTGATGAATATGTTAGGTAGTTGGTTCCGGAAAAAGTAAAAGTTGGTCCAGCAGTAAAAGCTTGTGTTTTGCTTATTTTGCAGTAGTATGATAACCGAAGCCCCAACATCAGAGTATGTTTTATGGAATGAGGACTTCAGAATCATTAAAAAAGCGAAAAAGTCTTGTAAAATTTTCCGTTAACTTTCGAGTTATCAAAAACAAAAATATCGACAAGAATAAAAATTTTCGATAACTATCTTATTTATCGAACCATTGAAATTGATAATTAATTAAAAAAATAGATTTTTTCAATTTTTTATAATTTTTGTCTGATTGAATGGAAAAAAACGAAAAAAGCGAGTAATTTTTTGATAACTTTCGAGTTATCGAAACCAAAAATGTCGAAAAAACTGTTATCGCAACCAAATATATCGAAACAAATTGTAAAATTTTCCGATAACTTTCGAGTTATCAAAAGCAAAAATATCGACAAGAATAAAAATTTTCGATAACTATCTTATTTATCGAACCATTGAAATTGATAATTAATTAAAAAAATAGATTTTTTCAATTTTTTATAATTTTTGTCTGATTGAATGGAAAAAAACGAAAAAAGCGAGTAATTTTTTGATAACTTTCGAGTTATCGAAACCAAAAATGTCGAAAAAACTGTTATCGCAACCAAATATATCGAAAATATTGTTTTTATAGAAAATTCAAAAATAGGCAGAATACATTAAGTAAACATTTTTCGATAACAAGAAAAAAATTATAGTGCCCTATGTTAAGAATTTTGAAATGATTAGCCCAAAAGCACAATTCAGTATTCAGCAGGTCCTTTATTATTATTTTTCAGGAAAATGAATTAAAAAATATAAATTCAAAAGAATGATCCACATTCTTTGGTAGTCTATTCGAATTGGTCTTCTGGAAACCAACATTAATTGTGAGGTGGTAACATTAAATATACCCATTAAAATTTTAAATTAAATTTTAACATTTATGAATATTTACTCCCAAAAATATCAGAATCCCGAAATTTTCTATAACCATTGCAGAGCGGTATCCCTATTCTCAACAGAATACGTACTGTCTGCAAGGTCTACATATTTGTTGTGTAATTGATTGTACACATATCTCGTTGAGAATCAATAGTTGTTGTCTTTATCTTTTCTCGTTGTCCAACTCAATGTATCTGCCGTATAAGAAGAATTGGTGGTAATGATTTTTGGTTGTTGTGTGTGGTAGCATCAATCTTGAGACAGAAAACCCGTCCGGCCGGTTTTTATCTTCATTTTGTAATTCACGATTTTCGAAAAACTGAGACCAGGTTGTCAATAACTCCTTCTTTCGGTGCCACTTTCACCCTTCCATTACAAAGTGACATTTTTTTGGCAATCTTGACAACACTGTCGCGATGCTAGAAATTTGTGAATTTATGTTGGGAGCAAATTTTTGTTTGTGTGACAGTTTGGTTTTTGTTAAGAAATCTCATGGAATTCTCTACATTTTCAAAAAATCTCATGGAATTCTCTGCAACTTTTAAAACATCGAATGCAAAATTTTTGGCAGGCATCACACATAAACAAAAGGTAAACGTAAAGAACAATGTACATCACATTCAAATGGAAATTTATTGTTGACAATGTACAATTAAAATACTATAACAAACTCAAAAGTCAATAATTAGAAATGTGCAAAATTACAAAAATAGAACAATCATTATTTGATGTGTTCATTTCATTTCGTTTCGGTTATTATTTTTAGTTTTCCTATAAAACACATTTTTTTCATTTTCAAAAAATGCTTGATTTCTCTCACACTCGTGGTCACATACTATTTGAAAGATCTAATGACTTAGAACAATTTGGTATTTATTAAAACTTCTTATAAAAACTTCTTACAAAAACTCCTTTCTCCTTACTAAATGGGCTACTTAAATAAGTTTACTTGTTGTATTGTTGCCAAACAAAATATTGCACATTATTTAAACATTCCCTGAGTTGAAAAATGGTTAAAAATTGCTTAAAAAGTGTATTTGCTGGACAAAAGTACACAGATTTCTTAAGTTTTCTTAATTAAAATATATATATATATATATCAAAAGCACCACAGGAAAATTTTGGGGGTGTCTGGCAAATTTCAAATACAGATTCCTGTTCTACTCGACAATACCTACCAGAAAATACGATCACTTCCCAGAGTTTTCTGCTTCATTCTTTTTTGTAGCACTGTGTTATTGAATAAGTGATAATTGCACTGTATAAGCTCATTTATGTTATTATTAAAATTAGTAGTTTTCCATGTCTTATAAACAAAATGTACCAAATTTGTAAAACAAATATGGTCTTTAGAGTGGCTTCTTGTGTGAGGAAGAAACAAATTTTGTTGATGTTCCTGACTAAAATGAAAGATTGGTTTGTTTTATGTGTTCTCCCAAAATATTTCACGTTTATCATTGTCCAATCGTGAGCTGGACGCGTTCAAAATAACCTCAATAAATAAGGGTTTTCTTGAATAAAATTCACCATGAGAATGATATTGAGAAAAAAACCCGCTAGAAAATAAAATCCGACCCGAGCCTTATCAAACCATATTAAAAACTTGCTATATGACCCAGTATAAAGGACAGATTTATACTATTTTAGTGCAAATTTTGATGCATTTTTTATAAAAACCACAACACCTTTCACATTTTTAGTTCGATTTATGTTTTTAGGGGCTCGTTGGAGAGTTATTGATAACCAATTGCAATTTTTAGAATTTGCTAACCTATTAAGGGCCGCAAATTTTTTTCTTACTGTTAATACTCAGTGGGTTAAATGTGAAGTAAAAACTGAAATATGGGGTTATTTGCATCGTAAACACATTCTAGTCTTATATAAAGCTAATTTTTGGAAATAAATTCAAACATTTCAAATTTTCTCCCTTAAAAAATAAAACATGAATAATCTACATAAACTTTATAAAGGGGAAACATTTAAATGGTTGTTAATGCTACATTAACATAGATAGACGCATGAAATTAAAAGTATATTTAGCAGATGTTCTTCTCTTTCATTTCATACCATTGTATGACTCGCAAAAGTATGAAACTAAATTATTGAAATATTTACATCCTTTGGAAATTAAAAGTCCTGTAAAAAAGTCAATAGACCACGAAATAAAAAACTAAGTATGAGTTTTCCTATTAGTGACCTATAGTTTCACTTCTATATAATCTCATTCTTGGGAGGGAAATAATGTGGCACGGTTTTATTGTAACATCTGAAGTTTTCCTCCGAATTTATCAATTGAAAAAATTAGCTTTTTGTAAGACTAGAATGTGTTTATGATGCAAATAACCCCATATTTTAGTTTTTACATCACATTTAACCCACAGCGATCCAACGGTAAGAAAAAAATTGTCGGTCCATAATGGGTTAGGAAGTTATAAAAATTGCAATTGGTGTTCAATACCTCTTCAACGATTCAACAAAAACTCAAATCGGAATAAAAATATGGAAGTTATTGCGGTTTTTTATAAAAAATGCAACAAAAATTGCACAAAAATTTTAAAATTCTATTATTGGTTAAAATGCAAGTTTTTTATACGGTTTCATAAGGCTCGGAGCAGATTTTAATTTCTAGCAGGTTTTTTTTAAATACCATTCTCACCGTGAATTTTATTCAAGAAAATACTGATTTATAGAGGTTATTTTGAACGCGTTCAGCTCACGAACGGACAATGATAAAAGGGAAATATTTCCGGAGAACACATAAAACAAACCAATCTTTCTACTACTACACTACTTTTATTTTGAAGCCACTCTAATGGTCGTACTGATATTCTTCCTTAGATATATGGACTTTTCTCCAGAAAGGAGGTCGATAAATAAAAAGTTGAAAAATTATTGTTTCTGACTTGTATTAGTAAACGAAAATATAATTAAATTAAAGAGCCCAAAGCGTAGCTTAGTTACAATGATGACTGCAAAGTTGCATTTATGTTTTATTCACTTTTTTCATAAAACTTTGCTTTTAAATACAAGTGCTCTCTTATTGCTAAATATCTGTTACAACAATAACCAAGGCCAATAACATGAATGAATAGACATTAAAGACCAGATTAGTGCAAAAAAATTGACTTCTATTTTTGTCACGTCACCGCAGCTAATATTTTAGGACAAAAAAAGTAGAAACAAACACTGCACATACAACATATGTACAGGGTTTTCCAACAAGAGGTGTTATTTTGAATCACCCGGTATTTCGATAGCTGTCACTTTTGAAGTTTTTATTCTTTGACATTTGACAAGTAAAAACTACGCCATTACTAAAAATGGAACGATACACGCTTCAACAACGCATTGAAATTAATAAAATTCATGAATGAAAATTATCCGGAATTCCATCGAAAAATCATCTTGACTGATGAAGCCCATTTACACCTCGGTGGCTACGTCAACAAGCATAATTGTCGCATCTGGGGCTCGGAAAACCCAAGAGTTATTGTTGAGAAGCCTCTCCATCCTCATCGTGTGACTGTTTGGTGCGGTTTATGGTCCGGCGGGGTCATTGGACCTTACTTTTTCGAAAATGAGTTTGGATCAACAGTTACGGTGAATGGATTGCGCTATCGAGAGATGATTAATGATTTCAACAAGACGGCGCTACGTGCCACACAAGCAACGAAACCATTGCTCTTTTACGGGAAAAGTTTCCGGACCGTGTTATCTCTCGAAGAGGTGAGATCTTGTGATTTAACACCTTGCGACTTCTTCCTTTGGGGCCACGTGAAAGATAAGGCCTACTCCATCAGTCCAGCGTCGATTCAAGACCTCAAATATAGAATTCGTGAGGCTATCGAGGACATAGGGCAGCCACTTTGCGATTTGGTTATGGAAAATTTCATGAAAAGGATATGGTCCTGTAAGCGTGGTCGTGGAGGCCATTTGACTAATGTTGTTTTTCATTTTTTATTAAGAAATAAACATCCGATCATTTATCTCAAAAAATGGAATTTTTCTTTGAATACCAAAATAACACCTCTTGTTGGAAAACTCTGTATTTTATATAATTTCCACATAAAATCATGAAATCCACGATTATTACTAAAATAATTTTTGGTAACAAAATATCGGTTATCTTGTGTATGATGTATTTACAAACCCTCTCTCACAATGGCAACTCTAAGCACAAACGTAAACATTGTAAACTACCTGGCAAACATTATAAAATCATTTCAAAAGCCAAAAACTATTTCAAATTGTCATTATCGTCATTGTTGTTCTTTCGTCAAAAAATCGGAGAAATAAAATTATGAATTACTAAATAATCATATAAATAAACATATAGTTGAGGAATCGATTTAAACTTTGCATATTAAATTAATATTATATTATATTAATATTATATTATATTTTTCCCAAACTTAGTTTAAATTCGAAGATGGGCGAAATTGCCACGCCCCTTCTGGTACCTCCCAGACATGCAAGGTTTTTATGAAATCATTTGAAAATGCCGAACCCCCGACATAATAGGCCCGGGCTTTTGATCACTCTAATGGCAACGACATAGTTGGTTTGACTTACCCAATCTGCACTGAAATATTTTAATAAAACTTAACCACTGGCTTTACCTTACCGGTTGTTCGAAAATGGCAATTATAAAATCGGTCATTTGTGCAAAATATTCCAGTGCATTGTTTACAACTGGAAATGGTGCAATCCGTAGATTATTTTGTTTTTCAATTAAATTGCGATTCACAATAATTGGGGGGTTTTTGTTATTAATTTATGAAAAATATTTTAAGAATTTTCCATTTATTTTTTATGTACATACAAGATGTTGACTATATGTATTTTTGTATTAGACTTATTCAATTCAATTCTATCAATTCACTACTAGATTCTTTTGGAATCTACAATACACTACAACTATACGACTTACAATTTTCACTAGCACCATCATTGGAATTGTTAATTTCATTTATTTTTAAAGTACTCATGTTGTTACGATTTTATTTGTCGATTCTATACGAAATTGCACTTAAATATTACTTAATTTGTATTAAAATAATTTTGATTTTTCGCCCGATTTTGTTTGTTCTTCTTGTTGTTTATCTGATATAATGCCAAAAACGCAAGAAACACGGCGACGGTACGGTTCGGTTCGGTTCCTGCTTCTGTTTTTCTTCTTATAAATACTTAAATTTTCATTTTAATTCTTCCGGCTTCGTGCTGTTGCTTGCAAGAGCAACGTTGATAAACTGAACATTTCTAAAACAAATAAAATGTATTTTTGAATACAAATAACCATGCTCTCGCCGCATATACATCGATGTGTAGTTTACGAGTGAGTACATATGCATATGTTTTGTATTGTACATACCTATGTGTGTATGTGTGTCTGTTTGGCACACGAGTGAGTAAAACATCTCCTAAAAATTAGTCTGCTCTCTTAAAACTTTGTTTGGATTGTTTGTTTACGAATTGTTGTCACATTCGTATACGCCTTAGGGTGTCCCAAAACACCGGTGTTTCCATAATACCAGTTTCTTCGTTTTTTTATTTAAGAAAAATAAAATGTCGGTTTGGAAAAAAATATATAGAATGATGACTCTGATGAACACAAATAATGATTTTATGTTTATGAGAGACAAATTGAAAAAATATACCATCCTTTCAGAATGACCCAAATATCAAATAAAAATCACCTGTTTGTGCACTACCATAGCCAGTGTTAATGATTTAAAGCGAACTAAAATTAGGAAAATTGTTCTTTTCAAACCAAACTGAGAAGATCTTTATTGGATTTAAGAAAATAGGTGAAGACATATCAAATTTATTTTATAATATAAATTGTAATAGGGACAAGTCTAACGTATGTCAGAAGGAAGAAATTAATTACATTAATTACAAGTGGTACATTGTCCTATGACAGGACATAAGCTAAACATAAATGATATAGACATTTTGACACCAGTAAATAGGTCGTGCTACCATCCAAAATAACTTCCCAGATACTATTGTTATACCCTCACTTTAGTAATTCAAATTTAAGTTCTTATAACGTTCATGCATATGATATCTGAGAGTGAGGGTATATTTAAGTCGGTTTCTTGTTCTTGTAGGTATTGTCGAGTAAAACAAGTTTATTTAGTTTATTCACTTTTTACTATGCAACAAAAAAAGCAATTATGTCCAAGCGGAAAAAATATTTTTGTGTGCTTGGAAGCATGGATATTTATACTTTCATTTTAGACATTTTGGTCCGATCGCACCCGCTTATATGTTCTATTAAAGGTAATTATGATTTCTACAAATGTTGCGAATTACACTTTCACATAGAAAAAATGGTTTAGAAACAGTCTCTAAAAATTTTGGAAAAAATAATATATTTTTGTTAAAGAAAAAAATCTATTCTTGCTGACACGAAAAAATAATAAAAATTAAAAAAGTGGGAAAAAATATCCGCCTGTCTGCCCATCTATTGTTGTAATCACGATCCAGGTTGCAATTGTAGCCAGAACCAAACGATACTTTGCACAACGAAGTTTTTCGGGACAAGGACGAACGCTATTTAATTTGAAGAAAATCGGTTCAGATTTAGATATAGGCCCATACATAATTTCGTTTTCCAATTTGAATTTTTCCGCTCTAGAATCCACATATTTTAACAGATTGTCTTCAAAATTCGCAAAACACCTTATATTTCAACTGGAAACACCTGTGGTAAATAAGTGTTAGATCGGTTCAGATTTATATATAGCTCCCATACAAATGTCGTTCCCAATTTGAATTTTTCCGCTTTAGAATCCCCATATTTTAACAGATTTTCCTCTAAATTCTCAAAACACCTTATATTTCAACTGGAAACACTTGTGGTAAAATGTGTTCGGTCAGATCGGTTCAGATTTATATGTAGCTCCCATACAAATTTCGTTCCCAATTTTAATTTTTCCGCTCTATAATCCACATATTTTAACAGAGTTTCTTCAAAATTGGCAAAATCTCTTATATTTAAACTAGGAACACCTATGACGAAAATGGGTCACATCGGTTCAGATTTACATATAGCTCTCATACAAATTTCGTTCCCCCAGAAATCACGTATTTTCAGAGAATTTCTTAAAATGGAGCATAACACGTTATACTTCAACTGGAAGAACTTATTGTGAAAGTTAGTCACTTCATTCCATGTTTGGATATAGCCCCGATACAAATATTATTCTCGATTTAACAAGTTGGACCAGGTCATATTAGCCTGTGATTTGGAAACATACAAAAATGTTTCCCGTTTTCACTTTTTTACTGAATTGATTTGTAATCCGATAGAAAGTGGAGTGTATCATATAGTCGGCCCGCCCGACTTTAGCCTTCCTTACTTGTTTCATATGTGAAAGATATTCACTTTTTGATAAATTGTTAGAGTTCTTTGCATCATTTCTCTGAATTAATGAAAATGCATTGAAACAAATCTAAATCTTTCTTAAAACAGATTTTGCATTACTTCAGTTTAATTTTAATAAAATTCCAATTTTAAAAATTGTAGTTTTAAGTATATACTTATATAGTTTTTTTGAATACTATTTTACTATTTTCTTTGAAAACAGTCTCTCTGGAACAGTTTTTGTTTCTCTTGCCGAATTCTTAAGTTCTCTCTCCGATTTAAAACACTCTTCAGTATACCAAAACACTGAGAAGTTTTGCACAAACTTCAAAAATTAACAATTTTTAAAATTTTTAAACTTTTTGTTAAAAATGTCACCAACATTTTATATTCTAAAAATGTTCTCAATTTATAACAATCATTCATTCTTCATTTACGAAAAATGTTCCCATTAGTTCAGTATTTTTATATCGCTCCAACATTATCCAATAAAATACAACATTATCCAAATAAATATTTGAGATCGAAATTGAACAAGTAAATATTTCTATCCTACCCATAAAGTTCATATTAAAATCGATCACACAAACCACAATTAGTTATTTAACATACAACGCAACAGAATTATTTTTTTTTTTCGATATTTGATTATTTTACATTTTCTATAATGAAGATATGAAATTAAAAACGTAACTTAATTCTATTCAGGAAGAAAATTCTAATTTATAATTTATTTATTCGCATTTGAGAAGCTATTTCGAATGAATTATCTTGTATGTATGATTGAGGAGCAATGAAAGTGTCATTCATTTGGAAATAATTCCATTTTATTGCTGGGAATAAGTGTTAAACTCTTGGAAGTGCTTTTGAAAGACTTCTTTAGATGACAAATATATTTGCATTTGAGAAACTATTTAGAATTAATTTGCTTGGATGCATGTTTTAGGAGTAATGATAATGTCATTCATTTTCAACTACTACTTCCAAGTTTTTTTGCTGGGAAATTATATAAAACATATATTAACGAAGAAAACAAGGCAGTTTTAAGGAAAATGTATGAATAAATGTAAAAGATATGACCGTAGAAGCAAACGATTTTTTTTAAATATGGTTTAATTTTTTACGATTTTTTTGCTTAAATTGATTTAGTCATAAGTGAAGACGACATGAACTTGTACAAGAAGGTTCATAACTTTTACATTTATCCATAGATTTTTTAACTAGGGTTGTTTTCATCGTTAAGATGCCAGCTATTATAAAAAAGCTATTCTGTTTTCTAATTTTTGAAGGAAATTTTCGCCCTATTTGAACAAGAACTAAAAAATTAGGATTTTTTAAAAATCTTTTGCGTCTACAAAGAGTATCATAAATTCTACATTTATCCCTAGATTTTTTACATATAAACATTGTTAGAATGTTGGCTATTAAAACATATTATGATTTGTTTCGTTTCAGCAAAAATAGATTATCTCTGAAAAAAAATCAAAATTTTAGAAGACTATTCCTAAAATACTGTATCTATGAGAAAGTGTAATTCGCAGTTTAATTTAACATAACCATAACCAGGGTATTATCGGACTTACATTTCCAAAATGCGAGTGCAAATATTTAAAAAATTAAAAAAAAAATATATTTTAAAAATTTACCATGAAAATGGAAGGGAGCATGTCATAAAGGGGACGTGTTCCTTGCAACTTCGATGTTCTTATAAAAGAAAACTCAACCACAGAATGAAAAACCAAGAATAGTTGACCTGCATTACATTTTTTATTATTTTTGCGCTGTGTTTTTATGGGTTTTCGAACCATCAGGAAAAGATTTTTTTTCGAAAATAAATCTATTTTTTAATCAATGTTTGGAGACTGTTTCTAAACTACTGTTTCTATGTAAAAATTAAATTCGCAACATTTGTGGCCATTACTTAGTTTCTTTAATTCAACAAAAATCGAGTGAGATCCGGACCTATGTTTCTAAAATGAGCGTACTAATATTAGAAGTCTTTCAACGAAAATTGAAAATATAGTAAGAACAGTAAAAACGGAGTTAGGAAAATGTTCATTTTTTTATTTTGGCCAAACCAAAACAAATAAAAATATTGAAAAATTAATTTTATAAATAAATATTAAATTTTAATTATTTGCAGCCACACTTATATTATATTGATATATAATTCCAAACTAATTCAAAATTCGTAAGAAATTGGAAAAATCTTTTTATTTTGGTGCATGGACTCCAGTCTGATGAATGTATGCACCGAATTCCATGATTCTAGGTGCTGACATTTGGTTGGTACTATTTTTAGCCCCTTTTTCCTATTTTACCCCCTTAAAAGTACGACTTTCGAAAACATCTTTATTTTATATGTATACGCAATTAGAGGGATTTACACACTGAATTTCATCATTCTAGCTGTAAACAATTAGTTGGTACCATTTTTATCCCTATATTCCCATTTTGCTCCTTACCATTTTTTATCCCTTTTTGTCACATTTTTTTGCTATAAGGTCTGCTATAATGTACATTCCAAAATTCAAAAAACATGCTTAAATACTCTAAATATTAGGAGTTGATTGGGGGTATTTTCAATCCTTGTGAAGGGAAAATTGTTCCCTGTGGACCGATTTCGCCCACATTAAATTCCAACCGATCACAACTATTAAACATATTCCGAGAAAATTTGGACGTCCTGGCTCCTTTGTTTACATGCTAGCGTGCTTTATACAAACGGAAGGACATGGCTGTATCGTCTTAGAATTTTGTGACGCTCAAGAATATATATACTTTATAGGGTCTCAGGTCGCTATTTCAATGTGTTACAAACGGAATGAAAAACTTATTCTGGAGGGCATAAAAAAATACATTCCTATGTATCGGGCACAACATTTATATTTTTTTCAGCATAGTGTTATACATTGTTTAAGAAAGTTCATGGTCATTAGGATGGAGCCAATACGAAAGGGGCGAAAGCCCCTTTTTTGAACTTGAAATTTATGCATAACTCGTTTGACAGAGATTTCAGTTTAAGCTCAGGACACCCTAATGTATACATATAATAAATACGAGTATTTACGAGTTTCCATGCTGTTTAATACCCTTAAATTGTTTATTCTCATGCTCTCATAATTAATATATTCCAAAGAATTGTTTAGAGGAGTTCTCTCACCAGGAAGATAACCAACCCACTGTTAATGCGCCGTATTTTCTCTTTACGCGTTAATGAACTCATGCGTACAAACATACATACAGACATCACATGCAGTGCATTTCATGAGAACGTTGACACACGAAAATACAATATTATGGAAATGTCACGTGCGACCTTCTTTGTTATAGAAATATGGCAAGGTGTGTATGAAGCTGACGGTTTCTGGTGAAAAGGACTATTTCAGAAGATTAATTAAATAGGTGTTAAATTTATCATTCATAGGGCTCATTCAGATACTTTATATTTTGGCTACCCGGGATACACGAGAGCAGCTTTATTTGTAGCCGATCTAATCATGAACACTCATTTACTTCCAAATTTCGTTTTATTTCTCAGCGTAGTGTCCCTATGCGTCGATACAATAAGCCTCAAATTTCATTATGCATTTATGGTAGTACGATTTCTCAAATCCTACAAAGAACGTATTGGTTTCTTTTCGATTTTATGACTTAAGTCGTTACTTGTGAAAACCACAGAGATGTGGAATGCGAAAACAAACGGCTACTTATTTAACTGACTTCATATGGTGATTACTTTAGAAATACATCGGTATTTTTAATTGGCAATATTTTTTAGTTTTGGTTCCATCTCAAAAAAAAAAACATATATTTAGACTTCGTATTGGGTTTGCAAACTTTCGTGCTTTTAATTTTCCGGAATATGGGAATTATTATTTCTAATTCTTTTTAGATTTTTCGTTGTTTTTAAACCTTGAGTTAATAAACTACTAAAAAATGATCATTTTGATGATTTTTCATTCTGATTGATTTTGCAAAAAAAATCGTAAAAAATAAATATAATAATAATATTATTATCTATAATAATAATAAATAATAATAATAATTAAATCAATTCACCACTTCCAAACTTACACAGTCGCTAAAAATACCTCTAAGAACACTACTTTAAAGTTTCAAAAAGTTTGTTAAACTAATCATTTCGAAAATCAAAATAAAAGATATACATTTGTAAAAACTTTAAAAGATTCCAATTCAATATTGTAAAAGTAATTGAAACTGGCTACAAAACAAGATATAGCACGATAAAATCGGATCGAATAAAACATGATTCCTTTAGGTATAAACCAGTAAAAAAATAACAATATCAATTAATGGCTTTGATCTTACATATCAAGCTCTAAACGAAGCTATTTGATATCCTTCTTGTTGTTTTCAACGTCACAAATCAATATTTTGGAAAATCTTAAACCTGCGGTATTAAGAGGCCAGTTCAATTTATATTCGTAGCTGTTAAAGAAATGATTACTCATTCATTTTCTTGCGTACTTTTATTGTAGAATATATCCACGAAATGCAAATGTAAACCAACATGAAAACACCGATTTCCCCGGTTTGTCGAAAATGCCAATTTTTAAAAAAAAACCGGTAGACGGTGTCGGATATAACACCGGTTAACCGGTTTTCGGTTTTGACATCCCTAGTAATAGTGTGAATTTTGGTGAATTCATGCTATAAGGGAACTGTATGTACCAAATTTGAATATGAGGCTGACATTTAATAAAGATTGCCTGAATACTCTAAATATTATGGGATATTTTCAGTACTTGTTAGGGGAAAAAGTTTTCCTCTGGCCGATTTCGCCCATTTTCAACAATTGGACACATATGTGTATGGGAAATATGAATAGCCTAGCTCATTTCGTTGACAAGCTAGCGTGATTTTAACAGATAGACTGACAATTAATTCTGTGGTGAAGGGTATATATATATGAGGTTCAGACTACCCCTTCTCAAAATATTAGTATTTACTCAGTATTGAGTTTTTATGCAAATCTTAAGCGAACTAAATAAAATACACATTAAAAACCAGTCATATCTTTTGATGTGTGAGAGAGTAGGAGACATTTTTTTCCTAATAACAATTAAACAATTTCTCAAAAAAAATCTCAAATAAAGTCATTGACATTTATTAAAAAAGTGATTTTTTACCTAATCAAAATCAAAAAATATTTTGTCAAAAAAATCTCAAAAAAAATTTAAATTTATTTTTGAAGAAACGTCGTCAATTTTGTTACATTTTGTAAACGTCTACATAAATTGAAGTATTTCAGGAGTTACAAGTGATTGAATGAACACACCTTTTTGAAAAAATGTATTTTTCCACTGGTCATAATTCGTGAAAAAAATTTATATTTTTTTTCAAAAATACGTATACAATATTTTTATGACAAGATTACATACACAAACTTTCAAAACAACCGCTTGACATAGAATGACAATTATCTAATTTGTAAAAAATTCTGTTGCATCTAAAAAGAGTGTCTTAACGTCTGCATTTAACTATAGCTCTTTTAAATATAGACATTGTTGTATTTGATACAATGTCTGATATTAAAAAATAAAAGAAAAAAATACTATTTCCAGTTTTTTTTTTTTCTATTTTTATAGACTTTTCGTGCCAGCAAAAAAGATTCTCTATTCTTAATTCTTTGGAGACCGTTCCTACTAATTTGTAAAAAAATCTGCTGCATCTAAAAAGAGGGTCATAACTTCTGCATTTACCTATAGTTCCTTTACATATAGACATTGTTGTCTTCGGTACAATGTCAGCTATTAAAAAATAAAAGAAAATAATGTTTTCAGTTTTTTTTCTATTTTTATAAATTTTTCGTGCCAGCAAATTCTATATTCTCAATTCTTTGGAAACTATTCCTGTTTTTATGTGGAAGTGAAATTCGCAACATTTGTAGTCATCATTCATAGCTACCTTTAATTGAACAAAATTTTAATTTCTCGAACTTCTGTCTGTCCATCTATCCTTGTAATAACGATACAGGTCGCAATTATTGTCCGATTCTAACCAAACTAGACACAAACGATTTTTGCACGCGAAGTCGGACGCTATTTAATTTGAAGCAAATCGGTTCAAATTTAGATATAACCCCCATACATGCTTCCGATTTGACTTTTTCTGCTCTAGAAGCCACATAATTTAAGCGATTTTGACCAAATTTTGCCCACCACTTTATATCTAAGTTAGAAACATCTGTGGTAAAAATAGGTCAAATCGGTTCAGATTTAGATATAGCCACCATACAAATTTCGCTCACTGTTTGACATTTTCTGGTATAGAAACTGTAAATTTTAACAGATTTGCTTCAAACTTGGCGTAACACCTCATATTTTAACTAGAAACATATGTTGTAAAAATGGGACAAATCGGTTCAGATTTAGATATAGCCACCATACAATTTTTGTAGACATCATAATTACCAATATATCCAAAATGAGAGTACAAATATTAAAGGTAATTCGACTAAAATTGAAATTTTTGTAAAAAGTAAAAAATATATTCATAAAAAATTTTGTGTTGATTTTATGAATCAACAAGCCTCAATTTACACAAATAAATTTCGGATTGGACAGAATTTTTTCTTTTTATTGCATAGTGTTATTATTATTTTCTGGAGTATCGATTACTTTTTATTATTGCTGCTCATCTATGAAGCATGGATACAATTGAATTAGATAAAATGTCAGCTTGCTGGAAAAGGTTACCCTCACTCTTGCAGTTATATTGTAGAATTTTCCGATCCACGTTTTCCCATAGGTTCTCTATGGTATTATGATCAGGCGGTATGTATTATGAACCGATTTTCATCAAAGCAATCCTTGACACATTTAGCAGTATGTTTTTGGTCCTTATCCACCACAACTACATCTATTCCTTTGCATGCGGCAGCATCACCTTTTTGGAGAATGTTTTTGTATATAAAATGAACCATTATGTCGCTTTATTATGTGAGAAACAACCCTAGATCACTGAAAGAATTTTCCTTCATAATATTTATGAAGCTATTTCACAAAATGTTTTTCACAAATTTAATGATTTTTTCTTAATATGTATGAATATATGTATATGAATTCATAAACAAAATGAAATGTTTCATACAATTCTTTCATAAACATTTCATAAAAACAATATTGTTTAATTAGTGAAACTTAGTTTCATAAGATCAAATAAAGATTTCATTTAAAGAAATAATTCTTAAATATTATTACATATGTCATAACCAATAAAATATCTGTGTTATGAAATGTATTTATAAATATAATGAAGGATTTCATAGTTTTTATGAAATGCTTCATAACTTACAACTACATTCATAGTGTGTCGACTTTTTTCGGTTGAATGCTAGTAATTCTCATTTGTCCTCTGTTAACTCTGGCATAAGTATTTATTTACTCTGATTTAGGTCAAAGACATACTCATTGCAAAGACTCTCAGAATAATGTTGTATGTTGATTGGTTAGTCAACAAGTCGGACCTTTTTGCTTTTAGTATATATTATTAATATTTATGAAACTTTTTCATAAAATTAATGAAATTTCTTTGCAAAATTTAATGACTATTTTCACTTAGGTTAAGACAAAATCATAAATAGTATGAACATAATTCTTTCAGTGTACATTGTTGTCTTCGAAGTCCAGTTAACGTGTTTATTTAAGTGTAAAACACTTCCAATAGCTTAGGGAACTTAAAAAGCCGATTCGAACTATTTTTTCCAAAAATAATTTTTTTGTGAAATTATGATCACCCATTCAGCATGCAAAAAAAAGTAATATGTACATTGAAATAAACAAAAACACAAACCAAAGTTATGTTTACACAAGTTTTGAAATTAAAAACCCACAACACGCGCTTTATGTCCCACTTCCATGTATGTAGTTCACACATAATTACGTATGTCAGCTACTACTCGAGTTTAAATAAAAATAAAGAAAACATTATGGAATTTCTAATAAATTTTGTGCAACATCATCAATTTGGCTTCCTAGTCGTTGTCTGATTTATTTATATTTTTAATTTTGTGTTTATTTTGTTTAACAATGTTATCATTGTCATCATATGCAAGGGACTGTATATAACAGACAGTCATAGCGTACAAAACATAAATGTATATGTATCTTCACGTACATACAAAAAACAGCTAACAGTCTATTTTTGTGTAGCCAGACAACAGAGCACGGAGCATGGAGCACGCTGTCTGTAGACTATTGTGTGGTGGTGTGCTTCGAAGAAATTACCGGTTAAAACCAACTCAACCAGTTAGGTTTGAGGGCCAACTGATAAAAACGGACAGAAAACTAAATCTACGCCGAAAGTAAAGTATACTTACAGGCGAAATTAAAATAGAGAACTAAAATTAACTTGAACATGTTCAAAGTTAGTGTATGTAGTATGATTTACAAAAATATGACTAATACATAGAAATCAATTTTGTCTTAAAATGAAACGGTAGGAGGACATATCCCGGGACCATAATTAAATAAATGTTTTTGTCCAACATTATGACAAAAACATGGACAAATTTTAATATTTCAATGGATTTATAGTTCCTCTTAGTTGTCGTACACTAATACGAATATGTTAGTTAAATAAAGCAGAACGCTGAAAAGGCAGATTTTTTGCTGACCCAATTACATGATTTTTAGAGGTTATGTAAAATCCTTCAGCTACGTGAAAGTAAGGGGATCAATTAATACTTAAAAAGAGTTTATACCCGCGAAAATTAAAAATACTAATTTGTTTCTATAAAATAGTTTACAATACTAGCGCATTAATGTCATATAACTTCTTTAGTGATATATCTGAGGGTGTATATCTTCTTCCCTTCACCATTTCCACATTTTTATGGTCAGCTTGTGACCGGGATTGGTGCCATCTAAAACCACTCAAATGCAATACTACTTCAAAATATAGGGTGTGCAATTTAAAATTTTAAATTAGAATCGGCTATAAAAAGGAACTGATTATTTTTTCAAATTTCTGGTTTTATTGGAAAGGTTGAATTTTGTCATTTAATAATGGAACACAATATCATTCATATGACTACCACGACTGGCTCGGCAGTACCTCAAACGATCAACCCAATTTTTCAGTACAGCCCAAAATCAACACCAAACACTGCCATTAGCTTCTCAAGAGTCACGTGTGGGTTCTCCGAGTCCCATATGCGGCAATTTGGCTTATTGACATATCCACTGATATTAAACTGAGCTTCAAGAAGGTCGATCTCTTCTCTTCTAAAGACTCACTACTTTGGAAGTAAGTTATTAATATTTACCAATTTTATTCGAGCGTATAGCGTCCCATTTTGCAAATGTCAAACACAAACTTGAAAATAACAAGTAAAAACGGCGTTAAGTTCGGCCGGGCCGAACTTTATATACCCTTCACCATGGATTGCATTCCGCAGAGGTTGTCGGTTTTCGTAGAAGTGCAGTGATATTGCAGAAAAAAAATTTAATATAGCCAAACCAAATAAAATTTTGAAAAAATAATTTTATAAATAAATATAATATTTTAATTATTTCAATCCACGCTTATATGGTAATGCTACCAATACGTCAATTCAAAAAATAAATATTCTTATATTTATATTTTCAAAGCCAAAAATATTGGCAGTTGGTTGTATTACCATTCTATTTTAATTCCAAAAGTAAAAATTTTGAAAATCCATTATCAGACGTACATAGTGCAAAATAACCTCACTTCATGATTCAACCAATTTTTGCCGTAAAGGAAAAAGTACGAATTTGGAAAAAAAACTTTTTATTTCGCGTGTCTATGCAGTCAGAGGAATGTATACACCGAATTCCATGATTCCAGCTGCGCCCATTTGGTTGGTACCATTTTTATCCCCTTGACGTTTCTACGCAATTAGAATTTCATCATTTTAGCTGTAGTCGTTTAGTTGGTACTATTTTTATCCTTCTGTACCATTGCAACCCTTGAAAGTACTAATATAAAAAAATCGTCTATTTTCCGTGTCTACGCAGTCAGAGGAATGTATACTCCGAATTTCATGTCATCTGATTGGTACTATTTTTATCCCCTTTTTTCATTTTAACCCCAAAAAGTACGAATTTCGAAAAATCAGTTTATTTTCCGTGTCTAAACACTCAGAGGAATGTATATTCCGAATTTCACGACTCTTGCTGCGGTCATTAGATTGGTACTATTTTTATCCCCTTTTTCCATTTTAACCCCAAAAAGTACATAATTGAAAAAATCCGTGTATTTTACTTATCTATGCAATCAGAGGAATGTATACACCGAATTTCATTATTCTAGGTACAGCCGTTTGGTTGGTACCATTTTTATCCCTCTATTTCTATTTTACCCCTTAAAAGTACGAATTTGGAAAAAATACTTTTGTATTATGTATCTACTCAATTAGAGGAATGTACACACCGAATTTCGTGTTTCTAGCTGTTGTCGTTTAATATGTACCATTTTTATCCCTTTTTTGCCCCATTTCACCCCCTACAAATAAGAATCACTTTATGGTGCACGTTTTTGCTATAAGGGCAATGCGCATACCAAATATCAAGCAAGTATATACAAGAATATGCTTAAATACGCTAAAATATTAGGGATTATTATGGGTATTTTTAGTGCTTGTGAGGGAAAAAATTTTCCCTTTGGGCCGATTTCGCCTCATTTCAATCCCAACCGATCTACGACTATAAGACGCATTTATGGAAAATTTGAACGTTCTAGCTCCTTTCGTTTAGATGCTAGCGTGCTTTCAACAGACGGACAGACGGACGGACGGACGGGCATGGCTAGATTGTCTTAGAATTTTATGACGATCAAGAATGTATATACTTTATAGGGTCTCAGATCGATATTTCAAGGTGTTACAAACGGAATGACAAAGTTAGTATACCCCCATCCTGGAGGTGGAGGGTATAAAAATGAATTTTATTCTTCCTTTCAAAGTCGAAGTAAGTGGAAGTTCAAGTTTAAAATTGTACATGGCCTACCCTATATTGTCCCAAAATATTCCCACGCTACAATAGTAAAAAACAAGTAAGGAAAGTCTAAAGTCGGACGGGCGGTGGCAATTTTTTGCGTAATGCTCTACTTTTGCTGTAAGTGTTCCTAAATGAAATATAACGTGATGTAGAAAATAAGTCTAAAATCGGGATCCATGGTCCACTTCATCAGTAAGTGTTCATATGTGAAATAATCCATGATCTGGAAAATGTAATCCAGATCCGATGTAATATGAAGGATTTAAAACGATAATATTGAAAATTGGTGGGACAGTTGTATTTGGTAACATCGGGTAGGTATTCCGAGAGTAAATATAATATCATCTGGAAAATTTCTCCAAGATCCGATGGCAAATGCATATTTTACAACGGTAATTGGATAAATTGGACGGACATTTGTAGGGGGCCTATAACAACACTTGGGGATTGTACCATAACATGGGACATTTTAATTTCCTTTAGGCATTCCTAGTGGAAATGAGCCATGATATGCAACATTTTATAAAAAATGTTTGGTCGAAAAGTCAAAAATCGATTTTCAATCGTGCGTACCATTCCCTACTATAAACCACATTGGTGCCAAAATCCGGTCGAAATGTTCTGCAGGAAAGATCATGTTAATAGGGAAGATGTGTAGAGTACCATTTAATTACACTGTGTGTAATTTTTTAAGTCATGGATATATAACCATATACGGACACCACTAAGTGATAAAAGATCCGTGTTTCCTAGTTTTGCGCAAAGTCATGCGCTTTTTTATGGGTGTTAAAGTGTTCATTTTCTCAGGCTCATATCATGCAAACCGAGGCAAAGTTGCAGTTCTTGTGATAAAGAACAAAATTTGTGAACATATAAAATAAAAAAAACTTCATTTTCAAGGTCAAAATCGCAAAAAATTAGATTTTCCCCTGTTCAGGTCCATAGGTGGTAGCAAACCATTCAAAAGGAAACAATCAAGTACAACAAGTAAGGAAGGTTAAAGTCGGGCGTGCCGACTATATGATACCCTACACAAAGTCAATATACCCTGTGGTGTAGGGTATAAAAATGTCGTTACATTTGAACCGGGTATATATATATTACAAATTTCACACTTTTACTGTATTTGTAAGAAAATTTGAACACAAACTTTGAATGGGAGCTATATAAATCGGAATCGATCTAACACATTTTTAGAATAGGTTTTCTGAAATATAAGACGATTTCCCAAATTTGACGAAAATCTGATAAATATGTGGTTTCCAGCGCGGAAAGAATTAAATCTGGGGAGTCATTTATATGGGAGCTATATATAAATCTGAACCGATCTATCCTATTTTTACCAAAGCTGTTTTTTGTTGAAATATAAGCTGTTTTGCCAAATTTGAAGAAAATCTGTCAAAGTCTGTGGTTTCTAGAGAGAAAAGAGTCAAATGGGAGAAGACATTTGTATGGGAGCTATATATAAATCTGAACCGATCTATCCTATTTTTACCAAAGCTGTTTTTTGTTGAAATATAAGCTGTTTTTCCAAATTTGAAATATAATATTAGTTGATATATAATATAACCTGTAAAATTTGAGGGTAATAATAAAAATGGGGCCCATTTGTAAGGGCGCTACATTGAAAAGTGGCCCCTTTTAGATCACTTTAAAAGTAGGTATTCTTTATTGAAATATTACATGATCTGAAAAAATGTTTCCAGTTCCAATGTAAGATGTGGGTTCTAGAGCGATAATAGTGTGTACGGGGGGCCATTTGTATGGGGGCTACACCAAAAACATTGACCTATATAGCTGGCTTTTAAAATTGGCGTTTCTAGTCTAAATGTAACATTGTGTGGGAAATTTGATCAAGATCTGATGTAAAGTGTGCATTTTAGAGCAGTAATATTGTAAATTCTAGGTACATTTGTATGGGGGCTATAAGAAACCATAGAACCCTTCCCTTTAACTGATTCTAGTTAAATACAATACGATCCTCAAAATGTTGTCATGATCCCATGTAAAATGTGTATTCTAGAGCAGTAATAGTGTAAATTGTAGGCATATTTGTATGGAGGCTATATCTAATTCGATCGGTATTGAATCCTTGGACCAAAAAATAACTTCAGCCAAATTTCACGACAATCGAAAAACAATTGCGACCTGTAGAGTGCGAACAAGCTTAGATTGTTAAAGTTAAATCGATTCAGCTGGTGATTCTAAGCCGATCCGTATACTTGGGTCTAGCTCGATTATTTCTGGTGTTATAAACATTTGGCGGAAAACTTACTTTTAATACCCTAGTCCACGAAGTAGTGTAGGGTATAAAAACTGGTGAGCTGGAATCATTGGCGTTAGTATTAAAGGGATTTGGAAGAACAGTCTGGCATCAATACCTAAGCGTGTAACAAACAACTATTTTTAAGCGACTAAATCCATACAAATATTATGGTAGCTATTAGAATCGGATTTGGGATTCAGATGGAGCTGTTGGGCTATTAATAATAGTTTAAATATACCGTCGGAATGTCTAACATTGAGGCCTAGATCAACATTCAAATATGAATACGATTTTTTCTATTAAACATAATGGAACAGGCCTTATGAAGCTGTTTCGATCTTCTTTAAATTAAAATTTTCAACTTAATCTCCTTATTTTTTGTTGTTGAAAATAAAATAATTGGAAATTGTATCAAATATGTCATTGTATTGGATACCATTGTATTTAAATGACTTAATTGTACCATAAATGGTACAATTGTACCAACTTTTGCATCCCCGGTTCAATTACTGTAAGAGTCATTTATTGATAGTGTAATTTCCCAGTTTGATGATAAGAAGTTGTCTTCTTTCCTTCGTTCTTTTTGAAGTCTAAGATTTATGCCAACAATCTCTTTACCGAACACGTCTTGAAGGAGCAAACTGAGCGTGAAATTCGTGCACATTTATGTAAACCGGTTATGAAAAAATCGACAGAAGCGTATGAATGAGTCAACCACACTGAAAGAATTTTCCTTCATAATATTTTTGAAGTGATTTCATAAAAGATTGTTCATAAATTTAGTGAATTTTGTCTTAATATGTATGAAAAAATCAAAAATAAAATGATATGTTTCATACAATTTTTTTCATAAACATTTCATATTTCACAAAACAAAATTGTTAAATTAGTGAAACTTAGTTTCATAAGATCAAAGAAAGCTTTCACTGTATTCAAGAAACAATTGTTAAAGATTATGAAATATGTCATAACCAATAACATGTTTGTGTTATGAAATATAATGAAGGATTTTATAGTTTTTATGAAATGTTTCAATACATACAACTACGTTTGTAAAGTGTCATTTGTCCTCTATTAACTCTGACATAAGTATTTACCCTGATTTTGGTCAAAGACATACTCATTGCAACGACTCTCGCAGTGATGGCGTGTGTTGATTGGTTAGTCAACAAGTCAGACCTTTTTTGTTTTTTTATACCCTCCACCTCCAGGATGGGGGTATATTCACTTTGTCATTCCGTTTGTAACACCTTGAAATATTCATCGGAGACCCCATAAAGTATATATATTCTGGGTCGTGGTAAAATTCTAAGACGATATAGCCATGTCCGTCTGTCCGTCTGTCTGTCTGTCTGTTGAAAGCACGATAGCGGCCGAACGAAATGAGCTAAGAGGTTCAAATTTTTCCTAAATGTGTATTATGGTTGTAGATCGGTTGGGATTGAAAGTGGACAAAATCGGCCCAGAGGGAAAAATTTTTCCCTCACAAGGATTAAAAATACCCCTAATATTTAGAGTATTTCAGCATGTTTTTGAACATATTAGCTTGTTTTAGTTGATATTTGCAATGCGCATTCCCTCTATAGCATAAAAGGCCACCATAGAGTGATTTTTATTTGTAGGGGGCGAAATGGGACAAAAAGGGATAAAAATGGTACCTATCAAACGACAACAGATAGAAAAACGAAATTTGGCGTGTACATTCCTCTAATAGAGTAAATATATATAATATAAAAGTATTTTTTCTAAATTCGTACTTTTAAGGGGTTAAATGGGGATAGAGGGATAAAAATAGTACCAACCTAACGGCTGCACCTAGAATAATGAAATTCGATATATACATTCCTCTGATTGCGTAGACACGTAAAATAAAAGAACTTTCCAAAATTCGTACTTTTTGGGGCTCAAATGAAAAAAGGGGATAAAAATAGTACCTACCAAATGACAGCAGCTAGAATCATGAAATTCGGAGTATGCATTCGTCTGACTGCGTAGACACGAAAAATAAAACGTGTTTTCCAAATTCGTACTTTCAATGGATACAATGGCTACAGGGTATAAAAATAGTACCAACTAAACGAATACAGCTAGAATGATGAAATTCAGTGAGTACGTCCCTCTAATTGTGTAGATAAGTAAAATAAAGAGATTTTAGATAGTCGTACTCTTGAGGGTGCAAAATTGGAAAAAGGTGATAAAAATGGTACCAACAAAATGGCCGCTGATAGAATCATGGAATTCGGTGTATACATTCCTCTGACTGCATAGCCGTGAAATATTTTTTTTTTCAAGTTCGTACTTTATTTTGTTGCTTTTACGACAAAAAATAGTAGAATCATGAAGTTGTCTTATACTGCGTACGTGAGAGATAAGGTATTTTCAAAATTTATACTTTTGAAATTAAAATAGGATGGAAATACAACCAACGAAACGACTGTTGCTGAAAGTACACTCTCTATCCCCCAATATTTAGGGTATTTATGATTGCTTCCTTATATTTACTTTATGAATTGAAGTATTATTTCCATTATATATACATAGGATACAAATATTGGTAGCTTTGGCTTATTAATTAAGTTTCTTATTTTCATACAGTTAAAATTTGTTGCGGACATTCCTCTTGTAGCTTGGAAGCACCACAAAGAAAATAAAAGTTTTAGCGGGCGAAATGGGACAAAAAGGGATAAAATATGGTACCAATGATACGACAACAGCTAGAATCATGAAATTCGGTGTGTACATCCCTCTAATTGCATAGACGAAATTTGTACTTTTAAGTGATATAATTGAAAAAGAGGGATAAAAATGGGACCTTCCAAGCCGCTGAAGTTGCTATCATGAAATTCGGTGTATACATTCTGACTATGAAGACTCGAAAAAGGGTTTCTTCGAAATTTGTACATTTGGGCGGAGAATGGGGCGAATGGGGATATCTTTAAAATTTATACATTTCTTATCACTTTGTCTATATCTGGCAATGCTTCTTTCTAATGGCGACTGACAATCGCCTAATATTTAGGCATGTTCACTTTCACAATTTCAGTATTTTATTTTTGTATAGTAGTAGATTTTAAACAGTGCGCATAAGTATACATTATAGTTTGAAATAGTAAACAAATATAGTAATGTGAATACAAATATCACAATTTTCGTAATATGGTACTGTGCTTCTATGTAAAGTCGACATCCTTAATCTGCTGGTAATACTGTGGAATGTACTCCGTGGTGGAGGGTATATAAGATTCGGCCCGGCCGAACTTAACGCCTTCTTACTTGTTTTTTTGTAATATTGGAAACTTCAGTATAAATTATTAATATTTATGAAACTTTTTCATAAAATTAATGAAGTTTCTTTATAAAATCTATGAAAATTCTCATAAATCATTTTATCAAAAATAATGAACTTGTGTGGCATCGAATGAAGAACTGTATTTCATAGTTTCTAAAAAATGTTTCACAAATTCTATGACACTTTTCATTGATTTGTTTGTTTCATACATTTTATGAACAGTTTCTTTGGCGACTTTTTAATGAAAATTTTCACTGAGGTTAAGACAATATCATAATAGTATAATTCTTGCAATGTGGAAACCTCCACCACGTGACGATACTTTAGTATTTCTCGAATTATCCAAAATATGGCCTAGACTTTAATCAATGCTACCAAGAACAGTACATAGAAAATATGATGACAGGCTACAGTTCTGGTTTAATACGAGAAATTCATACAAACAATTGCTGAAACTGTTCTTTTTTTAACATATTTTTAGTATTATTTTATATTTCAAAGTAATTATTAATCATGATTCTTGAACTAATATGATATATATAGTATAAGGACCAGCAAAACAAGTAACATTGGGGGTAAGCCAAACCTAAATATACTCATCACTTACCTTTCGAATTATTTTTACATAGACATTGGGTGAAGGATTTTGCTCGCAGCCATACCAAGAAGCTAAAGAACTCCACTCATAATTTCAGAGTACTCTTCGTCACTTTTGGATCACTTTAAGGCCGTATATGAGTTTTTATTTTGATGAATAAAAAGTAGCATTGCCATAACTACTTATATAAGTCGTTACTTGTGTCATTTATTAGTTGGAACTTCCAACTTGGAAGCTATTTTGAGGGTAATGATAATTGGTAATGTGATTACCATTTCCTTCTTCGCCTCTTGAATGTATTTGTAGAAACATCGTAGATGTCCTAATCACAAGCGGTGGAGAATTGATCTGTCATGACATAAGTCTTTCGAGAAAATAAGACAGAGAAAATATATTTCTGCGATTGGCCTCCTTCATTTTCTTTTCAAACATGAATTCCAAAGAAATGTTTCCAATGGTCAATTATTGATAGTGTAATTTCCCAGTAGTAGGTTGTCGACCAAATTGTGCGGTTAAACCTCATTAGATTTATTCTTGTGTGAATTTTGGTACAAAATTCCATGAATTTTGCAGATGGTGGCAAAAAATCAATGTGTTGATTGGTCCACAAAATGTAGCTATAAGCAATTCTATTCTAAATGAATGTTATTAAATATTAGTAAATAAATTAAAACTCATATGTATAATTTAAATATTATGTACATGTTTATTTATAAATTATTATGTTAATTAGTTTAAATGCAGACTTATACATTACAGGGTGTGATCAGGTATTTTGGTTTTACCACCAAACTCAGACTTTATGAAAAATTCTACCACTAACTACATATTAGCTAGTAACTAATATGGCCTATAAACTACGAACTAAGATACAAACTACATAATCTAATTAGCAAATAACACTTAACAATTAAAAACTGCAATAATCTAAATGCATTAGTTAGTTCCCCGTCATTGAGACCAGGCTTAAACGTCTTTGTGGCATCAGCGGAGCTTTATTTTTGTTGGCTTTTACAATAAGGAAGCCCAGCAAGCCGGCAATCACCAAAGAAACGCCCGATGAAATGAAGGCCGTTTCACAGTGATTGGTAATGAGAGCGCCCACGACATTGGCACCCACCACACTGCCCAGACGGCCCATCATTAGGGAAATGCATACAGCCATGGCCCTGAAAAGAAGGAAGAAACAAAAAATTAGTTTATGTAAAAATAAAAGCCCGCAGGCAAATTAAAGGTTGAGTTAGTGAAATTAGGCAATGAATCGTGTCGTGACGTATCATAAGTTTTCGACAGTTTCCCTACTTCGGAGCATATATTCATATAAAATATTAATGTTTTTATTGTTTGTTTTGTTTTTAATATAAAATTAGAATATTTATACTCTCTTTCGTGTTTGACGTTGACTCTTGCGTAACCTACGTTACGACAAGATCTTTAATAATCTGTTGTAACCATCATCTACGACAGGAATTTCACTAATTTTGCTCCCAATATTAGGGTTGTTTTTAATATAAAATGATAGTATTTATTCTTTCTTTCGTGTTTGACTTTGTCTCTTGCTTAACCTACGTTACGATACGATCTTTAATAATCATTTGTACCCATCGTCTGCGATACGAATTTCACTAATTCTTACCTTAATCTCGTCGGATACAATTCGACAGTGGCGGCACTCAGAACGTTGATGCCCAAGCCGCATAGCAGCAGGGCCACATACAAATATATGGCCACCATGGGTTGGTTAACAAAGACCGTGGCAATGCCGCAAACACCGCAGGAAGCCAGGCAAATGACTGTAAGAATTGTAGGTTAGTAAATGTTACTCTTCGATTTACAAATAACCGATTTCTGTACTCACAAAGTATCAAACGTTTCCCCACATTATTGATTATGCCTCCGATTAAGGCAAAGCCCACCGCATACAGCACCTCCAGGATCAATGAATGCTGATACGTGGAAATCTCCAATTTTTCATTGCATTCCTCCACCATGTCCACATCTTGACTAAGCGCCAGTTCCAATTTCAATGTGGCCTCTTGTTTGGCATAGACCACATCACAGATGAAGGTCTTGTTATCGGGATATTCTTTCATGAACTCGGCCACACTGTTCAAAATTGAGGGGAACCACATGTACATGCCGTTGGAGGTGGAAAATATCCAAAATTGTATGGTACAAATCAAAATGGTGGTGCGCACATATTCACGATTGAACAGGGGCTGGGTCTGAGCCCACATGGATCGCAAGACGACTAGAATGGCATTGGAACGACCATCCGAGTCACGTGCACGAGGTTTACTGCTGGTGTCCAGATCTTCGGTAACTTGGGCAATCTGGGAAAGGAAATTTCAGCTTAATATAAATTCAGCGCTTTGTGAAATGAATAACTTACCGGAAATTCTTCCTTGGGCCTTCCAGTATTCATATGATAAATATTTTGTAGAATTTCCAAACATTTCTCCTCCTGTCCTTGGCTGAGCAGAAATTTGGGGCTTTCGGGTATTTTGAATAGACTAAGACCACACAAGAGTCCGGGCAGACCACACACTACCATAAACAGTCTCCACGGTTTGTAGGTCAAACCCAAGAAGGGGATGGCCATGCGCCATTCTTGGTTGATGAATAGCCAGGCAATGGCGGGCATTAGCATGGCACCGATGCCAAAAATGAAGGCAGCTCCCATAATGGCGCGGGAACGATTTTTTTGGGTATGAAATTCCCCCAGATAAGCATAAACTGTAGCCGAACCACCAGAAACGCTGAAGTGAGTTAGCAAAAAATCGAAGATTGTTAGTAATTGTTTAAAAATGTTTAAATGTGTTTTTTTTTTTTCAAAATGATGCTTACCAAAATCCATTTAAAAACCGCAATACAACCAATGTCCAAAAGTTGCTGGAGAAACTCGACAGCACACTTATAACAAATCCCAATAGCAAAGTTGGCCGTATAATTTTCCTTCTCCCCTTTGTATCGGCCAAAAATCCCCACAAATGGGAACTGGTAATAATGCCGGCAAAACCAATGGCACTCATGATACCACGCTCCTGTATCGAGAGATTCAAATCACACTGCGACACGGGCAAAACGAAACTTATGCCCAATGTTTCCAACAGCACATTTGAGAGTATTAGACCGCATATCAATATGAGTGTATAGTTGAATTTGCCAAAAGCTAAAATCGCCAAAGAAAAAAACGGGGATACACAATTAGTTTAAAAATTTCGGAGATTTTTGAGAATACAATTGACTTACTTGTCGCTTCCAAAGCGGTTTCATAATATTCGGTGCCTTTACTTAAATCCGTTTGACCGAACGTCCCATGGCCGCCCTCGACGGTGGCGACTGTAAGTTTGGTTTTCTCGGCTAAAAAGAGAAGCGAGAAGAAAGAGTAGGATTTTAGTAATATTAAATAAATAGTTATATAGACACTTTGACTTGAAATAGAGTTTGCAAAATAAATCTGTTATTTTCCAATTTAAAATGGAGGGCTTTATGGGAGAGTAAATTCTTTTTGGGGCAATATATAGGGTGGGCCATGTAACATTTTAAATTTAAACTACCGATTACTTTGTAGTTGTAAGTTATGAAACATTTCATAAAAAACTATGAAATCCTTTATTACTTGGTGCGATTTTTTAAAAACGGATATTCGGCAAGTGAGTTGTGCTTCTCGTTTCGTTTGTGAGAATCATTAAAGAGGCCGGGTATGCTGTTGAAAAGTTGCTGCGAAGCCACCTGAGGAAACCTTTGACAGGGTAGAAATCATGATAGTGGTAGTCTGCAGCCAAGTAACAAATGTCACCATGCCATTTGTAAATAAATTTGCATTCTATTAAATATAGATGCAAAATTGTCTTGAGACAGGACAATATCCCAGTTCAAATCAAATATCAATTACAGACCAAAACAAGTAAAAACGGCGTTAAGTTCGGCCGGGAGGAATCTTATATACCCTCCACCACGGAGTGCATTCCACAGTATTACCAGCAGATTAAAGGATGCCCACTTTACATAGAAGTTCAGTATCATATTACGAAAATTTTGATATTTTTATGTCCCATTTTTATCCCTCTTTTTCAATTATATAAAATATATATATATATATAAGTACGAATTTCGAAACATCCCTCTATTTTACGTGTCTATGTACCGAATTTCATGATTCTAGCTGTTGTCGTATCATTGGTACCATATTTTATCCCTTTTTGTCCCATTTCGCCCGCTAAAACATTTATTTTCTTTGTGGTGCTTCCAAGCTACAAGAGGAATGTCCGCAACAAATTTCAAATGTACGAAAATCAGAAATTTAATTAATAAGCCAAGGTTACCAATATTTTTATACTATGTATATATATATAATGGAAATAATACTTCAATTCATAAAGTAAATATAAGGCAGCAATCATAAATACCCTAAATAGTGGGGGATAGAGAGTGTATTTTCAGCTACTGTCGTTTGGTTGGTTGTATTTCCATCCTATTTTAATTTCAAATTATACATTTTAAAAATACTTATCTCTCACATACGCAGTTCTACCATTCATGGTTCTACCATTTTTTGTCGTAAAAGCAACAAAATAAAGTACGAATTTGGAAAAAAATATATATATTACGTGGCTATGCAGTCAGAGGAATTTATACACCGAATTCCATGGTTCTATCTGCGGCGATTCTGTTGATACCATTTTTATCAAATTTTTCGCATTTTACCCCTTAAAAGTACGACTTACGTATTCTATGTATTTAACGTGTCTATGCAGTTAGAGGGATGTACACACCGAATTTCATCATTCTAGCTGTAGCCTTTTAGATGGTACTATTTTTATCCCTCTGCTGCCATTGAATCCCTTGAAAGCACGAATTTGGAAAAACCTTTTATTTATCGTGTCTATGCAGTCAGAGAAATGTATACTCCGAATTTCATGACTCTAGCTGCGGTCATTTGGTTGGTACTATTTTTATCCCCTTTTCCATTTTTACCCCAAAAAGTACGAATTTCGAAAAATTCTTTTATTTTGTGTGTCTATGCAATCGGAGGAATATATACACCCAATTTCATTATTCTAGGTGCAGCCATTTGGTTGGTACTATTTTTATCCCTCTATCCCCATTTAACCCCTTAAAAGTACGAATTAAGAAAAAATACTTTTATATTATATATCTACTCTATTGTACACACCGAATTTCGTGTTTCTAGCTGTTGTCGTTTAATATGTACCATTTTATACCTTTTTTGCCCCATTTCACCCCCTACAAATAAGAATCACTTTATGGTGCACGTTTTTGCTATAACGGGGAATGCGCATACCAAATAACAAGCAAATATAAACAGACATATTCAAAAAACATGCTTAAATACGCTAAAATATTAGGAATTATTATGGGTATTTTTAGTCCTTGTGAGGGAAAAATTGTTCCCTTTGGGCCGATTTCGCCCCATTTCAATCCCAACCGATCTACGACTATAAGACGCATTTATGGAAAATTTGAACGTTCTAGCTCCTTTCGTTTAGATGCTAGCGTGCTTTCAACAGACGGACGGACGGACATGTCTAGATCGTCTTAGAATTTTATGACGATGAAGAATATATATACTTTATAGGGTCTCAAGTCGATATTTCAAGGTGCTACAAACGGAATGACAAAGTTTGTATACCCCCATCCTAGAGGTGGAGGGTATAAAAATACAAACAAAAAAAACTAAAACAAAATCCTTCATTATATTTATGAAGACATTTCATAACACAAATATTTTATTGGTTATGACATATTTCATAATTTTTAATAATTGTTTCTTTAATCCTTCTTTGATATAAAGAATAATTTGCAACAACATTAGATTATTAACATATTATTTTCATTGAAAATAATACTACTACTACTTTGAAATATTCTGAGTGATTTCAGCTCTTAGCTGGCAAGTAATAGAATAACGAAAATTGAATTTGAAAAAATAATATTTTGTGAGTTACCCAACACTGTTAAAGTTTTCTCTGAAAAATCTTCACAAGACTAGGTTCGGGTTCCTAGCTATGCAATAAGTTGTCATGTATAAACGCCCCGTTATCTCACTCAAAATAATCACATCTTTTCTATTTCGCGCGACTGTGCGACTTCCCTCAGATGTGATAGATTTGCCATATGACTCACAATTTATTATCTCTTGGACATAAATCTGCAATTATCTTATTTTTAAGAAAAAGATAATCAAATCAAAAAGTTCGTTATACCTTTATCTTGAGGGTAATAAATAATTACATTTGTCGTACATACACGAGCAGTACAACATCTCTAGTAAAATGCTTGACAATTTTTAAAAAAGTCGTTACACTTGAACCGGATGATATACGTATTGAGTTACTTGGCGTTTTTACTACAAAGTTCCAAAGGATACAATTTTCCCAAAAATTGTTTCATATACTTTTTCGCACCCTATGATGACGATATTAGTGTCAAATTAAAGAGAAGAATATCTATTAAAAATACTTCAAATATCTTGCTTATATCTGTATTAATTCAGCATTAACATCCATATCAAGTTTAACCCCTAGTTTTTCTAGTTTACTCATATCTTGCTTTTTAAGAAACAAAATTAAAATGGTGGTTAAAGCTAAACTAATACAAATAGAAGCTTGTAATTTAAAGTATTTTCAGCACATATTCTCTTCTTCTTTATTTGGCTCTATAGAGCTGTTATAGGATGCGAATAAGTATTAAAAATAATTTTTGAAAAATTATATCTTTTTAAGGGGCAACAAAATGAGAACATGAAAAACTAAAAATGGCAATTAACTCTATTTCATTTTTTAGTTTCAGATGTATATCATCTGGTTTAAGTGTAATATGGACTGTCGGACAGTGTTACGCCTCAATGCAAACAAAAAATATTTTGTTAGGTCTCGGACACAAAATTTTTGCAGCCTAGTGTTATTAATTAATGCAGCTGAGAACACTGTTTCATTTCGAATAGCAAATATTTTTTAATTTTTTTCCGATAAAATTTTAATCGACTCAATTTTTAGTTTTGCCGATTAGGCCACTGTTAATTTAAACTCGTCGCATATGGCTTTTAGAGCTTGAAAGATATGATCTATCTTTTCAATGTACATCAGATCATCATCACATCAGATATTCTGTTGAATATGAGCAATACAACGAACTTTGTTAACCGTCACATTCACTGGACTTTTTAATTACAATTCAAAAAGTAAAAAGCTTCTCATTTGTTTTCGATTATGGAAGTCCGATTTTGAATGGATGTGACGAATAAAATTCAATGATATGAATAAATTCCAACGAACGAGAGTTATTATTAACAGAACAACAACCATAATCTAAGGTACCAATGTGGGTCATTGGCATGTTATGCTATATGTGAATGCGAAATTCGATTTGGATCTTATAATGATTTTTTTTTCATACGGATGTATTAATTCGACGCAGTTGATATTTTAATACATATTTTATATATATTTAGAAATCAAACAATATCTGTAAAACATAAGGATTGGAACTTTACTCTTGAACAAGTTTAAATCTTGTAAAAATCAGAGAGAGAATGCTGGACACTGGTCGGTGACCTTTCATTTTATATTCAAAAACAATACCATTACTGTGCTATGGGAACAACCATGGAAGCAATCAACAAGGTCTGTGGGGAAAACATTCTGATAATTTCCGCCACGAAAACATTGTATAATTTCACCACAAACATAAAACATTGCTAATATCAATCACGCATTATTGTAGGAGTTATAAAATCACTACCCCCTCATTTTCTAAATACAAGTGAGTAAATCAAACGCGAAAGTGGCTGCTAACGCGGAAAATGGAAATATTTAAATTTACAGTTTGCCGAGTATCAAATAGTTTAATTAAAGAACAAGTAAAAACGGCGTTAAGTTCGGCCGGGTAGAACTTCATATACCCTCCACCATTGATTGCATTCCACAGAGGATGTCGATTTTCGTAGAAGTGCAGTAATATTACAGGAAAATATAATTTTTTATATAGCCAAATCAAAACAAATACAAATATTAAAAAAATAATTTTATAAATAAATATAATATTTCAATTATTTCCAACCACGCTTATAAGGCAAGGCTACCAATACGTCAATTCAAAAAATAAATATTCTTCTATTTATATTTTCTATCAATATTTATGGTAGATAGTGGGTGCTACAGTTGGTTGTATTTCCATTCTATTTGAATTCCAAAAGTAAAAATTTTGAAAATCTATTATCAGACGTACACAGTGCAAAATGACTTAACTTCATGATTCAACCAATTTTTGTCGTAAAAGAAAGAGTACGAATTTGGAAAAAAAACTTTTTATTTTGCGTGTCTATACAGTCAGAGGAATGTATACACCGAATTCCATGATTCCAGCTGCGCCCATTTGGTTGGTACCATTTTTACCCCCTTGACGTCTCTACGCAATTCTAATTTTATCATTCTAGCTGTAGTCGTTTAGTTGGTACTATTTCTATCCCTCTGTACCATTGCATCCTTTGAAAGTACTAATTTCGAAAAATTCGTCTATTTTCCGTGTCTACGCAGTCAGAGGAATGTATACTCCGAATTTCATGACTCTAGCGGCGGTCATTTGATAGGTACTATTTTTATCCCTTTTTTTCATTTTAACCCCAAAAAGTACGAATTTCGAAAAATCAGTTTATTTTCCGTGTCTACACACTCAGAGGAATGTATACTCCGAATTTCATGACTCTAGCTGCGGTCATTAGATTGGTACTATTTTTATCCCCTTTTTTCATTTTAACCCCAAAAAGTACGATATTTGGAAAAATCCGTGTATTTTACTTGTCTATGCAAACAGAGGAATGTCTACACCGAAATTCATTATTCTAGGTACCCATTTTACCCCTTAAAAGTACGAATTTGGAAAAAATACTTTTATATTGTGTATCTGCTCAATTAGAGGAATGTACACACCGAATTTCGTGTTTCTAGCTGTTGTCGTTTAATATGTACCATTTTTATCCCTTTTTTGTCCCATTTCACCCCTACAAATAAGAATCACTTTATGGTGCACGTTTTTGCTATAAGGGGAATGCGCATACCAAATATCAAGCAAATATAAACAGACATAT
This sequence comes from Polietes domitor, assembly GCA_947397865.1. Taxonomy (NCBI): domain Eukaryota; kingdom Metazoa; phylum Arthropoda; class Insecta; order Diptera; family Muscidae; genus Polietes; species Polietes domitor. Next base: position 50,462,448 of record OX377620.1, read on the forward strand.
TCAAAAAACATGCTTAAATACGCTAAAATATTAGGGATTATTATGGGTATTTTAAGTCCTTGTGAGGGAAAAATTTTTCCCTTTGGGCCGATTTCGCCCCATTTTAATCCCAACCGATCTACGACTATAAGACGCATTTATGGAAAATTTGAACGTTCTAGCTCCTTTCGTTTATATGCTAGTGTGCTGTGCTTTCAACATACGGACATGGCTAGATCGCAGGTCGATATTTCAAGGTGTTACAAACGTAATTACAAAGTGAATATACCCCCATCCTGGAGGTGGGGGGTATAATAACCATTTCGTCCTGTATTTTTATTTCTAAGAAAAATGTATGTTTCTGGGTTTAATTAAAGTTTTCTTTTGCACCAAAACAATAGTGCAATAATTTTTATTTATAAGCGATTTGTTGACATTGTCATCATCATCACCACCACCATGATCGTTATATAACACATTTGTTGTTTTGCTTATAGTTAATTTGAATCCGATTACAACGTCCAGCGAACATATTGTTTTGTATAAACAAATAAACAAGGGAACTTCGCAATAATTTATTTTTTTTTAATTGATACCGAACAATTATGAAGCATCTTTTGAGGCTATTCGCAGCGAAAGACATTTCTCGGTCGTACGAAAGCATGTGCAAATTGTTATTTAAATTCAAATTAATTCGGTGCACTTGAATTATCGTTCTTGTGTGTGGTGTGTTTTCAATCGGGAAATAAATTAATATTCATTTATTGGATCACACTTACGGCGTTAGATGCGACCGAGAAACTCACACACATACACTATGTACATAGTTTTTTTGCCATTTTGTCATCAAGATATGATCTGATTAAAATCGATCGATTCAATTCCACTTACTATAATCGTATGGATCCATGTTGACATAGGAGGAAGAAAACAAATAGCGCGCGCTATGCGGAGCCAATTGCCACACACACAATAATCAATTAAAACTATGGAACACCGCTCGCGTTAAGAGCCTGAGTTCAGCTTAGTTGTTTGCTGTCGTCGCTGCCACACTTATCACACCATTTGAAATGGAATTTTTTGAGATTAATTTAAAAAAAGAATATTCTTTAAAAATAGCTGCTTGCTCTTGTAACGCTCTAAGACTTCTGTTTGCTTTGTGTCAAGAATCATTTCATTTATGATGACATTATTCCTTGCATCGATCATTGGTTGCGTTTCTTTTTCTTTTGCATTTCAATTGTATTTATTTGCATGGAATGTAGCTTATCATCCGGTTGGATGATTAATAGGAAAACGAGTTCATTCATTGTGCGAACACCATGCAATTTGCATTATTTTGTTAGGCCAGTGTAAGTAACTAAGTAAGTTGTGGCAAACGCACAATAATCTATTGGCCCACTTCAATGAGTCATTGTGTGTGGATCTAGTTCTTCTTTAAAAAAGAGAATTCCATGAAAGTTATTTGGGTTGGATGGATATAATAAAAATAAAAGAAAATTCTATTGTTGGTATCAGGATTATATGAACCATTCCACACGAGATTAGACAAACAATAATTGAAGTTCTGTTGTCGTTTGGAAACAAATTAACATTCTAGAGAGATATTTACATTAAAAATGTTACACTGAACGAATTTTCCTTCATTATAATTATGAAGCGATTTCATAAAAGGGTTCTCATAAATTTAGTGAATTTTTTCTATGTATATGTACGAACAAATCATAAATAACATGAAATGTTTCATAAAATTATTTCATAAACATTTTATATTTCATAAAACTAAATTGTTTAGGTAGTGAAATTTAGTTTCATAAGATCAAAGAAAGATTTCATAGTATTAAAGAAACGATTCTTAAATATTATGTAATATGTCATAACCAATAAAATATTTGTGTTATTAAATGGCTTCATAAATATAATGAAGGATTTCATAGTTTTTATGAAATAATTCATAACACAACTACATTTTTAATGTGTGGACTTTATTCGAATGAATACTAGCAATTCTCATTTGTCCTCTGTTAACTCTGACATAAGTTTAGGCCAAGGACATACTCATTGCCAAGACTCTCGCAATGATGGTGTGTGTTGATTGGTTATTCAACGAGTCAGACCTTTTTTGTTTTGTTTGTCTGAAACTAATACAGATAGAAGCATGAAATTTAAAGAATTTTTAAGATATATTCCTCTCTTCCATGTGATATCCATTTCGATTGTTATTGTATTTTTTCATTCACCATTTGGCGCAATGATTAATTCTAATTGAATAAATATGGAAAAATTAGTTAATTTTTGTCTTCTAGGTGATTATCAACGATATTATATTTTTATCTTCCAGGAGATACTATGGCGATATCATTTAGATTTCTTCAGTAGGATAATCTGGCAATAGTTTCCATTTTCTTCTAGACAATACGATTTTGAATTATTTTCGTATTACTTTGCTTGTTGGGTTAGCTTATGCACAGTGGGCAAAAAAAATTCAAAGATCATTACTTAAAAATCACATTTTGCAAATGCTAAAAATGAGGCAGAAGAAAAAAGGAATAAGTTATACTATTGAGAATGATGAAGTTTCAAGTATCAATACCTCGAAAAAACTACAACAGCGAAATTTTATAATTTGGCAAAAATACGCGTGTTTTGGTTACAAGCTACGGCTTATAAACAATTTGTTAGAAAGTAAATTCCGAACTAAAAATAATTACTAGTTGTGAGAAACATGACAAAAATCTGCATTTTTGTCTTCAGACAAGCCATACAATACTCAAAATAAAACTCTGTTTCGAGAATACCGACAATGACAATTTTTATTAATTTCTACACCGAATATAATTTAGTTTATGTTCAAATTTTATTAAAGCAAATATTTAAAGCATCCATTCAAAATTTCAAACACTGACAGTAAGTAAAGCAAAAGATATAAACTAGATATACATTTTTATTAATTTCTACACCGAATATAATTTAGTTTATGTCCAAATTTCATTAAAGTAAATATTTAAAGCATCCATTCAAAATTTCAAACACTTACAGTAAGTAAAGCAAAAGATATAAACCTTTTAATATTAAATGGTAATTAATAATAAACAACAATTTGTTTTAGAAAAGTTGGCGCGAAAGCAAGACGTAAGCAGTGAGTAATATTTTTCTCAACATGAATATTCCACACTCCTTTTCACCAACAACAATATAAAAATAATTGTTGGAAGATATTTTCGGAGTTAGCCTTTGTAACAGTTTACACACTGTAAGTTGTTTTTTATTTGTTTTGAAATATTTATATCTTTCCTTTTTGTTTTTTTTTGGAAAATAATTGACTTCCTATTTATGTTTTTATCGCCGATTGTTATCTTGATATAAAGTAAAACAACTCTATTATACACCTACAAAAATAAATGTTCATTAACCGTGATACAATTAAAGCACACATTTTTTGTTGTTTTTTTAATTAGTCTTTTTTAATGTTTTTATAGGCCCATAAACATAACTTCTTGTAAAAAATAACAACAAATATATTCACACTTACCACCAGACACAGCATCGCGTTTTTCTTTAAATTCACACATTTTTTAAGATTTAGTTTTTTTTTAACAACAAATAAAAGATGTTCCAAATTTGTGTTTATTTATTTTCAATATTGAAAATAATTTCTGTTATATTTTTATTTGCGCGAAAATCAAGAAATTGTTTTAAAATTTAACGTAAAAATGTCACACTTTACGTCGTTTTAGTTCAGTTCCGATTATTTGAGTCTACTTTTTTGCGTTCTCTCGTATCAATCAACTGCGCACGATGATGATGATGATGACAATCTTCATGGATCTTCACATCTGAACTAACTGATTTTCTACAAATTTGTGACAATTTTAAACACTTTTATAGGCAAGCGAGAGCGAACCACGTTAGAAGATAGCAAAGGCAGTGTTTTGGTTTTGCAAAAAACGCGAAAAATAAACTAAAAACAAACAAAACGCCAAAAGACGTCTCCGGTGCCATAAACCAAAAGCATTAGAATAGGAAGATATCACTTGTCGCTCTCAATACTAAGATAAATAACGAATAAACCAAAAAAAATATTACATGCTTGCCTTTAAAAATATATATGCTCTAGTCAAATATAAATATAGAAAAATAGACAATTACCTTAATTAATTAATGTTGCGACAATATTGTTTCTTCTAAATAATAATTTCTAATCTGCCCCAAAAATTCCATCGTTAGCACATAAAAGATTATTTGTACGGAAATACTGAAGAGAGTCATGTTAAATCTTCTTATTTGCATATTTTGCCGTTAACTCTGGAAGCAAAAAGTTCAAATAATAAACAAAAAATGAAAATTGTAAACACAAAATGTATCCGAAGTAATAAAGAAAGAAAACATAATAAAGTGTACTAATATACTCACTCATGCCCACTTGGTAGATCGTAGATCATAGGGGGTATATTTTTCCTTTTGCTACACATCCACATAACAAATATACGCAGGTCCGGTTAAGGGTATGGAATTAATAATTTTGTCGGGCCCCGATCGGTATAATAAGAGCGGACCCCTCTTAATCCCCTTTTGGGTTTTACAAACAAATGTTCGAAGACATAATAACCTGCGGAGGGTATAATAAATATTATAAATTAAGCATCTTTGTTTATAGGTTGACTGAAGCCAATTAATGAGGCTCCAAATACCAATGTTTCTGAAACATAGGAATACTTCCTTTTGTCATTCACTGATTGTTGACGATTCAAGAAATCAATCATAATTTGTTTGTGTTTTGGTATAATTTGTTGATATATTTTTCTGTATCTTGGGATCATTGGGGATTTTTCATGACTACTTTAGGGACAAGGAAAAATTTCATCTCGCAAGGTTATTTATTTATTACACATATCCAGAAATCTGTTTCAGATTAGGTGTACGTGAAGTAAGTTCTCAGTCACAGAATCACGAATATAACAGGTCTATGTTGTTTAGTGTCCGTTCGGATCAGTGAAACAAACTGATTTCCGAAACCATTCCAAACAATCGAATGAAATTGACGCTTCTAAAGGGTGATTTTTTAAGAGCTTGATAACTTTTTTTAAAAAAAACGCATAAAATTTGCAAAATCTCATCGGTTCTTTATTTGAAACGTTAGATTGGTCCATGACATTTACTTTTTGAAGATAATTTCATTTAAATGTTGACCGCGGCTGCGTCTTAGGTGGTCCATTCGGAAAGTCCAATTTTGGGCAACTTTTTCGAGCATTTCGGCCGGAATAGCCCGAATTTCTTCGGAAATGTTGTCTTCCAAAGCTGGAATAGTTGCTGGCTTATTTCTGTAGACTTTAGACTTGACGTAGCCCCACAAAAAATAGTCTAAAGGCGTCAAATCGCATGATCTTGGTGGCCAACTTACCGGTCCATTTCTTGAGATGAATTGTTCTCCGAAGTTTTCCCTCAAAATGGCCATAGAATCGCGAGCTGTGTGGCATGTAGCGCCATCTTGTTGAAACCACATGTCAACCAAGTTCAGTTCTTCCATTTTGGGCAAAAAAAAGTTGGATATCATCTCACGGTAGCGCTCACCATTCACAGTTACGTTACGATTCGCATCATCTTTGAAGAAGTACGGTCCAATGATGCCACCAGCCCATAAACCGCACCAAACTGTGACTTTTTCTGGATGCATTGGTAGCTCTTGCAATGCTTCTGGCTGATATTCACTCCAAAATCGACAATTCTGCCTATTTACGTACCCATTGAGCCAAAAATGAGCTTCGTCGCTGAACACAATTTCTTTCTTTCTGAACTTTCTTAACAGAGCACGCATTTTGATAATAAAATTCAATGATTTGCAAGCGTTGCTCGTTAGTAAGTCTATTCATGATGAAATGTCAAAGCATACTGAGCATCTTTCTCTTTGACACCATGTCTGAAATCCCACGTGATCTGTCAAATACTAATGCATGAAAATCCTAACCTCAAAAAAATCACTCTTTATAAGTAGTAATTCAGATCTAGTGATGTTTGACTCAGAACAGACACGAATAAAGTTGGAATATGAGTAATAAGGTGCACCTTATTTTTATATCCTCACTCTACAGAGTAGGAGGGCCTATACCATTTGGGACAGAAAAAAGTGTAACGCATTGAAGGAGTGACTTAATACCCTATGTATGTTTGGACCAAATCCGTTTCACGACCTTTTAATGTGTTTGAGCCATGTCCGTCCATCCGTCTGGCTGGCGAAAGGAGTTAAGGAATCAATTCAAACTTTGCACATGCTAATATTTTCCCAAACTTAGTTTAAGTTCGAAGATGGCCAAAATTGCCACGCCCCTTCTGGTACCTCCCACACAAATAGCCCATATTCCAATGTTAAATTAAAACTCATATAACTTCCACAAGAATAATCGGAATCAGCTATATTTTGGTATTTGATAATGTTTTTATAATCACTTTAAGTGTACTCAATATCACGGGTTTAGTCACGCCCCTTCCACACAAATCACGCAAAACTACGTAAAATTAAAGCTATTATAACTTCTACACTGATGATCGGAATACTGTGAAATTTGATATTAAGCAACGCTCTTATAGTGGTTACATTCGCGTGGAATATGGGCGAAATTGCCACTCTCCTTCTGGTACCTCTAACACAAAGTGGCATATGCCTTGGTTAAAGTAGAACCGATATAACTTCCATACCATCAGTTGCAATTTGATATTTGAAAAAGTCACGTCCCTTCTAGGACCTCCCACATAATTGTCTCAATCCTAGGTAAATTTAAATCCTTTATACTTTTATAACGTGCATGAAATCCACTATAACTTTTGATCACGTTTTTATAATTATCCGACGCTAAGTAAAATGTACGTCCTTCCAGACAGACATCTTCTCTGAGAGTGAGGGTATATATAAGTTGCTTTAACCGACTGAAACTTACATAATTGTTCATGACTACTTTAGGGACAAGGATTTCATCTGCTAAAGGCTATTTATTTATTACACATATTTTGAAATATGCCTTAAATTATCATTCGAACAAGGTTTATCAAATTTAACTCGGTTGACATTAACTCAATTTGCATTAAAAAAAAATAAATAAATTCAACAAAAATTGCAATATGATTGAATGTAATACTTTTTAATAACCGTCCAGAGTTTCAATAATATTTTTTGGCATATGATTGCTGACAGAATTGTTTCAGAAACCCAGATATAGAAAGTTGAAATAAATGCAAATGCAACCGCGAATTTGGACTTTTGCAACAATTGCAGATTTTTTCGTGACTGACTTCATATATAACAAGTAAGGAATGCTAAAGTCGGGCGGGGCCGACTAAATGATACACTCCACTTTCTATCGGAATACAATTCAATTCAGTAAAAAAGTGAAAATGGCAAAATTTTTTGTATGTTTCCTAATCGCAGGCTAATATGACCTGGTCCAATTTTCAAATCAAGAATAATATTTGTAACCCCGATACAAATATCCAAACCTGGTATGAAGTGACTAACTTTCATAATATGTTATTCTAGTTGAAGTATAACGTAAAAATTCTCTGAAAATACGCGGATTCTGGGGGATCGAAATTTGTATGAGAGCTATATGTAAATCTGATCCGATGTTACCCATTTTCACCATAGGTGTTCCTAGTGTTTTGCACATTTTGAAGAAAATCTGTTTAAATATGTGGATTCTGGAGCGGAAAAATTTAAATTGGGAGCGAAATTTGTATGGGAGCTATATATAAATCTGAACCGATCTAACATATTTTTACAACAGGTGTTTCCAGTTGAAATATAAGGTGTTTTGCCAATTTTGGAGAAAATCTGTTGAAATATGTGGATTCTAGAGCGGAAAATTTCAAATTGGGAGCGAAATTTGTATGGGAGCTATATATAAATCTGAACCGATCTAATACATTTTTACCACAGGTATTTCTAGTTGAACTATAAGATGTTTTGCCAATTTTGAAGAAAATCTGTTGAAATATGTGGTATCTAGAGTGAAAAGGGTCAAATCGGGAGTGAAATTCGTATGGGGGCTATATCTAAATCTGAACCGATTTTCTTCAAATTAAATAGCGTTCGTCCTTGTCCCGAAAAACTTTGTTGTGCAAAGTTTCGTTTGGTTCTGGCTACAATTGCGACCTGTAACGTGATTACAACAATAGATGGGCAGACAGACGGACATTGCTAAATCGACTCAGAAAGTGATTCTAAGCCGATCGGTATAATTAACAATGAGTCTATCTCCCTTCCTTTTGAGTGTTACAAACAAATGCACAATGACATAATATTCTCGTGGAGTGTATAAATTTTACAACTGACATTGATTATTAATAGACATGCACCGTGATCTACCGATTTTTTGTCGAAAAAGATCGATTTTCCAAAAAACATGGACCAATTTAACCCTAGTAATTTTGTTGTATAAGTTGGCGTGTAATTTTGATATTTAAACGTGAACAGCTTTATTTACAACATTGGTGTCTTCTTTTTTCGTAAAACCATTTTAATCCTTAAAGGTCCTTTTTGAAGAGACTTTTTTTTGATTTTCTCGAAAAAAGGCTCATGTTGACCCATAAAGAGAGGAGCTAGATGCTCATAAAGTTAGACAATAAAGTTCTGACAATCTCAGACATTAACTTACAACACTTTTCTCATTTAATAGCCCCTTCAACCAAAAATTAAATCTTTGTAAAAATAAACTCAGACCAGTTGGACTATAAGTTTATTCTGCAAAAATGGTCTACGCAACTTGCCCTTTCAGAATTATATTGCCGCTATTCTGTTCCATTCAAAAATACTTAATTTGTTATTTTTGCAAATTTCTGGTTTTATTGCTTTTATTTGTCATTTAATAATGGAACACAATATAATTCATATGGCTCGGCAGTACCTCATTCGATAAACCCAATTTTTCAAAAATATGTTGAATTCATAAAAAATTAATTATTTTTGGATGTTGTAAAAAACATTTTTGAGAGGCCCAAGTCACGAAAAGAAATATGCATTCGTCAAAAGCCGATTTAAATCAAGAAAACGGGAATTATATTCAATTCGCCGCAAACTAAAGTTCTGTTCTTCAATTATCGCCCCTTCTGGCAGTTAGCCATAACACAAATATCAAAACTATTAAAGAAAATATGCAAAGAAAAGAAACAGTAACCTTCCTGAATGGTAGATAAAACTCTTTTAAACAAATTTGTTAGTCGGCACAGCGACTTCTTATTCAATGTAGATAATAAATACAAATTTCAATTTGTATATGTTATCATTATTGATCTGTTTATGACACCTTTTATGTTAACAAACTCTTATTTGCAAACAAAATTGAAAATTTTAAAGCTTTGCGCAAATTGTCTGGTGTGATTTTGTCATTGCGATGTGTAATTTTGAATATAATTGATGATTATCGCCATAATAATCGAAGCATGATGGTCAAGATGAAGAGAAGCCAGTCAAATATAGGCATATGACATTAATAGCAGTTGGGTTATTGTTAATTTACTAGTTACTTAGAAATAAGGAAAGGAAATATTTAAAATATTATTTTGTACATGCAAATAAGACATATGGGCATCTCCCAGTGGCGCGACATTCGCACGCTTTGAACTACGCCAAAAAAAGAAAGAAACTGAAAAAGACGAACCTTATTAGTGTTCTAAAGCGCTTAAAGATTACTACATTTTAAAAATATATCGTCAGGATTTAGTACAAATTATTACAAAATTATAAAAAAATTGACATTGAAACGGACGCGACAAAAAACAGAAGTACTTTTGAAGCTCTTATAGAAATATACAAAGTTCGCGATTTTTTGAGAACTTTGTATTTCCATATATGCATGTAAATGAAGGTCAGAGGATATATTTTGTTCTTAAATTTATGAAATATGAGAATTATTTCTTAGATTTTTTTAATCTGGTACAACAGAAATACGGACGGGCGCGACAAATATGGTTCCGTAGTATGGTATCCTCAGTATGGTATATATATATATTTATAGAATTGAGTCAGTTCAGAAACAATTTTTGATATTTTCATTAAGACACTTACATTGGAATAGTGATTTTGTTCTTATCCCTTATACTAGTAGATTGAGTTGATCTACTTGCCATCCTTAAAAAGCAGACGTGTTATGTTAAACACCGTGATGGTTTATAAGGTTATAAATGGTGATTTCTCTTCTGTCTATATTATTTCTAGGATTAAGTTTAACGTGCCATTTAGACCTTCAAGATACTTTCAATTCCTTCATATTCTTTTTAAGCGTACGAATTATGCTTCCGCAGAGCCCATTCGTAGAATGTGTATTGATTTCAATTCATTGTTTCACATCAAAGATTTCGGATTAGGAATCGATATAATAAAGTCCAGGATTTTCTCCTGCTTGTATGTTTAGTTTGTTACGATATGTTTACTTTAATATTTTTAGTTACTAACTTTAAGAATAAACATTATTTGCATGTGATACTAATATTTTGCTTAATAATATTTTTGTTATACCGGCTGTTGATATTTGATCTGTAGCCGATGTCCACTCTCTACTGCTTAGCCGCCATGGTTCGGACTGTGGTGTGTACGTTGTCCCTACGTTATGGGGACGTGGCCCTCTCGGTCGGAAGGGGCGGGAGTGAGTTGGTACCGTTCGAAAAAAAATGACACCTAGAGTGTTGAAATTTTGTATGAGTGCATCCAGCATCAGTGTGCGTAGTTGTGCCGAAAATGGGCAGTATTGGAAAATGGGGTGTCGCACCTCCCATATGAAGTTAAAACCTATTATTGAATATATTCAGATATGTGACTCCTAGAGTGCTGAAATTTTGGGTGAGTGCATCCAGCATCAATGTGCGTAGTTGTGCCAAAAATGGGCGGTATTGGGAAAGGAGGCGTGGTTCTTCCGATACGAAGTTAAAGACTATTATCGAATAAATTCAGTTATATGACTCTTAGAGTGCTGAAATTTTATGTGAGTGCATCCAGCATCAATGTGCGTAGTTGTGCCGAAAATGGGCGGTATTGGAAAAGTGGGAGTGGCAAACATATTATCGAATATAGTCAGTTCTATGCACATAGAGGGCTGAAATTGTGCCGAAAATGGAAAAGTAGGCGTGGCAAACATATCATCAAATATAGTCAGTTATATGACACCTATAGTGCTGCAATTTTGTGTGAGTGCATATAGTGTCAGCGTGCGCAGTTTTGCCAAAAATTGGCGGTATTGGAAAAGTGGGTGTGGCACCTCCCATACGAACTTAAAACCTATTATGGAATATATTGACTTAAATGACACCTAGAGTACTGAAAATTTGTGAGTGCATCAAGCATTTGGGATTTTAAAGATGGAGTAATTTTGATTTGAATTTTATAAAATTACACATTTTCTTTGGAATTTCTTAGGATATACAAAAATATCCATTCGTCAAAAGCAGATTTAAGTCAAGAAAACGGCAATTATATTCAATTTGATTTTTGGCATTTCTTCCCCTGTTTGCCGTAAACTAACGTTCTGTTCTTAAATTTTCTCCATGGAACATCTCCATTTCATTGGTATCTTGATTATAATTGCTACATATATTACTGACCACGAGAAAAATCAATACGAAACCTGATTTTAATTTTACCGTTCGCTTTTTTTGCCTGGCGAAGCGGACGGGACTTCAGCTAGTTCTTAAATAAATATCAAGTTTCTCTTTTTAATGAATTTACAAAGAAATACTTCAATGTGTTTAGGAAATACTTGAATAGTAACCTAAGCAGCAATACTCGATCGTTTGGTGAGAGTTATTTCAACTCCGTCTAATAATAATAATAATAATAGTTCAATTCTTTGTGGCCAATTTATCATGGCTAAATGACTTCCAACCGCTCTAGCTCGGATTTGGTAGAAGATATAAGCGAAAAATGTTGGTGGTATTCATAAAACCATCCAAAGTAATATTTTTTGTTGCCATGCATCATTTCTTTGCTGCCCCTAATGTGTGAACTATATGAACTCAAAAGTAAACATCGTCCCATTATCTTTGCCATATAACAACTTCTTGAAAATTACCAAATTGTTTCATTTCTTGAAATACCTATGGATGTTACCATGTGCGAAATGTGGTGATCTAGTGCTAGTTTTCTTTTATTTTACTTCTCCACTTCAAGACTTAACGTTATAACATTTGAAGCTAATATTAAGTACCTAAGCCAGACCATATAATAAACAAAAGTGCATGCCTGTGTTGACGGCATTATTATCGTTTAGAATTCACACCACAACAATTTATCTTAAAGATCGTCACAGGGCATTTGTCATCGCTATCAAAAACACACACACACATTGGGAAAACATCCTCCTCCTCACACAGCATTATTTCGAGATAAGATTTCATATGCCAAATACTGAGTAAATATATATTCGTACGTATCTGCAGTTATATTTGCACCCCACCCGTACCTACCTCTTTGCCCAACTTTCATTCATCAGGAATTTGGGGAGACAACCGGGCTTTATCATTTTGCCACTCACTTTTTGCTACGATACGATAACTCGCGTATGATGTGAATTATTGTCATTTCCTCAAGAGATTTGTTATTATGATGATGGAGTGACTTCATTGTACGGATACAGATGTCGCTTCCATAAAGTAAATATTTATAATAAAATTGAAAGTGTTATGGTTGAAAATTTGCTTCATAAAGTGTTCATGAACTCTTTAAACAAGAAAAAGGAGCGTTAGTTTTGCACAAACCGAATCATATATACCTACAGTTGGGATCCCGGGTATACTCCTTTTAGGATTGACGGGAAATAAATAGGCTTAAATTCAAGGCTTATATTCAATTTAACGAATTTTTCCGATGAAAATTCCCATTTTTAAAACTATATATCCTGTATATTATAATTTTTCTATCAACAAAGGTACTTATTAATGGATGCAAAACTGTCTATCTACTTCAAAGAATCTTACAGTTTTATTTAATTTCAGATTGTTTTTAAGTTAAATTAACTATGCAGATTTGAAATTTACCACTTTCCTTTGAAATAAAATTTAACTTATCTACTGCTTTTTTGTCATATGTCATATTTATTCGCAAAGATTAATATAAACTTATTTATTCAAAGCAGTTTTTGTTCCTGTATGGCAGTGATTGAATTTAAATTTTTTAAATTGTACCTTAATTACTATTCAATTGTATGAAAAAATGAGGCCATTTCATTTAATTTCATACTCTTGTATAGGAGAGTCCTGATTCAATGAGGGTATTTATAAAAGACGCATTAAGCTCCGTCTTTGAAAGATCGACGAGATCGTCATAATAAATGTAATAGCTTTGCGTCTCACATGTTCAAATAGTAACTAATAGCCGTATTTTTATACCCTCCACTTCCAGGATGGGGGTATACTAACTTTGTCATTCCGTTTGTAACACCTTGAAATATCGACCTGAGACCCTATAAAGTATATATATTCCTGATCGTCATAAAATTCTAAGACGATCTAGCCATGTCCGTCCGTCCGTCTGTCCGTCTGTTGAAAGCATGCTAGCATCTAAACGAAAGGAGCTAGAACGTTCAAATTGTCCATAAATGCGTCTTATAGTCGTAGATCGGTTGGGATTGAAATGGGGCGAAATCGGCCCAAAGGAAAAAAATTTCCCTCACAAGGACTAAAAATACCCATAATAACCTCCAATATTTTAGAGTATTTAAGCATTTTTTTCAATATGTCTGTTTATATTTGCTTGATATTTGGTATGCGCATTCCCCTTATAGCAAAAAACGTGCACCATAAGGTGATTCTTATTTGTAGGGGCAAAAAGGTATAAAAATGGTACATAATAAACTACAACAGATAGAAACACGAAATTCGGTGTGTACATTCCTTTAATTGTGTAGATACATAATATAAAAGTATTTTTTCGAAATTCGTCTTTTTTGGGGTCAAAATAGAAAAAGGGGATAAAAATAGTACCAACCAAATGACCGCAGCTAGAGTCATGAAATTCGGAGTATACATTCCTCTGACTGCGTAGACATGAAAAATAAAAGGGTTATTTTCCAAATTCGCAATTTCAAGGGATACAATGGGTGCGGAGGGATAAAAATGGTACCAACCAAACGGCTACACCTAGATTAATGAAATTCGGTGTATACATTCCTCTGATTGCTTAGACGCTTAAAATAAACAGATTTGTCCAAATTCGTACTTTTTGGAGTTAAAATGATGAAAGGGGATAAAAATAGTACCAATCAAATGACCGCAACTAGAGTCATGAAATTCGGAGTATACATTCCTCTGACTGCGTAGACACGGAAAATAGACGAATTTTTCGAAATTCGTACTTTTTGTGGTTAAAATGGAAAAAGGGGATGCAAATAGTACCAACCGAATGACCGCAGCTAGAGTAATGTAATGCGGAGTATATATTCCTCTGACTGCATAGACACGCAAAATAAAAAGTTTTTTTTCCAAATTCGTACTTTTTCTCTTACGGCAAAAAATTGGTTGAATCATGAAGTTAGGTTATTTTGCACTATGTACGTCTGATAATGGATTTTCAAAATTTGTAATTTTGGAATAAAAATAGAATGGAAATACAACCAACTGTAGCACCCACTGTCTACCAATATTTATGGTATTTAAGTTTTTTGAAAATATAAATATAAGAATATTTATTTTTTAAATTGACGTAGTGGTAGTCTTGCCTTATAAGCGTGGTTTGAAATAATTAATATATTATATTTATTTATAAAATTATTTTCTTCAATATTTGTATTTGTTTTGGTTTGGCTATATTTAAAAAATATATTTTCCTGTAATATTACTCCACTTCTACGAAAACCGACAACCTCTGTGGAATGCAATCCATGGTGGAGGGTATATAAAGTTCGGCCCGGCCGAATTTAACGCCGTTTTTACTTGTTTTAATGATATTTGTAATGGTTTATTCATTTAGAGATATTTTTCCGATTTCGGATTTCCGTTCGCCATGGGCCCTTGGAGGAAAAATTTCGTACTGTAATGTATAAATACTACTTGAATGAGATGGAACCAAAAAATTTCCGAATGTACCAGCTCACAGTGGAATATTTTCGTACAAGCTGCAGCAAAAATTAGAAGTTAGAATAGTAGCTATATTTGAAATTTCGCATACATAGTTTTTGAAAATCATTTACTTAAAGAGGTCGGATATGCTGTTAAAAAGCCGCTGAGAAGCCACCTGAGGAAGCCTTTCACAGGGTGGAAATCATGATAGTGGTAGTGTGCAGCCAAGTAATAAATCTCACCATGCAATTTGTAATTGAATTTGCATCTATAAAATATAGATGCAAAATGATCTTGAGCCAGGAGAATATCCCAGTTCAAATCAAATATTTGCAAGATCTTTATAGTCAAACAAAATGTTCATACTGACAATACTACGGCTGGCATAGTGTTAATACTTAATCCATTGTATTATCTGTTTTAACTTCAAATTTCTTGTTTCCCAATTAAAATTAATGCGCCATCACATTTTCGTTGCTTCCCTTCACTACAAAGTTTTCCCAACATTAATTACTTACGCTAAAACGTAATATATGTAAATATTTTCAAATTTGTCAGGCAAACATATATTCGCAAAAATTCTCTGTGTAGAACATTTGGATATAAAACTATTTTTTTCGGACAGTAATTATTTTAATGTCCCTAAAAAGATAAACGAACTCAAAGTTCAGTTAATCTTCTAAAATAAAAATTTCCTTTACATATGAAACCAATGAGAAGTAGTCTAAAAATAGGGATAACACTAAAACTGTTCAGCTGTAAACTTTTTATAGGAATTTACTCTAAGATATGTTTGGTGTTTTTTAATTTTTTATTTTTAATGTTTTTCTTTAAAGGATATTAACAATTGAAACAACCTTGTTCCTAAGATTGTATGGTTTCATGGAAGGAAACAGCTCGAAGGTTTTATAAAAAACTTTTCACTCATTTTTTAGAAGGCACCGTCGCTTATAATACAAATGCTCGCTTTTATTGTTCGATGTTAATTGATTTTCCAGAGCAACTGCTCCGCTTAAATTTGTGTATAAAATTTAGATAGAAATAATAGAGTAAAATACAATATTGAACAAGTAAAGTAAATATCAACATGTGGTATAATGAATATTAACAGGTCGTAGGAATGTAAATATCAACAAGTGGTTTGAATTAAACATTCATACATATGTGTTGAATAAAATAGTGTCAAAGCTAATAATTTGTTTTACAATATATATTGGGCATTGGTAAATATGCAGCCATAAAGTTCAATTTGTTTTCGCAGTTTCGAATATTTTCCTTTGTTTCTGTAGAATATTTCCATCTTTCATCGAATGCATCTTCTAAATAAAAGACGTCAGGAGCAGTAACACGAGTTCTTTATTTTAAATATACGAGTTCTTTGTTTTCTTAAACATTTTTTAATCTAGTGTAGGTATCTATCACTACTGTCTGTGACTTAAAAGTCAAATTTTATGACGATACGTTTGTCTAGAGACAAAATAAAATAAATGTAGATATTGTAAATGGACTTGCCTGAAAAGAATTCCCAGGATTCCCTGGAATGAAACTTTGTATTCCCGTTTTCCTGTGAAGTGAACAATGTCCGGGAAACCCCAAACCCTAGTTACAACAAAACACAGATCTTCATAGTAGCTTCTTCTTATCCAAATATGTTGCCATGACCATACTAGGTACAGATTATTTAAATCCAGTACACTTTACGATTGTTTTAGTACAGCAATTTATTCTGTGAATTAAATAAACGTACAGTGGGGTAGCTTTTATCAAACAACAACAATTGTTGACAGATACGGTCCCAGAACAACACAACAACTAATAAAAAGTACACTTATTTCTACCAAGTTGCGTGGCGAATTTCAAATGCTAGCAAAATACGTGAACCCCGTCATACCCCACTACAAACATTTCATTCTTTAGGAATTTGGGGAGACAACTGGGCTTTATCATATTTCAGCAGCTCGCGAGGCTTTTGTGACGATTACTACGCTACGTTTATAATGTGGGTTATTGTGATTTCGTCGAGATTTGTTGTGAATGCATATAAGGCAGGCATAGAATCACACCTCCTTATATAAATAAATACTGCTGGAGTTTAGGTTCGAAATTTACTTTTTAAAATGAAATATATATTTTGGAAAAAAATCGAAAGGTCAAATTGCAATCGAGGTCGAATTGGCTTCTCAGAAAAGGCTGGTCTAACATCTGCATTCTTCTGACTGCTGTAGCATCTTTTAGGCGGAAGTCTTCGCTATTCCTCTTTAGATTTTAGGCTTAGACTCATTTTTGTAGACAGCCACACTCACTGTCCCCGTGATCGAAAATGTATCTAGTTCCATGCCTCAGATATTTTTTCGAACACGTGGAGTTTAAAGGGTTCTTGCAAATCTCGACGTAAATAAATCTCCATGCACGGATGGGATCTCAGCACTTGTCCTATGTAAGTGCTCTTCGACGCTAGTCCGTCCACTTCGCAAGGTGAGGCTAATAACCCCGCTAACTACCGCCCGATTGCGATTTGCTCTGCGCTCTCGAAGGTTATGGAGAGTATGGTTAATCACCATCTTGTGAGGCATTTAGAAACTAACGACTTACTTAATGATCGACAGTATGGCTTCCGTAGGAATCGACCTACGGGAGACCTGATGACGCTGCTGTCCGAAAAGTGGAATCGATCCATCCACAAGTTTGGGGAGAAGGTTGTTGCTCTAGATATCTCCAAGGCCTTTGATAGAGTATGGCACGGCGCACTCATATCAAAGCTCATGGCTTTTGGTGTTGGTAGTAACTTCTCTCGATTTATATCGAGCTTCCTCAGAGATCGTACTATACGAGTTGTTGTAGATGGGTTCTCATCCGACGAGCATAGGTTAAACGCAGGGGTGCCGCAGGGCTCTGTCCTTTCCCCTTCCCTTTTTCTTATTTTCATCGACGACCTTTTGGATCGGACTACAAATCCAATCTACTCATTCTCAGATGATAGCAACCTCTGTGATTCATACTCATTCGATCATAGACCAAGTCGTCAAGAAATTGGGGACAAAAGGAGATAGATGGATGAGTCACTTAGCCAGGATTTATTGGCCATTTCCAAATGGGGTCAAGTGAATAGAGTGGATTTTAATGCACGTAAGACACAGTGCTCCTTGTTGTCTCACAAGCGATTCACTGATCCAATGGTGTCGTCGATTTCTATGAACGGTGTAGATATTGAGCACTCGGACACTCTTGATGTTCTGGGCATGAATATACATTGTGATGTCCGTTGGACAAAACATGTATTTGATGTGTCGAAAGAAGCATTCAAGTGTCTTGGCTTTTTAAAGCGGTGTAAGAAATTCTTCACTCCCTCCGATCTTCTCAATATCTACATTACGTACATCAGACCTAAGATGGAATACAACTCCCATATATGGTCGGGTGCTCCAAGATTTTCCTTGGAGCTACTCGAGCGTGTGCAGAGGAGGGCGATGGTGTTGATAGGTTACAGTAGGATATCCAATTCTGTTGTCTCCCTTGAACATCGTCGTAATATGGGTTGTGTGTCGCCGTTTTATCGATACTTTTATGGTGTTTGTTCCTCGGATATTCGTGATCTCATACAGGACGTGAGGACGTTCGGTAGAGATACGCAACTTTCAAAGAACCCATTAGTTGTCGATTGGACAGCTGGCCGCACTACACATTACAGAATGAATTCGTTCTTTGCTCGCGCAACTCGTATGTGGAATCGACTTCCGGCAAATATCTTTCCCGCCAATTATGACATCCAGAGATTCAAAACAGATGCCAATAAATACTTCTCCCTTTTTCCTCCATCCTACCCCTTATCTTCCTTTAGCCAACGCAATGCACTGCATTTATAGGGGACACCCCCTGAGTGTTGGTTCAGTGAAAAAAAATCAAACCTCACAATGAATCAATCAATACATTACAAAAAAGGGTTATTCTACAAACAAAAACGACCCAAAAACTAGGGTGTTGAAAATTCGTAAGTCTAGGATTTGATACCACTATATACATTAAGATGAGTCGCGAAAATACATTGCTGCGGCCACCACAGAGAAATGAAGATTGTTTAAAAATGATCTGCAAAATATTTCGTCCCTGGGTCAAGCCAGCTCACAGACGGTTTTTCTCGTGTAATTGTTTGTATGTTGTCGACATTTTTCTCTGAATTAATAGACCAAGAAGTACTTTAAATACAAACGTTTATTCTTGTCTTAGAATAACACATTGTTCGTATTAATAGACGTTTAGATTGTTTTTTTAGGGGGGGGGGGGGGTTTCAAAGTGACATCTAAAATCTCATACTTCTTGGAAACATTTTCTTAAAGGTGTTATGAATACCTTTCGAATGATGCCTAAATGATGAATACCTGACTCCACTTTGTGAAATAATTTAATACAGGAGATGTTTTTCATAGGCGAAATTTTCAAACCCTTTTTACAAAAGCGAGCCATGCGGCGTCAATTTCCTCCCGGTGTTCATCATGTAGGCATCATTTGAAAGGTATAGATATTGGTATGGACCGCGACCTAGCCTATTATATATATGCTCTACAAAACATTTCTTAAAAAAATAGCTTATTGATTCCACAAGACAAGTCAATTGCTACATAGGAAAGTTTGGTTGGAGTCAATTTCGAATGACTTCAGTGTGCTGAATACGAATATGACTAATACTATATCACAAAAACACACATTTCTGGGACAGTTTTGATATCATTTTCGGATTATTGGGACTGAAGTTATTCGAAATTGAATTTAACAATAGTCTAAGATACATCTTATGTGTTTGACATAACATATTATGTGGTTATTGAGAATTTCATTCAAATATACAATTTAGAATAGATCTATCCAAACCTCGTTATTCCGCCCACACTCAAAGGTACATAAAATACTGCGCAAAAACGTATAACTTAGAATAATATCGATTAATTTATTATTTGGAACAAATAATTCAACTATTAGTTATTCGATCCACACGGATCATTGGTGGCGACTCCACACTCAGAAAAATACCATTCCTAAATTTAGTTTAACAATTTTACTCCAGTTTAGTTAAAATTTCCTTACAAGAAGGAAAATTAAATAGATATGAGGACACTTTCCTTATTTCAAAGCCAGAAGAAATAGTACATATACTCAAAATAGGGTAGTAAATTTACTTAAAAACATTTTTTAGATCTAGTAAAAACGTCTTACAATTAAGTATATTCATACTTGTGCGGAAGAAAATTTACTAGCTTTTAAGAAAGAAAATAATGAGAAAATTTTGAATGGAAAAATTCCATTTAGGAAGTTTTTACTTAAAAATATGTTTATTACTTCAAATAAAGTAAATATATGTACTTAAATTTATACCTCATACATTCAAGCATAAATGAACTTATAAAAAATACTTCAGTGAGTTTAGAAAAATACATGAATAGTAGTCTAAGAAGCAATTCTTGTTTGTTAGCCAAGACTTTCTTCATAAGTACTTCAAATATTACCCTAAACAATCACTGCGAAGGCGCCTACCTAGCCTCCGCAGCAGTCATGGTGAAATAACTCAAATCTTTAGGGTATGAGTAAAATGAAACGCTTGAGAAATATACCGTGTTGTCATTTTTCATATGAGTGTTGCATGCTCTGAAGCGAAATAATTTATTTCAATTATCAATTAAAGTCGTAGTCAGGTTGAATACAAATTTGCTTGGTATGACTACAAATTTACTTAGTTTGAGTAACAATTTACTTGGATTGAGGAAACAAATCGGAATATTTTCCTCAGTTTGAGTATAAATTTACTTGATTTGAGTAAAATTTCTTAAAAATTTTCCTCAGATTAAGTAAAGATTTACTTGATTTGAAGAAAATTTTTCCTCAGTTTGAGTAAATTTTACTTGCTTTGAGGAAAAGTTGAACTGGAATCAAGTTCAAACCATGTTCTATTTTTAAGGAAATGTTTGTACTTGATGTGAGAAATTATTGCCTTAGCGCTATACGAAGTTAATTTTTCCTCAGGTTTTGTACATATTTACTTAATCCGTGACATACTTTTTTCTGAGTGCAGCCAAAAAATAATTTCTTGATTAAAATTTTCAAAGTGGAGCCGCTGAACCCACTTGAACCTTTGAGGGTTTAGGAATTACTTTAAAATGTATTTAATACCACAACAGTCGATGAGTTGATATTTTCCGACAGTAAATTGAGAAGTGAATATACTTTCAACTTTATAATGCCTAGGTACTTACTTGTGTTCCCAAAATAAAACTCCAGACATCACCTTTTAGATGTCTGAACATTGCACGTACCTAAATCAGTAATTTTCCATTTTAATTAGCTAAATGATAAAATTGTGTTTATTTTCTTAATATATCACGAGTAAAAAAGCTCCAGATTGTTTTGGGAAGATAGAGAGAGAGACTAGCGATAAAAACACAAAGACGGGATGGGCAGTGTTGCACATCCATGGATGCATATGTCGTATGGGTATGAAATGTCGTAAACGTTCATGTATAATTTGGAATTTCTGGTAGTCGTTTTATTTCCAACTAGAGAAATATAGTTCGGGCTTTTTTATTTGATTTGTGGTAAAGCAAAAAAGCTACTGATCTAAATGAATGATCATTTTCGAAAAATATGATGCGAGGCCATATTAGATCACATGATCGTTTCTTATTTAATTTTGAAGTATTAACCTCAAATAAAATACATACATTTTCAATGATTTGTTGATGTCAACGCTTGAGATTAATTAACACGACAGAGATATTAATTTGTATATGCGTTTGATACAAATTATATTTTATTGAAATAATTAAAAACGGAGTATATTTGATATCCCTAAATTTATGGTTATAACACCGTACGACAATTTTTAAAAAGATTCGTGACACGGATTATATACATGTGGAACT
Organism: Polietes domitor; assembly: GCA_947397865.1. Lineage (NCBI taxonomy): Eukaryota > Metazoa > Arthropoda > Insecta > Diptera > Muscidae > Polietes > Polietes domitor. The sequence continues at coordinate 50,484,368 of OX377620.1, forward strand.
ATAGGCAAAATTGTGTTACTTGGCGTCTTTAGTTCTTCATTTCCTCATCCAGTTGCCCCTTCACAGGACTACAATGTTCCAAAGGATACAATTTGTCAAAAAATTATATTATATACTTGTACAAAGAGGAGAATATCTATTAAAAATACTTCAAGCAAGATCCTCCTATTTATATTATTTCAGCATTAACATCTATTTCAAATTTACCCCTTAGTTTTTCTAGTTTATTCATATCTTGATTTTTAAGAGACAAAACTTTAAATGGCTGTTAATACTAAACTAATGCAGATAGAAGCTTGAAATTTAAAGTATTTTCAGAACATATTCTCTTATTTAATATGACATTTATACTGGCGTCATACGGTGGAAATAAGTATTAAAATTAATTTTTGAAAAATTATATTCTTTGGAATGAAAAACTAAAAACGCCAATTAACTCTATTTCACATATATTTTCAGATGTATATTGTCTGTAACATGGACTGTCGGACAGTGTAATATTACAAGTCTGTCAAGAGCTAATACAACTTTTGTGGCAGGTCGATAGGAAACATAAACAATAGTTTGTCTTTTTAATGTTATTAAAGATCTCATCCCATTTTAAATCAGGTGTGCTTCTTTAAATGAAAGCATATTTTAAATTTTGCTGTTTAATTCAACTAAGTCTTGGTAAAATAGAAATGTTTACAAAATCGGATATTTGCTAAATATTTTCACTCATTCGAAAAACATATAACGTGAAGATAAGCCGAGTGTAAAACCATACAAACGGGCCTCTAAAATATTCTTAATTTATTGGGACTTTGAGAAGACAACTTTTTCAAATCATGAAAAATATTTGATTAAGATGTGAATTATCACGTTGACAGTATAATACTGCTTAAATAAATAAATAAAAATAAAAAAACACATTTTTTTGTTGATTTAATGAACGGATGCAATTTTGTTTATCGGTCGTCCACATATTCCAATAAAATGACCTTGGATCAACAATTCCTCTTGCTAAATATAATATTTGAAAATATTTAATTAAAAATATGTTATCAAAACAAAATTAATTAATTCATAATAATTTATTCATTTTCTGTCATTCAATTCTGTTTAAATTTCATTTGAGTTTTCTGTCATAGACACAGATTCGTGTAGATTTCCGAGAAATCCGTTTGGTTTATCGAGAGTATAAAATGGCCCGCAGCTGTACCTCTTTCTACAACGATTTAAATCTTTTTTACTACAAAAATATTTACACTTTTATATTCGAAAAAATGCATTCTAATTTGTTGATCCCAGGGGCTTTGGTATGAAAACACAATCGCCATGTTAATGAAGAATGACTGATTATTTTTAAAATTCAGATTAACCTTGACAAAAACACAAAGATGGGATGAGCAGTATGGCGCATTCATGCAGTCAATATAATTCATATTTGTTTATATTTAAAACATTGTTTAAAGCTAAAAATGTGACATTTAAACCCTTTCAATAGACATTGGCATTTACTATGTCCATTCAAATCAAATGAGCGAATTACAATTGCTGAGTATTTTGTGGTTTGTTTCGCATGAGTACAATTTTTTGCTGAATATCGAGTTTACATATTTTCTGCGAATTTGATCTTCCATAACATATTTTCTAAATTTATTTTATTTCTAAATTTATTTTTATTTTCTAAATTTTCTAAATTCAAAAAAAGAAATTTGAGGAATTATTCACTGAAGACACCCGATTCCAATAGTTTCATGTTAAATGTAAATAAATTTAAAATTGACATAAATGTGTAAAAGAGTGTGTAATTATTCCTAGAACTACTGCACATATCGACCTTAGAGACATACTATGTACATACATATGTATATGCAAATCTGCCTTTATTCAGTTCGTCATAAATGGGGTCTGCGATATAAAATTGTGTGCCATAACCGTCTGTAGTTCTTAAATAAAGGAATTATTTTATTTTCATGCAAAAAAATAACAACAATTAATTGTCATAAAGATCAGAAAATACGACACTAAGATATCTGTGTTTGTATTTACCCTAAGGTACCCCGCGTCATACGTTTCATTCTTTAGGAATTTGGGGAGACAACTGGGCTTTATTATTTTTCAGCAACTCGCGAGACTTTTGTTATAATTTTCTTATGATTACTCGTATAATGTAGGTTATCGTTGTTCCATCGAGATTTATTTCAACACACCTCCTTAAGTAAACAAAAATTGCTGATGGAGTTTGGGTTAGAAATTTACTTCGTAAAATGAAGAATATATAAATTTGTTTAACTATTTTTGAATGAGAAGAACAAGAATATACCAAATTTTTATTAATGTTTCATACAATAACTTTTAAATTAATTATTTCGTTTCCACATCATTCAGTAAAGATATTTTTAAGAAGACTCAAAATCTAGTAGACACGATTAGAGTGTGTGGCTATGCTGTTGCACTGGATTCAATATTTCTCCGAGCTCGTATTGTAGGACATCGTCCATAGGCGTCTTTTATTATTAGAAAAAGGTTAATCTGTACCTTTTTATAATAATAAAAGACGCCTATTGTTATAATTTCTGGTTTTATTAGAAAGGTTTAACTTTGTCAGATAATAATGGAACACAATTTCATACATTTGACTATCACGACTGGCTTGGCAGTACCTCATCCAATCAACCCAGTACATGGCCCCATGATGTCGCGAGCCCAAAATCCACACCAAATAGTGTCTCGTTGTGGATGCATTGGCTTCCCATATGCGGCAATATTGCTTATTGGCATAGCCACTGAGATGAAAATGAGCTTCATCTGAAAACACGAAAATTTTCCACGTAAATTTCTTACAGTTTGCATTTAACGACTGGAGGCAAGTTTTTAATATTTCCCAATTTTTTGCGATCGCCATTTGCAAATGTCAATCAAATGTCATTTTGCAAATGTCAAACATAAAGCTGAAAGTAAAAATAACAAGTAAAAAAGGCGTTAAGTTCGGCCGGGACGAACTTTATATACCCTCCACCATGGATTGCATTCCACAGAAGTTGTCGGTTTTCGTAGAAGTGCAGTAATATTACAGGAAAATATATTTTTTTAATATAGCCAAATCAAAACAAATACAAATATTGAAAAGTTTATTTTATAAATAAATATAATATTTTAATTATTTCAAACCACCCTTATAAGGTAATGCTACCAATACGTCAATTCAAAAAATAAATATTCTTATATTTATATTTTCAAAAATATTTTCAAAGCCATAAATATTGGTTGATAGTGGGTGCTACAGTTGGTTGTATTTCCATTTTATTTGAATTCCAAAAGTACAAATTTTGAAAATCCATTATCAGACGTACATAGACAATAACCTAACTTCATGATTCAACCAATTTTTGCCGTAAAAGAAAAAGTACGAATTTGGAAAAAAACTTTTTATTTTGCGTGTCTATGCAGCCAGAGGAATGTATACACCGAATTCCATGATTCCAGCGGCGCCCATTTGGTACCATTTTTACCCCCTTGACGTTTCTACGCAATTAGAATTTTATCATTCTAGCTGTGGTCGTTTAGTTGGTACTATTTTTATCCTTCTGTACCATTGTATCCCTTGAAAGTACTAATTTCGAAAAATTCGTCTGTTTCCGTGTCTACGCAGTCAGAGGAATGTATACTCCGAATTTCATGACTCTAGCTGCGGTCATTTTATTGGTACTATTTTTATCCCCTTTTTCATTTTAACCCCAAAAAGTACGAATTTCGAAAAATCAGTTTATTTTCCGTGTCTACACACTCAGAGGAATGTATACTCCGAATTTCATGACTCTAGCTGCGGTCATTAGATTGGTACTATTTTTATCCCCTTTTTTCATTTTAACCCCAAAAAGTACGAATTTTGAAAAATCGGTGTATTTTACTTATCTATGCAATCAGAGGAATGTATACACCGAATTTCATTATTCTAGGTACAGTCGTTTGGTTGGTACCATTTTTATCCCTCTATTCCTATTTTACCCCTTAAAAGTACGAATTTGGAAAAAATACTTTTATATTATGTATCTACTCAATTAGAGGAATGTAAACACCGAATTTCGTGTTTCTAGTCGTTGTCGTTTAATATGTACCATTTTTATCCCTTTTTTGCCCCATTTCGCCCCCTACAAATAATAGTCACTTTATGGTGCACGTTTTTGCTATAAGGGGAATGCGCATACCAAATATCAAGCAAATATAAACAGACATATTCAAAAAACATGCTTAAATGCGCTAAAATATTAGGGATTATTATGGGTATTTTTAGTCCTTGTGAGGGAAAAATTTCTTTGGGCCGATTTCGCCCCACTTCAATCCCAACCGATCTACGACTATAAGACGCATTTATGGAAAATTTGAACGTTCTAGCTCCTTTCGTTTAGATGCTAGCGTACTTTCAACAGACGGACGGACGGACATGGCTAGATCGTTTTAGAATTTTATGACGATCAAGAATATATATACTTAAAACCTTAAGAAACCAATGATTTGCAAAATATTTCGTCGCTGGGTCAAGCCGTCTGTGAGCTAAACGCTCCTGAAAACACATCTATAAATTATGTATTGTTTTTATGTTGCATTTTTGTCCAATTATTATTCTGAAGTAGACCCTTGGACGCACTTTAAATATAATTTTTTATTCTTGTCTTAGAGTAACTCATTGGTCGTATTATTGGACGTTTATATTGCTTTTTTGTTTTTTTTTTTAGTTGACAGCTATAAACTCATATATATGTAACTCATAATTTTTTGAAAAATAAATAGAAGGAATCAATACCATTCGAATGATTCCTAAATGATGAATATAGGACGAAAAATGAGGTCATTGACTTCATGTTTGTAAAATAATTTAACACTGGATATGGACTTTCAGCGTCAAAATTTTCGAACTCTTTTTACAAAAATGAGCGCTGCGGCGTCAATTTCCATCCGATGTTCATCATTTAGACATCGTTCGAAAGGTATTGACTGCCGCTATTTATTTTTTACAAAATACTATTTTTTATAAAAATACTATAAAGGTCCAATAATTCGATCAAGAATTAAAATTTATATATAAAGTGCTTTCAAGGTTCTATTATTTCAGAAAAAATAATTTGACAAAAATTCAGCACAAAAAGTACACGCTAAACATGCTTTTTAGGGGTATTTTCAGGATCGTTTAGCTCACACACAGCTTTATCCAGATACGAAAGATTTTGCAAATCATTATTAAACAATTCAAACTTTATTTTCCTGCGGTGACTGGCAATTGTTTTTCCATGTGCATGGACCGCGACCCAGCCTTATGTATACCACAACACGCCTAATTTCAAATATCATGAAACAACATAGATATGCATTTCCAAGGTGTGTATACGTGTTCTAAATTCCCTTCCCTGGGAGCGTATGAATGATATTAATAATATGCATGTGGAACGTATGAGTGGATTCTTAAAATTTCCTAGGTACGTATAAGTGTTTCAAATTGCCTTTCCTTAGAGCGTATGAGCGTATTTGTTTTAAAATGCATATTGAATCCATTTAGAAACCCAAAGTATGCGTGTTTTAATTTACCTTCACTGTAAATTGAAATTGATTTCCCTGGAAGCGTATGACTGATTTGTTTAAATGCATCAAGGAATTGTTTAGAAAAACCATTTAGAAAACCAACCGACTTATATGTGTATACCACTATTCTAATCTGTCTTACATTTTTATGTGTGGTATTTCATATTTTTGGCTGGTAAAGGTATCGAATATATAAATAAATAACTTTTTCAAACTAATATTTTTTGTGGGAGGTAACAGAAGAACTTGGCTACTTCGCCCATCAAACTAAGTTCGGTGAAAATTTTAATATGTCAAAAGTATTAATGTATTCTTTAACTTCTTTCGAAAATTATAAAATGTTAAATTTCAGCACGATAGAATGATCCTGTGGCGTTTATAGATATATTAATTAAATGTTTCTCCACTTGGAGGTTGAATGTCCATCTAGTGGTCCAGATGGACATTCAATTTCCCAAAAACACATCAAAGCAAGATAATATGACTGTTTTTCTTTAAGTCGTGATAACAAGCTGTAATAAAAAACGTTAATAAAATTTTAATTTTTTTGCCCAAAATAAAAAATACTTTTTCTCAAATTTTCAAAAAAAAAATATTTTGAGTTGACTTTTTTGGACTTAGCCTCCATAACCATAAATTTTACTTAAACTGGATAATTATCCAGGCTAATTGCAAAATTGTCAACATGAAATTATTTTTCAAAACTTGTTTTATACACAGATTGATATTACTATGATATTGTTGTGCTTCTCATTCGTTTGTGAGAATCAATTATTTAAAGAAGCCGGGTATGTTATTGAAATGTCGCTGCGAAGCCACCACAGGAAACCTTTCACAGGAGAATATATCAGTTCAAATCAAATATTGATTAGAAATCAAAATAAAACAAAGGAAAAAAACTAAAACAAAGTTGGTGACAATTTTAAAAAAGATTTTGTTTTATTTTGGTTTGTTGTATGTTTTCATAAAAAACCTCAAAGCAATTGTTTCCAAATAAATGATATGATTTAAATAATATAATTCTAGCCTGACTTCGTTTACTAACATATAGGAGTTTTTTATATTCTTGAATTTAGACAGAAATATTCCCACATGTTCAATCTATTATTATTATCACAGCTTTCTGGAAGTAAATTGTGAAGTGAATATATTTTCAACTTTATAAAAATGTGTCCAGATATTCTAGAAAAGAAATAAAACTCCAGCAGACATCAGCCGTCAGACGCCTGAACATTGCAGTGATTTTCCATTTGAAATGTGTCTGTATGTATGTGTGTGTGTAGTAACTAAGTATTTTCATGTGTTTTGTCAAATGATAATTTTTGTGTTTATTTTTTATCGTGTATAGATTAGCGGCGAAAAATACAAAGACGAGATGAGCAGTGTTGCACATGCCGTGAACGTACTTAAAATGTCATAAAGATATAGTATTTGTATATGTATGTATGCATTAGTTTTGTTAAAACAAATTCACGTGGTGTCTGTTATATATCCAAACTCTATTACTATTCAGAAATCGGATAGAAATTCGATACGATCCGTATTGAAATCTACATTAAGGACTCAATGAATTTAAAATGTTTCTTATTATTATGAAAGAGTATGGGCCGTAAAAAATATGCTCCATTCACTCCCTAGTTTTAAAGATTATCTGCGGTTAATTTCAGGATCACATTCACATATTTGGAGCATCTTCATTTCACTATTTGTGGCTCAATTTCAGGGGTGGTTTTTTATAAACCTTGACGTGCAATTGTAATGTATGTGACATACGTTTACCAACGTCGCACAGTGGTTCAGAATAAACATCCGTCGGCCAAAATTCAATAACTTTTGTTCTAGTAGACATTTTTGAATTCTGTAAAGGACCAAAGGATTGTTATGAGATATTAACATTTTTTATTTTAGAAATTGATCCAAAGTTGATTACTTTTCATATTTTTCGATTTTAAAGAAAATTAAAATTTTTATTTTTTGTTTTTATGTTTTTTTTTAACATATATTTACCTATCTATATAAAGAGTGATTTTTTTGAGGTTAGGATTTTCATGCAGTAGTATTTGACAGATCACGTGGGATTTCAGACATGGTGTCAAAGAGAAAGATGCTCAGTATGCTTTGACATTTCATCATGAATCGTCTTACAAACGAACAACGCTTGCAAATTATTGAATTTTATTATCAAAATGCGTGCTCTGTTAAGAAAGTTCATTGCGCGCTTCCATTTTATGGTCAGTTTAATCGACCCACTGAAGCGGCTATTCGGGCTATTGTGACTAAATTTCGCACCAAATTTACATTGTTGGACATTAAACCACCAACACGCTTACGTAGAGTGCGAACTGAAGAAAATATCGCAGCTGTATCGGCCAGTGTTAATGATGACCACCAATTTTCGATTCGTCGCCGTTCGCACCAATTGGGTCTCTGTTACTCAAAAACGTGGAAATGCCAAAATTGGACTAAGCGGATGGACCACCTAAGACGCAGCCGCGGTCAACATTTAAATGAAATTATCTTCAAAAAGTAAATGTCATGGACCAATCTAACGTTTCAAATAAAGAACCGATGAGATTTTGCAAATTTTATGCGTTTTTTTTTTAAAAAAGTTATCAAGCTCTTAAAAAATCACCCTTTATAAAAGAGTTGCGTTACTGACTGACTGACTTATCATTGACCAGCCCCCAGACCAAACGGCTGAAGCTAGAGGAAGGGTAGTTCCCAAATATGACGTAGACGTCGACTAATAAAACCCTTTCTTAGTTCGTATTTTCGTACCTTTAGGGGGTAAAATGGCCCAAAAAGGGATAAACATCGAACCTTCGTCCTGACTAAACGGCAGTAGTTAGAAACATGAAAATCGGTGAGTTCTACAAATAGGGATTTTTCGAAATTTGTACTTTTAAGGGGCGAGCGGGACAAAAAGGGATAAAAATGGTACCTACTAAAGTATTACAGCTAGAAAGATGAAATGTGGTATATTAATTCCTCTGACCGTATAGAAATTGCCGAGCGGGACAAAAAGGGATAAAAATGGTACCAACTAAAGCATTACAGCTAGAAACATGAAATTTGGTATATAAATTCCTCTGACCGTATAGAAACAAAGTAAAATTGTATTTTTCGAAATTTGTACTTTTAAGAGACGAGCGGGACAAAAAGGGATAAAAATGGTACCGACTAAAGTATTACAGCTAGAAACATGCAATTTTGTATGTAAATTCCTCTGACCATATAGAAACGAAGTAATATTGGATTTTTCGAAATTTGTACTTTTAAGGGACGAGCGGGACAAAAAGGGATAAAAATGGTACCAACTAAAATATTACAGCTAGAAACATGAAATTTGGTATATAAATTCCTCTGACAGTATAGAAACAAAGTAAAATTGTATTTTTCGAAATTTGTACTTTTAAGGGACTAGCGGGACAAAAAGGGATAAAAATGGTACCAACTAAAGTATTACAGCTAGAATCGTGAAATTTGGTATGTAAATTCCTCTGACCGTATAGAAACAAAGTTAAATTGGATTTTTCGAAATTTGTACTTTTAAGGGACGAGCGGGACAAAAAGGGATAAAAATGGTACCAACTAAAGTATTACAGCTAGAATCGTGAAATTTGGTATGTAAATTTCTCTGACCATATAGAAACGAAGTAATATTGGATTTTTCGAAATTTGTACTTTTAAGGGACGAGAGGGACAAAAAGGGTTATAATTTAAGCATTGCAGCTATAGTCGGGAAATTTTGAGTGTAAATTGTGTGTAAAGCGCAATATAAATGGATTTTTTCGAAATTTTCTTATAGGGACTGAGCAACAAGGGATAAAAGTAGTACCGACTAAAGTATTGGAGCTATAGTCGTGAAATGTGACAACGTAGAACCGCAAATCTAATTCGAATTTAAATTAAAATCGAATTTTTCCAATTTTGTACTTATAAACAATGAGCGGGATAAAAATAGTACGAACTAAAATATTTCAGCTATAGTCGTGAAATTTTGTGTTTAAATTTCTCTGACAACGTAGACTTGCAACATAAATGGATTTCTCCAAATTTGTACTTTTAAGTGGCCAGCGGGACAAAAAGGGATAAAACTGATACCAATTTTAATATTACAGCTAGAATCGTGAAATTTATAGTGTGTAAATTCCTCTGACCATATAGCAGCGCAGTAGTTTGATTTTTCCAAATTTGTACTTCTAAGGGGTGCGCGGGACGAAAAGGGATAACAATGCTGTACAATCCTTTAAAGGGGAATGAATGTGTTGCCAAATAAAGTACATATTTTTAGGGGAAGCAAAAACACATGTTACCTATAGTGATTTTTCAAAATGTGTACTTTTTGGGAAAGAGGTGCAAAAAGTTATAAACTGGCTAGCAGAATCTAGAAACATGAGATCGAGGAAATAAATGGTTGTAATTTTTTGTTCAAAACTTGGTAGAAAATTATACATACGAAGTAGTTCAGCTAAAATAGTACATATCGACAAGCATATTCCTTTGACTGTGTGTGAGTGCTAGCTAATAGGAGGTTTCCAAATTACTATTTTAGATTTATCTATATCCACCAAACGAAAATTAAATAAATACTATCCAAAAACAGAGACGGATAAAATTAACGAATAACTTGCTTTTTCGCGTGCGAAGCAGCGGGTACTGCTAGTTTGTTCATAATGCGAAGAAAAATTTTATTTTTTTGTTTTACAGATTTTCACCTTTTTCAGATTATTTCTTTTTTGACTTTGTCGGACTGTTTCTCTCACATTTTAAGAAATGTTTATCTTTTTTGTTTTTTTTTTTTACAGAACTCAATGTTACCGTGTACAGTCGTGAAGCGGATTTGGTCCAAACATTTTAGGGTCTTATGCCACTCTTTCGATGCGCTACACTTTTTCTGTCCCAAATGATATATACCCTTCTACCCTATAAAGTGAGGGTATAATTGAATTATATTTTTATTTATTTATATAAATGGCTTCATTGAAGCCATAAGTTGAACTTTTGTTCAAGAAAAAGTTCAAGTTTTAACACGTCATTATTTTGTACATTACCATGACAGAAACTAGATATGATCCAAAGGTAAAGATCATATGATCCACTAAGTATTAGTTAAATTAAAGAAAAATGGTTTTATATTTATTTTCTTGAATATCGTCATCTAAAAGATAAGGTGCGAGAAAATAAAGAAAGAATGGATCGGTAAAATGATATTATTTTTTAGGATTTTGGAGGACAACTCGTCTGTATAATTTACTCTTGGCAAACTTTTTGCAACTTGCAAAATATTTCGTAGTGCGTTATCATCATTTGTGCGAGATTTGTTGTTATGATGTATGATGCGGATTCAGATACCACAAAAACTTGACGAATCATTCATCTATTATTTAGAGTTATGTTAATTTTACAATATCATCTGGGAAAGACGTTATCGCAGAATTTAAATTACACTTTCATCGAGACTATTTTTTGACACACACGTTGAAGAAGAGAATAAGGAAAGTATATCTAGAAGAAAAAACTCGTTTGATTTAGACGTATTTAGATTAGACGATTCGTTCGTTTAGAACTGAAGATAAAACAAATTAAATGTTAATTCTACCTTATATATTTCTCAATCCAATGCTGAATTGTGCATTGTTTTATTAAATTTTTTACTTTGTGATTTTTAGAATGAAAATTAGATATTCATACATAGACAAATGATGACAATTAAATGATTGATACTCCAGAAAGTTAGATTATTACATCCTCACTCTACAGAGTAGGACTGTGGGTTTATAACATTTGGGACAGAAAAAAGTGTGACGCATTGATGGAGTGACTTAAGTCCATATGCATGTTTAGGACCAAAACCGTTTCAAAACATTTTAACCTGTTTGAACCATGTCCGTCCGCAGAATGGTGAAACCCGAAAACTGGGCCAACTGATTTTTTTCAACTGAAATCGACCGTCGGGTTTTTTAAAATCACGGCTAAAAACCGGCTAAACCGTGGTTTTTAAATCGGTTTACTGTGTGACTTAATAATTCTTCACTCTTATTATTATTGCACGCTTCACGGAATGTTTTTCATTAGGTGACACTTCTCAAAAAAACTTACTTCAGTGTTTAGGCTGCGTTAGCCCTAGGGTGCTATGTAATCAAAATCCGCTTCGTGTGACGTATGTCTAAATTTATTTCGGCTGTATGAAATCGAAATTACTTACAAGTATAAAAATTGATGGCGTTGACCTATGGCCACCCTACCAAAAATAATTGATTAATTTTTAAAAATATCGGTCATCGATTTGCGAAACTTATAGACGCATTCGTGTTTTTTATGACACACTACTATAGAGACCAATCGGTGAAAGAATAACGTATATGATGGTCTCGCTGAGGTTAAATAATAAATTGAAGGCATTGTTACTTATGGTTTCAGACATAAAAATCAAAATTTCCCAATTAAAATTATTTAACGACCTTAGGTTTAGTTTTATTTTTAAGTTTTAGTTTTTTCCTAGATGGGCTTTTAAGAAAAACCTGAATGAAGCCGGTTGGACTGGTTTTTTCCAATCACAGTTTTCGAAAAAGCGACATCATAAAAAACCCAGGTTTTTGATCACTCTATCCGTCCGTCTGGCTGGCTGGTGTACACGATAACTGTCGAAAGTCAGTTAATGAATTTATTCAAACTATGAACATGGTAATATATTTCCCAAACTTAGTTTAAGTTCGAAGATGGGCGAAATTGTAACATCCCTTCAGGTACCTCCCACACAAATGCTCCATATAGCCATGTCAAATAAAGGCCAACGCGGATATTCGGAATTAGCTATATTTTGGTATTTGATCAAGTTTTTATAAACACTTCAAACGTGAAAGATATGGCGGGTTTTGCCACGTCCCATACAAAGTGGCATAAGCCTTGGTTAAAATAAAACTGATATAAATGCAATACGGTTAGTCAAAATAGCTGCTAGTACCTACCACACACATATATCTCTATCCTAGATAAATTAAATGTTTTATAACTCATATATAGGTGCCTAAAGTCCATTATGACTTAATATTTAATTCCATTTTTACAATTATTTATAAATATGGAAGCTGGGTTCTATTACTACAAACTTCTAGTACATCCCACGCACATATCCCAACGCTAAGTAGAATATAACTATCTCCATACACATATTCTCTGAGAGTGAGGTTATATAGAAAGAAACTTACTTACTTGTTTTTGAAATAAAGATTAGTGCTGATAAAAACACAAAGATGAGATGAGCAGTGTGGCACATTTGTACAAAACAAATAGTATTTGTTTAAATGTATTCAGAATTGGAAATGTAACATTTAATTTTTATTATAACGGACCATTTGTATTTATTTTTTTATTCTTTGTCCCTTTGAATAAGAAGATATAATATGCAGATTCTACGCCAGTTTAAATAAAATTCATCTCCATGGTGATATATTTTTATATTCACTTCTTATACCTTCCCTAACATGATGGGGTTTATATTAATATAGTTAAACTGCTAAATTGACATAATCTACATCACAAGGACAATACGAGATCCCAAAATAATTTTCAAGCTGTGGTTGTAGGAAGCAATCATTTTTCTTCGCTTTTTCCTGAAGATTAGTACCATTCTAACGTATCAGTTTCATTAACACTGTGCAGGTCGAACGTTTCTACAAAATAAAAATTAAAAAATTTATAAATGCACAGAATCAGGATGTGTTCGATATATACTTGAGTGAAATATTTGTGTACTCAGAGTAACTGTTTTTATGGATGTATATAATTTCAAGCAGAGATACAAGCCGACAAGCCGCCGCCGCCGCATGGATCTGCACGAGCCGCGCCGCCGCCGATTTCGTCGGCTCAAATCGACTTCAACACGCCACCGATTTCATCGACTCATATTGACTTCAACCACGCCGCCGAGATTTGACGGAGTTCTAACTCAGTCAAATCTTACTACCAAAATATACAACCCACTTAAAATTACAAAAGAAAATATAACTGTCGACTTAGACAACCTACTACTGTGAAATAAAGGGTGTTTTTTATTGGGGTATAGAACTTTAAGTTGGCATCACTTTTTTAACTGGCGGCCATTTTGTCAGCTGTCAAGTGATTAATATTTAGTTTGGTTTGCCATTTCATCATGAACAGGTTGACAAAAGAACAACGCTTGCAAATCGTGCAAATTTATTTCGAAAGTAATGGTTCAGTTCGCGAAGTTCACCGCAAGCTCCGTCCATTTTATGGTCGACATAATCGTCCATCAGAGCAATTAATTCGGTTAAGCTAGCCATAGACGAACGATTTATTGGTGTGATTTGCAAATTTATTGCTGCAATTTATTGCATATCGTTTCTCCACACACGCTCGAACAAATCATAATTCGGCCGACGTTGATGAGTAAACATATGCTACGAAGCGGATGACGCGCTCGCATGTTCATTTTGTGTTTGAACTTCGGTTTGTGCTTCTGTCAGAATTTTGTGGTAGAAAATTTTTTATTTAACAATTGGTTTTTTCTGTTGACTGGAAACTTAAAAACAACATGTGCGACGAAGCAGCGGCTGATGCAGCTGCGCTTTTAATTATATATACATGTTTCGACATGGAAAATAAAAAACTAGAAAAGAAAAAAATCGAAAAAAAAAGAAAATGGAGTGAAGAGTGGCTGCTCGAAAGAAATAAGCATTCTATCATAAAGTCTTTGCTTGCCATTTTTTGTGTGCACTACACGACCTTTCGTTACAATGGTTGAAGAGCAACTGAAATGGCGAAATGGCTTAAAAGTTGCGCAGTAGCCCACACACGTATGATTTGTTCGCGAACTACCCCACAGACGTAAAAAAGCGACCACAAACCCAACAAATTGCTCGAATTTATCGTTCGTCTATGGCTAGCTTTAACCATGGATCGTTTTCGCACTACGTTTACTCTATGTGATAATACGCATCCGCAGAGACGTCGAACAGTGCGCACCGAAGAAACAATTGCCGCTGTAGAGCAAAGTGTTGAAGAGGACCCGAATGAATCGATTCGCCACCGTGCACAGCAATTGGAATTATTGAAGGAAACATTCGATGAGCGCATAATTTCGCGGAATGGACCTGTCAACTGGCCACCAAGATCGTGTGATTTGACACCATTGGATTATTTAAACATTAATGGCATAAAATTATCCTTCCAATAAAGCAAAATTGATGGACATTAAAACGATTTTCTTGTGTTTTATTTCAATTCGAAGTTCTATACCTCAATAAAAAACACTCTTTATATTGACCTCTCTTTAAATTTAGTATCCCACATATGATGACGTCTATAGAATGTTGAATGATTGTATTTTGATTTGAAAGTCGCATTTATATAAGTCAATTCCAGTACGCGTGGCCATGTGTTCCTGGAATATTTTGTTTATCAGCGTTTCTCATTTGAAATATGTGACCGCTGGTACTAATATGAACCCTGATTTAAGTCAAAGACATACATTCGTTGCGAAAGTTCTGATGAGATGGGGTAGCGCCCATCGAAACTGCGCAGTCAACTTTTAGCTGCAACAATAAGGGTCTCACTTTGCCTTTTTTGCTAATTTTTGGGTTCTGCTGAAGACTTCAGCACAACCTATGGTCTTAAACCAAAATAAATGACAAGACATACAACATAACAGACCAACTATACATACAAACAACAATATTTTTTTTTGAAAATTTGTTTTGATACAAATATTTATATTGTTGTTGCCGACAATTAATTTTTTATTTTGGTAAAAAAATTAAATTTTTATTAACGTTTTTGTTATCGCAGATTCTTATCCAGGCTTAAAGAAAAACAGCCTTATTAAACAACAGCTTCTCTATTGTGCTTCTTTAGTGTGTCAAAGTAGGTATTATCATTCATTGGAAAGATTATGATATTCAAGATGTCTGGTCAAATATGCCTCACACGAAAAGCTGTAATTGCAAAAATATTTATTAAATTCATCCATATTATAAATTTTGAGAATGGATTCCCACATTCCAAAAAATAATTGTATGGGATAATAATATTAAATTATGGGAACATTGGCTAATATTAACGAATATTAAACTATAATATATATATATATATATATTGAATAAAAGAAAAGGTGTTAAATTATTCCTTTCATTTTCCCAAAATTGTCAAATAAATAGGGGCGATAAAATGTCAGAACGAGCCGACAAATCAGCCGAAAGCCGCCGCCGCCGACCCATTTTGAATAGCGCCGCCGCCGCCGATAATTATGGTTCGGCTTGTAACTCTGATTTCAAGTCGAGAAATCAAAACTAGCATTAACCTCGAAAACAGCTAGAACCATTGAATTGAAGTTCCTTAATATAGGTTTAATAACATCGATTATAATTACTTATAAACTATTATTCAAATTCAAGAAAAACATTACAATATCGTTTACAGCATTAGGAACAAAGGAACAAAATATAACAAAAATAAATGCTCAGTCATAGTAACAGTGTTCAACTGTACCAAATACATACGTTCATTTGTTTATTTGCTATAACGTACCCCACCATGTGAGTGTGTTCGTTCTCTAGGAATTTGGGGAGACAACTGGGCTTTATCATTTTTCAGCAACTCGCGAGACTTTCATACGATTACTGCTACAATGTGGGTTGCTGTTGTTCCAACGAGATTTGTTTTGCATGGCGTTATAGAGTCACACCTCCTTATGTAAATAAATAATGATGGAGTTTAGGTTAAAAATTTACTTTGTAAAATATGAATTGGTTCATTTTGAGTCGGAAAGGAAATCACGATAATTCTTAATTCTGCACACAAGTTATCATAACTAATTAATTGTTCATTTCAATACATTCAATGTCAATAATATTCAATCAAATTCCAGGGGTTCGCCTGAGTGTTATTAAATCACATCCCTGGGGATCGTATGCGTAATATTAACTTACAGTCCCGCAGTGCTTATGAGTGATTTAAGGTTTTATTGCAATTTATATTAAATTGCGAATTGTAATTTAACTGCTTTAAACGGTAATTCTAAATTTTATATTCCTGAGCCGTTTAATCAAGGTAAACAGCCACACCTCCTTAAATAAATAATAATGGAGTTTAGGTTAAAAATTTACTTTGTAAAATATGAATTTTACTTGGTTCATGTTGAATCGGAAAGAAAATCATGATAATTCTTAATTCTATATACAAGTTATCATAATTAATTAATTTAATAATTAATTGTTGATCGCTTTCTTTAAAACCAAATAGCATAACACACGTCAACAATATTCAATCTAATCCCAGTGGTATGAATGAGTCGTATTAAATCACATCCCTGGAGATCGTATGAGTAATATTAACTTACAGTCCTGCAGTGCGTATGAGTAATTTATATTAAATTACAAATTGTAGTTTAGACGTATTAAACGGTTCGCAAATATTAAGTATAAATTTAATATTCATGAACCGTTTCAACAGAAAGAATGATTCAAATTGTAAAGTAAATTGAGAAGTGACAATTAGTTCAACTTGATAATGTCTAGTTTTTATTTGTATTCTAGAAATAAAATGCCAGAATTCATCTTTTAGACGCCTGAACATTTATTTGCACCTCAGTACTTTTCCATTTCAACTTAATATTGTTCTGTTCCTTGGCACCAGAAATATATATACTTTCATGGGTTCTACTAAATTATAATTTTGTGTTTATTTTCTTAATACACAACGACAAGAGAGAAAGCTCTAGATTGTTGTGAAAAGATAGAAATTAGTGATAAAGAAATGCAAAGATGAGAAGAGCAGTGTCGCACATCCTAAAATCTGCGAAACATTTAAATTTAATACCTAAACTTCATGATAGGATAACATAAGTTATTAAATATATTAATCAATAATTTAGTATTTTTAAATTCTATCAGACTTATATATTTAGGTAGAAACAAATAAATATCTAGGTGTTCCCAAGTTCTCTACTATTATTGTATAGAAAATTGTCCCCTTTCTCGCTCATAATATTTAGCATATTTTTATGTTACTAAGGCATAAACATGATACACCAAAAACTAGTTTTAAAACATGACCTTATTCATTTATCTCATCGACTAAATATAACCATACAAAGTTTAGTCTTGACAATAGCTAATTTCAACAAAATCTTAGTTAAATAAATAAATACCGTCACACAATACAAGTGTTAAGATCGCCACCATCACGTATATGTTTGTATAATGAGTTGTGAGATAAGACTACTACTACGTCAATTGTATTTAGAAGCAAAATGCGTTTCATTCATCAGGAATTTGGGGAGACAACTGGGCTTTATCTTTTTCAGCAACTCGCGAGACTTTTGTGTTATTTTTCTTGCGATTACTCGTATAATATGAGTTAACGCCTTTTCATCAAGATTTTTTTGCATTCGTATGATGTCGGTATAGAGTCACACCCCCTTATGTAAATAAATGTAGATGGGGTTTATGTTAGAAATTTACTTTTTAAAATGAAATCTTCCTTTTTAATTCCTTCATATATTTATGGAATGAAACTATTTGTAAATAATGTTCTATTAGAAACTGACGAAACCAAAGCAAAATTTTTCTTTGTTGCTGTTATCATAATTATTTGTTTCGCATTATTTCTAATTTCGAATATGAAATTACCGTGGTGCGGATGATTAATATTAAATCATATAAAGAGGAAGGTATGATTTATAATAACTCACTGCCCCGAGGTGCGTATGAGCGATTTATGCCAAACAAAGCATAATTAATATTAAAACGAAGATTAAATCAAATGTTACTTTCAGTTCATAACATAGAACATTAATTGACTTACATTATGTTTTACTCTGAACATCTTAAGTTTAAACGTTTTCCAATTTATTACCGATATCAGTCTAAAGTTATCGTGCTGTCCCTGTTATATTTATATTTTCAATTTGATTATTCAGGCATCTACCACAAAAAATCTATATTATGAAAGTAAATTGTGAAGTGATTAACTTAACGCCTAGGTTTTATTTTTATTTTGGGAAATAAAACTTCAGACTACGTCTTTTTGGCGCCCAAACATTCAAGGTTATACAGTATTTTTCCATTTCAATCTTATTTTGTTCTGTTCTGTTCCTTGACAGCAGAGATATATTTTCATGAGTTCTACTAAATTTTAATTCTGTGTTTATTTTCTTAATATGGTGAAAGAAAGCTCTAGATTGTTGGGAGGAGATAAAAAACACAAAGATGAGAAAAGCAGTATTGCACATCCATTGGTGTGCTTAGATTATAAAAAAACATTTAAAATTGTGTATGTGATATTTGAACTGTATTCAGGGGATTTCATCTGCAATTTGTTAAGTACAGTAGAATCTCGATATGACGATCTATTAATTTCCAGTCCTTATTATTCAATAGAATTGAATCACCATTGAATTGTAATGCAATTATACTGAAAACGCCAGAATAAAGTTTTTTGCATTTTTTTACGTGTATTTATTATACTAATTCAATCTATAATTTTGCATTGGCAAGAAAAAACTTTAAGGAAACTAAACGAAAATATTGACTTTAAAAACTCGAAAAATGTAAAAAATCTTATACCATAGGAAAATAAGATCAAAATCGAGGGCAATGTAGCTTTACGCGCGTCACATGTATTATTCATGTTATTAGAAGCAACAGTGGCCTAAGCCACACTAATTAAGAATTAGATAATAGTACATTGCAATAAAATTACATAGGATCAAAAATCAAATTCAACATTTTAACTCTTTTATCATTCAAATGTGGAGGATATTTATATTTATCTAAACATAATAAGACTTTCTTTAAATTCACAAAATAGACGAACACGTGGACACTGAAACACTGAAAGTGAATATAAGCCTATTCCGATCGGCTTCATTCTTGGTGTTACAAGCACAAAATGATACAAAGACCTGATTGAAAGTATAACAAGTAACTTTCAGTCGGTTAAACTGACTTATAAAGGGTGGTTAAATGTTAAGGACCGATGTTGATTTTGAATAAAACACAAATTATGTAGGAAATTATTGTCATTTCTGGTCCAATTATGCATGGAACAAAATATCGGCCAAATGGCCGCCTTGAAAGGTGTACGTCGATAAGCCAGCAACAATTCAAGAACTAAAGGATGAGATAATTCGGCACATTAACGGCGTAGAACCTCAATTATGCCTCAGCGTCATTTGGACCATCGGACGGAGGTGAGCCGCTGAAGTGCCGCCGAGGTCGCCATAAAATATCGGTCATCATAATAAAAAGAAATGACAACAATTTCCTAAATAAGTTTTGTTTTAATCAAAATCAACATCGGCCCTTAAAATTTAACCGCCATTTATATATGGAAAAACAAAGTTCTCGAAAAATCGCTGAACTTTGTTTATTTCTATTGGAGCTTCAAAAGTACTTCTGTTTTTTGTAGCGTCAGTTTCAAAGTAAAATTGTTTATAATTTTGTACTAAATCCTGACGATATATTTTTAAAATGTAGTACTCTTTAAGAGCTTTTGAACACGACTTTTTATACCCTCCACCTCCAGGATGGGGGTATATTCACTTTGTCATTCCGTTTGTAACACCTTAAAATATTCATCGGAGACCCCATAAAGTATATATATTCTGGGTTGTGGTAAAATTCTAAGGCGATATAGCCATGTCCGTCTGTCTGTCTGTCTGTTGAAAGCACGATAGCTGCCGAACGAAATGAGCTAGGAGGTTTAAATTTTTCCTAAATGTATCTTATGGTTACAGATCGGTTAGGATTGAAAGTGGGCGAAATCGGCCCAGAAGGAAACATTTTTCCCTCACAAGGACTGAAAATACCCCTAATATTTAGAGTATTTCAGCATGTTTTTTGAAATTCATGAAATTCACGGTATACATTCCTCTGAGTGTGTGACACGAAAAAAAAAGTTTTTCCAAATTCGTACTTTCAAGGGATTCAATGGGAGCAGAGAGATAAAAATGGTACCAACAAAATGGCCGCAGATAGTACCATGGAATTGGATATATACATTCCTCTGAGTGCATAGCCACGTAAAATATTTTTTTTCCAAATTCGTACTTTATTTTGTTGCTTTTACGACAAAAAATGGTAGAATAATGAAGTTGTCTTACGCTGCGTACGTGAGAGATAAGGTATTTTCAAAATGTATACTTTTGAATTTAAAATAGATGGAAATACAACCATGTATTTATGATTGCTGCCTTATATTTACTTTATGAATTGAAGTATTATATCCATTATATATATATAGTATACAAATATTGGTAGCCTTGGTTAATTAATTAAATTTCTGATTTTCATACATTTGAAATTTGTTGCGGACATTCCTCTTGTAGCTTGGAAGCACCAAAAAGAAAATAAATGTTTTAGCGGGCGAAATGGGACAAAAATGGATAAAATATGGTACCAATGATACGACAACAGCTAGAATCATGAAACTCGGTGTGTAGATCCCTCTAATTGCCTGAACACGTAAAATAGAGGGATTTTTCGAAATTCGTTATTTTTAAGGGATATAATTGAAAAAGAGGACCTTCCAAACGGCTGAAGTTGATATCATGAAATTCGGTGTATATATTCGGTGTGTATTCGGTGGTCTGACTATGAAGACTCGAAACAAAAAGTTTTTCCCCAAATTTGTATATTTGGGCGGAGAATGGGGCGAATGGGGATATCTTTAAAATTTGTACTTTTCTTATCAAAATAATGCAGTAACTTTGTCTGTATCTGAAAATGCTTCTTCCTAATGTCGACTGACAATCGCCTAATATTTTCGGCATGTTCACTTTCACAATTACAGCATTGTATTTATTTATAGTAGTAGATTTTAAACAGTGCGCATAAGTATACATTATAGTTTGAAATAGTAAACAAATATAGTAATGTGCATAAACATATCACAATTTTCGTAATATGGTTCTGTACTTCTATGTCTATGTCGACATCCTTTAATCTGCTGGTAATACTGTGGAATGCACTCCGTGGTGGAGGGTATATAAGATTCGGCCCGGCCGAACTTAACGTCTTCTTACTTGTTCAGATTCGTACTTGTTTTTGGCGTAGTTTAAGGCGTGCGAATGTCGCGTCCGGACCACTGGGAGATGCCCATATATAGAAGTTCTGCAATAGTAGATTAATATCATCTGGGTTTTGTAATTTGTTTCTATTTAGAAATTATTTTGTTTTAGCAATTTATTCCAAACATTTACTAGCATGCATTTTCTATACAAATAGTTCAATCTTTTAGTTACACAAGAAACTTCTCCTCATATACTATATTTTGAATATATCTAAAGCATTGTCAAACAAAATACTTTCTCTGCTTTGTATTGGGCAATTATGGGTAATTATTTCGCTATAATAAAAGTGTTTTATTTGTATCAACAAGTCATATAAAAAAAGCTTTATATTCCTTTAAATCACCATCACCGAGCAGTGGCACCAGGTAACAACTCGTACAGAAAATATACAAAACAATACACAAAATAGAAACAACTTCTTACATTAACGATAAGATATAAGAATAGCCGTACCAAATACCAAGTTAAATACGTTAATTATTCGTATTTACTTTAACGTATGTACGTATGACGACTACGTTTCATTCATTAGGAATTTGGGGAGACAACTGGGCTTTATCATTTTCCGCACGCTTCATGCAAGGAAGTCGCGCGATTTGTTTTATTTTGCTTACGATTAAAAGCGGAATTTGTTGTGCTAGGTACGGATATAGATGTCACTCGGATGACTCCAAGAAAAAAGTAAAAACGTTTAGATATATTTAGATATGTTCAATAGAAATAATTGAAAATATTGCTGGGTCGAGAAAGCTATAGTCTTGCATGAGTCTACACTTAACACTTAAAGCTGTGCTATTGTCATCACACAATACACATGTCTCGTTATATATAAACGAAAATAGATTTTGCTATTCACAGTATTTGCCTTTCCCATGCTCTCATTATGGTAAAGCTATACTTGATATACTTCTTTAATATCAAATAGTATATAAAAATTAAACAAATATTTATCTTCATTCAATCAACGTATGCTTTGAAAACATCGACCACAATAACATGACTGGTCATGAAATTTGTATGTTAACACGTTCATTAAGTCCCCGCTTGTATATTTATTCAATAAGTTTACAATAATCCACATGCGAATGATCAAAGTATGTATACTTGAACGATTTTCAGTAGATCACTGATGGTGCGTATGAGTAATATTTTGGTATTTGAGTGTGTTATTTAAGCGACCACGGAAAATACAAAGTGTTCAATAAGCAATTTATTTACTCCATAATTCCATAATTCAATGAATTCCATACATATAAGGCATCGAGCGAAGTAGATCTACTGGTATCTCACTGTCAGATTAAAAATAATATCATAATATTAAAATGATCTCTGTAGAGAATCCTACGATACGTCGAATTCCTATTAATTATTATTTTCTTTTCTGGTTCTTAATTCAATTTCCATATTCAATTTGTATTTTCCAGGGTTTGCATTTTCCTGTACTTTTTATTTCCCGGGAAACGGGAATTATTTTTTTAATTTCCCGGGATCCCGGGACAGCACGGGAAATCGTCAGCATATCGATAACCATGAGTTAAGCATATTTTTTCCAATGAAACATTCACATTTTATTAAGGTGGTGTGTGCTTTATTACTTGGTGCGATTTCATTTCATTTATTTCTTTATAATTCCAAGCCAAGTGGCCAATTATAATTGAATTACAATATTCTTCAAGAAATTACATTTATTAAATGTCTTAAACTATTTAAACAATTAACTACAAGTAATCATGATCTAAACTACAAACAAAAAATAATAAATAATAATAATAATAAAAATTAAATATGATTTTAAACTGAACATTTACATAAATAAATTAAAATAGACAACTAAATAAAAATAAGTAATTAAACAAAAATAAATAATTAAATAAAAAACAAATAAATAATAAAAGAGCATACAATTAGAATTTCTAAGTTCCCAATGAATCGCCGGACAATAATAATAAAAATAAAAACAGACGAAGGTCTTTAAAGAAATGCTGCATTGGACATATTTCCAAAATGATGATAATAGAAGAAGTTGTTTTAAGAATGACTACTCGAATTTTTATTATAAAATTTTAAAGTAAAAAGAGACAAAACACTGCACAAACACCTGTATTAAAAACGATTTTGTGAATGGAATGGCAAATAAGTTGTGCTTCTCATTCATTTGTGAAAATCATTTACTTAAAGAGGTCAGGTATGTTGTTGAAAAATCGCTGCGAAAATATGCAAGTGTATATTTGAATTAAGAGCAACAGCAATGCATTTATGGCCTCATCAGATATTTCTTATTTTATTGGAATATGTGAATTAAATTAAATAAAATCTTTTTGTTGTCTGTCCTTTATCCTGTCGCTTCGAAAACTATAAATTCTTATTTTAGTCAGCTATCTTGACTTTTGCAATAAAATATTGTTACTTGCGTTTTCTATAGAATTGTTTAAAATATTTTCAAACGACTGACTTCATTTGTTTTGGGCGTTCCGATACACGCCCAAAATTTACTTTTCCCGAATTTTAAATTTGTTGATATGAGTTTGACAGGCAATCCCCGAAAAAGTGGATTTTGGGTGTATATCCGAACGCAGCTTAAAAACATTTTGTCATCCAACTGCAATAGTTGACATACCTAATTAAAATCGATATGATCTAAATTATTGTACAACATTTTTATTGTGGAAATGATGGAAAAAATATGTAAAAGTTTCCAATGAATTCCCTTAGGAATTTCCCGGGATACGGGAAATTCCCGCGGGAAATCCCGGGATGCAAACACTAATACATATCTATATACAAATTTAAAAATAACTGGCCGAAATCGGTCTAAAGGGAAACAATTTTCCCTCACAAGGACTGAAACCCATAATATTTTAGAGTATTTAAGCATGTTTTTTTCAGTATGTCTGCTTGTACTTACTTAATATTAGATATGCGCATTCCCCCCATAACAAAAACGTCCACCATAAAATTGATCTTATTCGTAGGGGTTGAAATGGGGCAAAAAATGGATAAAAATGGTACCTATCATATGACAACATCTAGAAACAAGAAATTCGGCATGTACATTCCTCTAACTGAGTAGATACATAACATTCGTACTTTTAAGGGGTAAATGGGAATAGAGGGATAAAAATGGTACCAACCAAACGGCTACACCTAAAATAAAATTTGGTGTAAAATGGGAAAAAGGGGATAAAAATTGTACCAACCAAGTGACCGTAGCTTGAATCATGGAATTCGGTGTTTATATTCCTCTGAATGCGTAGATAGGGTATATAAAGTTCGGCCCAGCCGAACTTACTGCCGTTTTTACTTGTTTTTAATTTCAGGTTTATTTTTGACATTTGCAAAATGGCTCGCGTTCGATGCGTTTTCCCTTCACCCAATGGGCTGAAGATTGTTTAGCAGGAGATGAAGAATTTTACCGAAAAATCGTGTTTTCAGATGAAGCTCATTTTCATCTCGGTATTGACATAGCGATAAGCAAAATTGCCACACATGGGGTTCAGAGAACCCACACGTGACTATTGAGAAGCCAATGCATCCACAACGAGTCACTATTTGGTGTGGATTATGGGCTGGCGTCTTTATTGAACCATTATTTTTTTCGAAAATGAGCAAGGAGCCGCCGTTGACGGTAACGGCCATGCTTAAATTATTTTTGTTTCCAAAAATGCAAGAGAATGACATGGACGACATTTGGTTTCCCACAGCCAACGCAACCATCGATATTTTACGCCCTGTTTTTGAAAACCGAATAATCAGCCAAAATTGTGATGTCAATTGGCCGTCTCGAAGCTGTGAATTGAGCCCTTTGGACTATTTTCCATTAAGGATAAATATCCATCCAAAGGCAATTGAAGCGTTGAAACATGAAATCGAAGTGTCATTTAAAAGATTTGAGCCGGGACAATCGAAAATGTACTGAAAAATTGGCTTGATCGGATGAGGTACTGCCTCATGTTCCATTATTAAATGACAAAGTTCGACCTTTCCAATAAAACCAAAAATTTTAAAAAATAATTAGTACTTTTTTTTATAGCCGATTCTAATTTAAAATGTTATATGGCCCACCCACCACCACGTGTTATGACTTATAACACTTTGCAACAAAAAAATTCCCTAAGGGTTATGATCGAATAAAACGAATATTTATACCCTCACTCTACAGAGTAGGAGGGTATATATCATTTGGGACAGAAAAAAGTGTAACGCATTGAAGAAGTGACCAAGTATGTTTGGACCAAATCTGTTTCACGACTTTTTAAGGTGTTTGAGCCATGTCCGTCCTTCTGGTTGGTGTACACGATAACTATCGAAAGGAGTTAAGGAATCGATTCAAACATTGCACATGTTTTTTCCTAAACTTAGTTTAAGTTCGGAGATGGGCGTAATTGCCACGCCCCTTCTGGTACCTCCCACACAAATAGCCAATATTCCAATGTTAAAACCCATATAACATCCACACGGATATTCGGAATCAGCTATATTTTGCTATTTGATAATGTTTTTATAATCATTTTAAGTGTACTAAATATGAGGGGTTTTGTCACACCCTTTCCAGTACGTCCCACACAAAACTACATAAAATTAAAGCTGTTATAACGTCTATACTGATGATCGGAATACTGCGAATTTTGATATTTAGTAACGCTTTTATAGTTGTTACATTAGCATGGAATATGGGCGATATTGTCACACACCTTCTGGTACCTCCTACACAAAGTGGATTTTGACAACCCATATGGGTTGTCAAAATCATTTGCAATTTGATATTTAAAAATGTTTCTATAATCGGTTTAATCCTAAAAAATATTTACGCTTTAGCCGCGCCCCTTCTTGTACCCACACAATTGGCTCTACGCTAGGCAATATTAAATCGTTCATAACTTCTATACTAGTGCGTGGGATCCACTATGACGTGATATTTGATCATGTTTTTACAATTGTTTCATAAATGTGGAAGCTGGGACCATGTGATACGAACCTCCTTGTACATAGTACCACAAATTATCTTGCCCTACGTTAAATTTAATTCCTTATAACTTCCGTATATTTGTTCTATGAAAGTGAGGGTGTATATGAGTTGATTTAGCCAACTGAAGCTTACTTACTTGTTTTGGATTTTAGTTGTTTGCGCTGCTTGCCTGTACAACTTCTTCCACTATCGATCTATAGCTCTCTCTCTCCTTTGATATATTCAGTTAAGGATTTTATATAAAGTTTGGTGTATATAGCGAAGTTTCACAGGGTCATGTTAGTTCCTGCATTTTATTACTCTACTCAATACATGCCAGAATAAAGAAGGATAAATGAAACAACCCTTTACCATAAATCGCTCCGACTACTTCATAAGTACCGAAAAAAGATATTGTTAGTAAATTTCAAGTAAATTCCCTCAGATGTTTTACTTCATTTTTTCCATGGGTTATTTTTTAAAGCTTTTAAC
Source organism: Polietes domitor (assembly GCA_947397865.1). NCBI lineage: Eukaryota > Metazoa > Arthropoda > Insecta > Diptera > Muscidae > Polietes > Polietes domitor. The sequence goes on from OX377620.1 coordinate 50,511,460, forward strand.
AATTTAACATTTTTTGATAAACGATAATCTTGTTTTTCCCCGTGAAATGCAATCACATGTAGAATATATAAGTTCACATTACTTATCTTGCTTTGGAAGAAGAGAGATTAGCTCTGCTGGAAACACAAAGACGAGATGGCCAGTGTGGCGTCTTCAAGAGTTGTTTGCAAATATGTATTCTGTACTTCACTTGGTTGATATAACGATTTTAAACTGAATATGTGATATTTTAACATTAGCATGAATGATTTTATATAACTTTTTAGTTTTGTACTTTTTTTAGCATGACAGTATTCAGTATTGTTTGTAATGTGTGACCCAAAAAAATTCGCCCGATGTTTTATTGTTATATCATCAGAATGAAACGAGATAATTGCATTTGAAATCCGTGAAAATGATTCGGTCGAGTGGACGCCGACATTGTTCATAGTCGTTTGTATTCTTCTTACCGCATTTCAATGTATCCCATCCCATTGGGATATGTTCTTGCATCCTTTGAGTTTCAGAGTCTTAAACGGTAGAATAACAATCATTGTAACCTCCACCTCCAGGATGGAGGTATACTTTGTCATTCCGTTGGTAACACCTTGAAATATCGACCTGCGGCCCTATAATATATAAATATAAAGGGTGTCCCAAGAAGAGCGCAATTTTTTAATTTTAAATAAAACACAGATATTTAAGAAAAAATCGTGAAACTTTATTATATCGTAAAGTAGACAGAATGAGGTTATGTATGGAACAATATATCGTGCAGATGGCCGCCGCGGCTTTGCTGGCATGCACGCGATCTTTTAATGAAATTTTCAATGACCGTTTTGCATGAATGCTGCGGTATTTCATTAATGCAGCGTCCAATTTCGTCTTTTAAGGCTTGAGTCGTCGTCGGCTTAACGTCGTAAACCATCGACTTCAAAAAACCCCAAAGAAAAAAATTTAATGGTGTTAAATCGCACGATCTAGGCGGCCAATTCTTATCTCCAAAACGCGAAATAACACGACCGGGAAATGACTGATGCAGCAATTGAATTGTTTCTCTGGCTGTATGACATGTGGCGCCGTCTTGTTGGAACCACATGCCCTCCACATTCATTTCTTCAATTCTAGGCAAGAAAAAACTGGTTATCATTTCACGATACCGAACACCATTGACTGTTTGCGCTTGACCTGCCTCATTTTCATAAAAAAAGGTCCAATGATTCCTCCAGCCCAAAAACCACACCACACAGTGACACGTTGAGGATGCATTTGCTTCTCGTGAATCACTCGAGGATTTTCCGCACCCCAAATGCGACAATTCTGCCTATTGACGAAGCCATCAAGATGAAAATGGGCCACGTCATGTTGTCTCTCCAATACCCAATTAACGAACTCCCTTCGCTGTCATTGGTCAGTTGGCTTCAGTTCCTGAGTCAATTGAACTTTGTATGCATGAAGATGCAAATCTTTCGTCAAAATTCGCTGCAAAGTGGATTTGGAGACACCAATTTGCTGAGCTCGGTGTCGAATTGAGGTGGATGGAGTTTGAGCGACATCATCACGTACAGCTGCGACATTTTCGGTCGATCGACCTGGTCGATGGCGCGTTGTTGTCTTTACATCACTAACAGACCCAGTTTCGGCAAATTTATCCATAATTCTCTTTACAGTTGACTCTTTTGGAGCATTATTGTGACCCCAAATTGATCGCAATTTGCGAACTGTAGCCGCAAAACTTTCACCATTTTGGTAAAACAATTTCACAATGAGAATGCGTTGTTCATTCGTGTAGCGCTCCATTTTTACTAACCTCGTACCTTCTACTAACAAACAATAACAATTGTTCAAATGTCAAACAATGACACTTCGAATGTTGCCAGATTTAAAAACTGCGTTCTTCTTGGGACACCCTTTATATAGAAAATAATATATATAAGGTATTTCATCATGTTTTTTGAATATGTCTACTTATATTTGTTTGATATTTTGTATGCGCATTTCCCTTATAGCAAAAACTTGCATAATAAAGTGATTTTTATTTGTAGGGGTAAAAAGGGGAAAAAAGGATAAAAATTACTGCATAGACTTTTACTTTGAAATCTTACTTTACTTTTACGGCAAAAGTGGCTAGAAACATGAAACAAGCGGTCCATACAAATGGAAAAACAATTTCCAGTCACCCCACGAAAATAAAGTTTAAGCGTTTAGCTCAGAGATGGCTTGGTCCAGTGACGAAATATTTTGCACATCATCACTAAACAATCCAATCTTTATAATGTGTATATATATACATATACAGCTGCGGTCAAAAAAATAGCAGCGACGAGATAAAAAAATGTCGACAAAGAAAAATATCAGTTTTACTTCGAAAATCCTAAAAGTTTTTACGGTGATTGAAAGATGGTATTGTGTCATTCTTAATCTGGCTTTAAATAAAAAATTATTTTTTTTTTGAATAATTACTTAAATAACGATATTTTTTTGTGAATTTAACACTTAGTTGTACTGACTTTATTGCTTAATATTGCTACATAACGTCGTTTCTTGGAGTCAACTAGTATTTTGCAATTTTCATGCGGTATTTTTGACCATGCCTCTATAATTTCGTGTCAAATATCGTTAATATCTTTCAGTATTGCTAGTGAGATCTCATTTTAGTCGTCACACTTAACATTTTTGATTATATTAAGATGTGATGTCTGCCCGTACCATTCCATAACATCGATATTATTGACTTCAAACCACCTTTTTGCAAGTCGGCTGGTGTTTTCGGGATAATTGATTTGCTAGAAGACTCATTTAAGTAGCATTCAATATTCTGCATACGTAAGCATAATATTAGGCAGTATTTTGATGTACTGGACAGAGTCCATAGTAGTTCTGGGCCAATGTATTGACCTAACTCCATAATATGAAAAACAAGCCCAAGCCATTATGCTTGATCCTCCCTATTTGACAGTTTTGGTGCTAAACCTGGAGATGTATTCCGTGTTCTGTGGACGTCTTACGAGCTGTCCCACAATATAAAACAATTTTTGATTCAATTGACCATAAAACCTGCACTCACTTTTTGGTTGGCTACTGCAGGTGTGTTTTTTCGAATTGCAATTTTTTGTGACATGTCTTTTATTTTTAAGTGAGACTTTTCTCGGACTTCTGGTTTACAGATTATGTTTTCTTAGTATTCTACGAACATTTGAAACTCTCAAAGATGGACAGACATTGTTTTTTATTTCGGTGGCGGCGTAAGTGGGGTTTTTTGTACTAGACGTTATTATTCGGCGAATGGTTGCAGGTGATATAAACTGATTTTTTTGACGTGTTTTTGTTTTTTCTTCTTATAATATCGAATTTCTGATCATTTCAATGGAACACTGGAAAAGAACTTCACTATATGATTTACCCTCAGATTTCAAACTTTTTATATGAACTCGATTTTGTTCTCCACAATGCTCTCCTCGCCCTACTTATGAAGAAAAATAAAACAATAATATTTCAGAAATAGTGTACATTTCATAATATCTTATTTATAACATCAAATCGAATTGAAAAAATGAGATAAAATTCCTTTTTCTTGAGATATTTTGAATGCTGCTATTATTTTGACCGGTCCAAAATGTCGAATAGTCCAAAAAATGTGAAATTTCTAAAACAATTAAAATCATATCACCAAATAAACAATTATTTTGTGATTGTAAACTCATTACACAGCATTCAATGCAGTATCAGCAATAAAAAATTATCACACAAATAAATATATGAAAATTTTGACCGCAACAGAATATATCTGAAAAAAAAAGAAATTTCAATTTGTTGGCTACCGTGAACACAACAAAACAAGTTTCTGACAACGGATTCTGATGGAAAGGGTATAAAAATAATACACATCTATCGATGTTTTGAAAGTTTACGTATTGGGGTTATTTTAGAGGGTGACAATATTTCCCTATTTCCCATATTCATATGATGAATTGGCATAGTAAACCTTGTGATCTTTACACTTTAAGTTTAGGATATGTTCAGCAATATTACTTAAAACACTACGGGGAACATTTTTAACCTCTAGCTCCCTTTTGTGCAAAAGGGTAAAAAAGCCCATAAAACAGGGATTTAATAGGTCGAAATATTCTATAAAAACATTTGCCACAAATATCTACTACCTCTGTCTAATAGACCAAAACTGAAGCTCAATTCAAAACTTGAAATTCTTTTAGGGTCAATTTCGTTCTTTTCCCGGTGCTAAATTGTCCCACCAAACTGAATTTTATGGGGGTGGTGGGAAAGATAAAAATATTCTATTATATAGGGTGGATCATGTAACATTTTAAATTAGAATCGGCTATAAAAGAAAAAGTACTTATTATTTTTTTTTCAAATTTCTAGTTGTATTGGAAATGTTTATCTTTTTCATTTTATAATGGAACACAATATCATTCATATGACTACCATGACTGGCTCGGCAGTACCTCATCCGATCAACCCAATTAAGCAAATTTTCAATTGTTCCTGCTCGAAAAATGAAAATGAAAAATGAAAATGAGCTTCATCTGAAAACACGATTTTTCGGTAAAATTCTTCATCTCCTGCCAAACAATCTTCAGCCCATTGGGACGAAGTGAAAAGCCTGAAAATAAAAATAACAAGTAAAAACGGAGTTAAGTTCGTCCGGGCCGAACTTTATATACCCTCCATCATGGATTGCATTCCACAGAGGCAGTAACATTACAGCAAAATGTTCATTTTTTTGTAATATAACCAAAACAAATAAAAATCATGAAAAAATAATTTTATAAATAAATATAAAATTTTAATTATTTTAAATCACGCTTAAAAGGCAAGGCTATCAATATGTTTATAATATTTATATCGAAATAATACAGCAAGGCAATTCAAAAAGTAAATATAAAGCAGCATTCTTCAAAAAAGCGAAATATTGGGGGATAATGGGTGCATTTTTAGCTACAGCCGTTTGGTTGGTTGTATTTCCATCCTATTTGAATTAGAGATGGGCGCGACTCACGTGAATCACGCGTGATCGTGAGCAAAATTTATTTTACTCACGTGACCGTGCGTGAATGTGAGCAACGAAAAAATGTTCTTGAATGAATGTGTGTGAGCCTAATTTCTGCGTGAGTCACATATATTTATTTATTCTTTTTTCATTTTATTTTATTTAAAAATGTTAAATTTTCCATTCAAAATTAAAGTCATATAATATACATATATTTATTTCTAAAACAAAGTGCTGCAATGCAAGAATAATTTCTAATTTTTATATTTAAGCAAGTATTACCTGTGCCAACATTTATATGGCACACCCCTTATTTTTACTGAGCATACTGAGCATCTTTCTCTTTGACACCATGTCTGAAATCCCACGTGATCTGTCAAATACTAATGCATGAAAATCCTAACCTCAAAAAAATCACTCTTTAGAAAAGCAGCCAAATAGCATGTTCTTTAAATAAATAGGCCACATCTTTTTGGTATGTTGGTTGACGTTCCCACGACATTTCTTCAAAAATAGTTGTATATGTGAAGTTGAATCATCAATTTGTTGTAATCACATCACTAAAATTTTTAATGTTTTGTTAATATATTAACATAATTAACACATAAAAGTGTTAATAAAACGTATGAAGACATTATGGGTGCGTATGATTGATACAATTTATAAGAGTCATTCCATGCCAAGCGATGCGATTTTCGACCTCACTACCATGGATTGTTCCGAACACTTTTATATGTATTCTTCTCATACAAATTTTGTATACGTATTAAAAAAAGTTATGACCAATTTAACAGTGATGAAATACGATACTATACAATAGCCTGTAAATCCTGAAATATATGACGGATTTTAATGTACTTGTTTTGAAAGTAATTTCAAATACATACTTTACCTAAACGTTTATAAATTTTTTAAGTTTTTGCAATTTTAATTTTCGAAATAATTACATTAATAAGTTTTTTTGAGAGAAAAGTAGTGTAGCATTGTAGTGTAATTTTTAGCGATTGTGTGAGTTTGGAAATAATAAAATCTTATTCTTTTTTATACAGCGTTGCTGTTTCAGTTGTTGACCCTACAAAAAGTAGGATGGATAATAAAGTATAAATGTTTCCGCATCTGCCGTTTTTGAAAAAGGCATGCTTTTTAGAGATATGTATAATTGCTCTAGATACGCTCAGCTAAAAAATATGTCCGTAATATTTGGGGGTATTCATAAAACAATCCAAACAAAAAAATGGATAACTGCACCATTTTCAATTGTAATTCAAAAGACACCATTTGGAATTCAAAAATTCCATTTGAAATTCAAAAAATGTCAATTGAAATTCACAAGACATCATTTGGAATTCAAAAGATATAATTTGAAAAACGCCATTTGAAATTCAATTGTAATTCAAATGGAATTCTTGAATTGAAATTGATATTTTTTGAATTTCTAATAGAATTTTGGAATTTCAATTGATATTTTTCAAACTACAATTGAAAATGATGTGGAATTTCATTGTGGTTACAATATGAGTTTGCGAGACTCATATACAGTACAGTACAGTATACAATAATCGACGGTGTAGTTGTTGCATTGCACTGGGCATTGATGTTGCATTGGGGGAGTTGCGTCCATTGAAACGATCGTCTGCCCTGCTAGCAACCGAACCAAATAAATGTGTCACATACTTCTTTAAAAACTCTTTATTTTCATTCTAAGAAAACAAAAACAAATGATCTCGAACCTGAGTAAATGGTTCAAACAAAAGTATGAAAACGTGTAATTTTACAATATTCAATTCAAAATTTCCCCTCCCTTTGACCAACTAAAGTTCTGTTCTTGATTGTGAATTCGCGTAAAAGAACAACAACAACAGTCATTGGATTAAATTTTTTGTTGATAGAGGTATTGGTATTTTTTATAAAGTGTTTATCATCCATCACTTTGAGCGTATGACTGTTTTTTTTTTTGCTACTCCCCATCTACTATATCCCTCACAAAGCTCACTAACTTAAACCATTAATGCCCAGACAGGTAGTTTTCTACCCCTGAACTAAAAATGAGATTTCTGCGAAACTAGACGGAGTAACAACTATTTGTTGATATTGGTTAAATATTTAGAATATTAGCTTTAATATAATAACAACAACCTCCCCTATACAGAGGCTAATTCCCCCGATCCACACGCAAAACTTTAAAATACACAAAAATACCTAATTTGAATAAAAGATTTTAATTATGTTTTCACATGAAATTGAAAAGTTTTGTAATGCTAAAGTTGTGTTCCATTATTATATGTAAAGACATATTTAATTTATTATTGACATGTTGTTTCATTATTATTAATAATTTAAACATGCAGCGACACAAGGGGTAGAAAACTACCCCGGCCATATCTTGAAGGCAAATATAGATATCAAATTTTTGTGTCTAAAATATTCATAATTGGGCCAAAATTACGTAGTACTCAAAAAATTCCAACATGATCGCGTACCGGACATTAGTGGGTTAAATCTGTTATAACTTCTTTAGGTATGATCGGAATTCTCTACGATTGATATTTGACAATGTTAAGAGATATTGTCACACCTCTTTTGTAACATTCCATACAATACAAGAAGAGATGAAGCACGGGAAAATTTAAAAGTTACCCCTCTCAATATGATATTTTTGATTATTACTAAAATATTTCGACTCTATCAACACCCGTTGGCGAGTGCGAGTTCAGACTACCTCTAAATATGTAGTTTTTACTCAGTATCAAATTCGTAATCCCAAATTTAGGCCTAAAAAATCGCATACGTAAAGAAGTATCTAATACCTTTTCGATCTGAATTATAAAATGGCAAAGAAATCGGGAAGATTTGAATAACTCAAAAATTTCCCCAGGAGCCTACCATACAAATAGGAATAAAACCAATATAACTTCCATACGAATAGTCAAAATCAATTTCATTTCGATATATGATGATTGATTGAATGATTTAAAACTACAGAATATTGCTTTTGTCACACCCTTTCTAGTAAATTTTCTGGCACTTCCAATACAAATGTCCCTATCTATCCTGGATATCGATAAATTATTATTATTATGTATATAAAAAATAATTATTATAAATTGTTATTATATTATTCTGTGGACGGTGATCGACCAATTCTCGCAATTTATCCAACGGTTCCTGCTGATCTTTTGCATGAGCTTTAAGAACTAATTTCGCTTGTAACATATATTGTCCTTTATATTCAATTAAATCTTTTTTGGGTCTGGTCGATACACAATTTTACGTTGGATATTGCAAATGGTTTTATTCCGGGATAAAAAACATTTTACTTCGGAACTCTTTCCACTTCCGGATGGTATTTAACTCGGTGAAAATGGAACATTTTATATTTGTCGCTTTGATTTGGAACCTTAAATGCAGATGATGCCATAGAGAAGGCGATTTTATAATCCCATCCGAAGCGACCCTCCATCTTTCCGGGATAATTTATGTTCATTGCATAATACAGAAGTAAGTGAGCCTAAAGATCTTAGAAGAATTAATGTTTCAGTAACAATCAATGTAAATGTAGTCTATGGAGCAGCAGTTAGCATCTTCGGGTGAAGAAAAAAGCAAAGCACTAAGCATATAAAATATAAATTCTTATTTTTTATTAAAGTGCCTATATTAAGATAGTAGTAACGTAGGTATTTTTCAATACAAAATTTAGAAGACATTTTCAAAATTATATTCCCTTGGTACACCTGGTTCCCAGCATATTTTTGGATTTTGAAAATCTGACAGCAGATGCCTTACAACAACAATGACAACCAAGCAACTATAAGACAAGTACCACCCATTGGCGCCATATGAGCAAAAGGTGGTTTGTTGCCGGTAAATGCACGATAGTACAGACAGCCGCTAAATAGAGCAGTTCCAACGAACATCAATGTCCCAGACTAAAATAGGAAAACACATAGTTAGAGTATCATAACATATACATACATATATGCAGGAAGTATTTTACTTACCAACAATGGATATCTGGCCAATGGCATACCCAACAAGGCTATTGAGTGAAAGAAATGAAATCGATTGGCAGTGTCGAATATTGAACGCATCTCAGCGTTATCTTTGAAGTTCGCATGATGACTACCAACGGCACCAAGAATAACTGCCGCAGCTCCGCTTAAACCAGCCAAACGCACAAAAGTACGGTTACGTCCAGCCAATTCCCATAATGGTGGCATAGCACTGGCTAAATTCTTCGACATTGTTGATGATGATTTAACCGTACTAGACTATAAACACAACGTAATTAATGGTAATTAAACAAAATTAATTTCCACGCAATGTTAGATCATTTACCTTTAATTTATCCGAATTTTTGCTTAGCAAAGATGCTGTTGTGCCAATAATTGTCTTACTTAGTGGATTGCCGACAGCAATATAATGCAAGCTATCAGTGAGTGTATTCATCCTGCATACTTTACTTTCTTCTTCTTTCTTGGTATCTTCGATACTAAAATTAAAAATTGGAGGATCAAAATTGTTTTTATAATTTATACCGCGTAGTTTCTCAAACTCAACCTTGCTTGCTTGCAGAATTGTGAAATTTTCAATAAGGAACAATTTCTTATATTTCAACCAATCCAAATAAACCAGTTTTTTGTAATTTTGCAGATCTCCTCGGAGAATAATTTATTTTTTGCGAATAAGAGGGGAATTCACACTAAATGATTTTCGCCTGTTGAACAATAGTGAAGGGTAAATAAATTTTAGTCGAAAATCGATTTTGAGATTAAAAATCGATTTTTTGCAATGGATTTTACAAGAAACGATTTAGAACAAATGAAAATTTCATTTTCATGTGATATACAAAAACTTTAAATTTCCGTTTTTACTTGTTAACTTTTTTGTTTTACTACTACATGTATGTTCATAACATGAATTGGAGACTTTCTTATAAATATTTGGGATTTCTTACTGAAATCGTTACACGAAATTTAGACCCAAAAACTTGCATACGCCTAGAAGTATCTATTACTTTTATGTATGTATTATCAAATTTGCAATTAATCACGTAGATTTGAATTATTCACAATTTCCCATTGTTCATGATAAATTAATATTTACTTCAGAAATCATTTCAAACACAACGTTGTATTTTCCATTTTCCAACATAAAACAAATTGAACATCCCATAAAATCCTGAAAATGTACTTCGTTGAACACGTACAAAATGATAATTCATAAGGAAAATGGATTTCATAGTCATGTTCGATTGCGCTTACTAATATTGTTGTTCTTTAAGTCGGGATAACAATCTGCGATAACAAAAACGTTAATAAAAATAAAATTTTTTGCTCAAAATAAAAAATATCTTTCACATTGTCGCCAACTACAATTTAAATATTTGTATCAAAACTTGCAATTTTTCAAAAAATAACCATAAATTTGACTTACACTGGATAATTATTCAGGCTAAGTCCAAAAATTATAACATAAAATTATTTTTTTCAAAATTTGTTTTTTTCAAATTTGTGAATATTGAGTAAAAGCCCCATATTTAGAGGTAGTTTGAAAACGGTTTAGCGGCTGTTGATAGAACCGAAATATTTTATGAATAATGAGGTAACATTTTTACTTTTCTTGGCTCCACACAAAATGAGTCGGTCTAATATACATCAGTATCAGCAACGGCGGGCAATGGGAATTTAGGTTGTACCCCTACATACCACTTTCACTTTAAGAGAAATTGTTCGATATATGACACCCTCTGCAGAACCTTATGGATAGTTCTTGGGTGGGTATTATATAAGGTATTTAACCTTATTTATGTCCATTTTTTAGGTGGGTCATTAAATACGTAACGGCGGGCAATGGGAATTTAGGTTGGACTCCTACATACCACTTTCACTTTAAGAGAAATTCTTCGATATGTGACACCCTCTGCAGAACCTTATGGATAGTTCTTGGGTGGGTATTATATAAGGTATTTAACCTTATTTATGCCCATTTTTTAGGTGGGTCATTAAATACGTAATTTAGTTAAATGACTGAAAACATGTGCAAGTGTATTTATTTCTGCCTGTTTCTGATTTTTTGAAATTGTTTTGCGTGTACATCGGCCGCATTTCATATACTCTACAACGATTTCACACAAAAATTAATTTTGACGCACGTCACATAGGGCGTATTTTGATTAGGTTGTGTCGTCGGATTGGTTGGTTTCGGTTTTGCTGGTTGGCAGCACTGCAAAACTGTTGAGATAACTCGCTTAACTACAACGAGTGAGGATATAACGAGTTTTCACATTTTCAAAGTGGATGGAACGCCCAACGATTTAATCTCTTTCCAAAAACTTCTGCGAAGGTGCAGAGCTAACTTCAAAATGACTTCGCATATAGCCAGACTTTATGAAAAGTGTAATATTCCTATTAAATAATTGGAATCTTTGGATCATTTGAAATGAAAATGGTAAGCATTTGTCAAACGTTTTAATTGGAAATACGATAAGTTCATAATTTTCTATAATGATGAGACTGATGACGAGACTGAGTTTTTTAACTATACTCGCGGAATTTCATGTATCTTTCATGAAATTCTGCAATTTTTGGTTTTAAAACGAAGATGTTACGGCAAACTGAATTTAGAAAAAGTAGAGATTATTATTACCATTATTTTGTTAACAATGAAATAAATCTAATTTAAAATCGTTTTACGCTTGCAGATTTTTGAAAAATTCATGCCCACCACGTGGTTGAAAATATGAAGCAAAACTACACTATAAAATGGCGTGCCCCGGTTGGACAAGGTAATTTTATATTCTTGTTCTTAATATATATGCTAAGAACATTTCTGTATGATGAAAAATACACAGACCTGTACTGAATTAAAGTATTGAAAGATTGTTATCCCTGATTTACAATTAAAAATACTTTTGAAACTATTTGCCCCAGCAGCTTTTCTAACCTAAGATTTTCTTTTCCACTTGCAGAAAGAATAACTGGTTTATTTCTTTGAGGAGTCAGCAACTATTTATTTGGTTAGTATTAATGTTTACTTTATTGATTAATTATGATTTCATATGATGAAAATCCTCAATCTTTCCTTTTGCGGTTTCCACCGGAAGCTCTGCTAGTGACGGTTTAGGATTGTCTGATGTTTTAGAAACAACACAAGATTCTTGTGTTACGAATACAAACTATGGCTAGTATTAATAAAACGAAAATTTCTTGCCTTTTTTAGATAATGTACATCATCATCACAAAGTTTCTTCGTTGTTTATCACTTTGTAATATGGTAAGCATTTGTCAATCATTTTTTTGATTGGAATTATTAAAGCTTTTAATTTTCTATAATGATGAGACTGATGACGAGACTGAGTTTTTGAATTTTGCTCGCAGAATTTTATGTATTTTTCATTAAATTCTGCAACTTTTAGTTCTTAAACAAAGATGTTACGGCAGACTGAATATAGAAAATAAGAAAACTTTTAGAATTTCGTATCATGCCCCTCACAAAACGGAAAATAATTTAAAATTGTTTCTCTTCAACAGAATTACCTCGGAAGTGCTGTGAACAACTTCGGAAAATATGCTCACCTCCACGAGCATGGTACAAAAATGTGAATGCAATACAAGATGGCGTCCCGTCGTATGGCGGTTTAAGGTAAATTTTATATTTTTTGCTTGTAAGCATTTCCATTTTATTTTCTGATGAAAAATACACAGACCTGTACTGAATTAAAGTATTGAAAGATTGTTATCCCTGAATTCTCAATTCATAAATATTGTTCAAACATTTTTTTATCTAGAAAGCGTCGCTAACGTTAATTTTTCTTTCCATTTGCAGATTAGCCAAACTTCAATCAAGGCACAAATACGATTTGGTTAGTATTATTTAGTTGTTATTGATAATTTGCATTCATATGATGAAATTCCTCAATCTTTCCTTTTGCGGTTTCCACCGGAAGCTTTGCTAGTGACGGTTTAGGATTGTCTGATGTTTTAGAAACAACACAATTTGCCTTGTTACAATATTTGACGATTTAATAAATAACTCAATATTTCTTGTTCTTTATAGCTAACACTGATGTCGTCTATGGAAGTACGAACTGTTTAAATGCTGAGTGTAAGCATTGCCGACACCTTTGAGAAGTGGACACGTGTTGAAAGAATTCCAAGGTTTGTATAAATTTCTTCTTTGATTTATTTTAGTATATGATGAAACTCCTCAATCTTTCCTTTTGCGGTTTCCACCGGAAGCTTTGCTAGTGACGGTTTAGGATTGTCTGATACTTAATTAAAATCATATATATGTAGCAATTTTTTTATATTCACATGTAAATAACCATTTATTCTTCTTTGTTCATTTTCAGGAACGAAAGCCAGTCACATGAATGGAGCAAATTAAGTACGGTGATGTCTTATAGGAACAAACAAAATTCAAAAAGTACAGCTTTCCCTTGCGTATCAATAAAAACAATTCATGACAAAAAAGCTTGTTTTCATATTTATATTTGGGGAAACTAACATATGTGGGGAAACCCTTATTGCGAGTAAAAGGGAATTTATTCACGATTATTCGGCATAAAAGGAAAGGAAGGACGTGGAATTTTCTGTTCACTGCACCCGGAATAATTTTTACTTAATCGAGTAGTAATATAAGTAATGCTTTTAAATCGAAGTAAGGCAGCAGAAGAAACATGAAAAAGTACCATAAATCAAAATAGGAATTTTAAAGAAACTATTCCGATGGAATTTCGAGGAAATTTTTTTCTCAATGGAGGTGACTATTGATTATGGTGCATTTTTACTGTACATTTTTGGTGCAATTTTAAAATCGAAGGAAATTTCTAGTCTTGAAGTAGTTCTTAAAATTTTTAGTTTTGGATTTCAAAGCAATAAAACAATTCAACACATGTATATATTCTAGACTCTCATCGTTATTTTCACATTTATGAATGAACATTCTCATTTGTTCAAAAACATCACGATCATGCTTTAAGAGAGATTTGGACGCTGAAGTTCAAGGTAAAAAGTGCATATTTCAATTCAATTTCCATTTATTTAAATCAGAGGTATTTTCACTTTAAGCGTAATAACAGATAAAGGGATATGCTATCTAGTGGATATTCGTATCAGCGAAACCAACTGATCCAAACGATCGAATGAAATTGATGCTTCAATAATTAGTAATTGTAGATTGGAACGGTATCTTAAGCCACACTACCGTGAAGGTGGCCGATCATCTAAACCAGTCGTACACTTCGTTCGATATATATTTCAGCTTACTTTAAAACCGCCTCTTTGAGCTATATTTCTATGTATTAGCGATTAATGCTAAACGCTAAACCTTTAAAACATTCAGGAGGCTGACGACGACTTTTGAGAACGAGAAAGTTACGTTCGCAATGTGTATCTATTTGTAGTGAAAATACTAATGCGATGGAAATTTTTGAAAATCGACTCTATAACCCCCCTTTAAATTGCAACCAAGAGTTTTCGTATTGTAGATGATTGTGTGTAATTATTAATAAAACACAATATATACAAAATCAAATAAATTAAAAAAAATTAGGAACGAGTTTAAACAATGAGTATTGAATTTTTCAAACAGACGGGAAAAACAATTTTATTAAATGTATTACATATTGAAAACAATCAAATGTTACTAGATGAAATAGTTTTTCTTTGAAATTCAAAATAATAATTATGAAAGTTAAAATTTAAATAATTCAAATACCTATTGGTATTCTTCTTAATAGTCCGTCTCATCAACATATGCCTCCAGGGGCATATCAACTTTATTCAATGTAGGTGAATTAGATTATTGTCAATATGCGCTGTAACATCCTAGTTGTATTCGACAAGTAATAGTGCAGGACGTAAAGGAAAGTGCGGCCGCAATACATGTTTCTCAATTCTATGTTTCCTCCCACAAGTTTGTCAAGTTGGACAATAATTTCCGAATGGAGTGGAATGAATTCCGAATATTGCTTCTACAGAAAGAGCAAAACATATTTTAATTCCGGAATGAATTCATTTTCAATTTCCAAATTTGAATTGTGTATTAACTAACCGTCTTAATTAATTGCAAACAAAATAAAATGTAAAGTATCAAATCAATTCCGAAAGGAACCTGTGACATGCCCCTATACTTGGAGTAAATTGTTTAGATTTGTGTATCTATTGATATTCTGGCCGACTCGATTATGAAAAATCCTCAATCATTTCTGTATTAAGGTAACGGCACACACATAATTATATTATGTTGTTACACGCCACATATATACAGGTTTTTCCAACAAGAGGTGTTATTTTGGTATTCAAAGAAAAATGTCATTTTTTGAGATAAATGATCGGATAACCCGGTCCGGAATCTTTTCCCGTAAAAAAGTAATGGTTTCGTTGCTTGTGGGGCACGTAGCACCGTCTTGTTGAAAGTAAACGTTGTCCAGATCAATACCATCCAACTCCGACCATAAAAAACCATAATTCATCTCTCGATAACGCAATCCATTCACCGTAACTGTTGATCCTATCTCATTTTCGAAAATGTAAGGTCCAATGACTCTTGTGTTTCCCGAGCCCCATAAGCGACAATTTTGCTTGTTGACGTAGCCACCGAGGTGGGCCTCATCAATCAAGATGATTTTTCGATGGGATTCCGGATCATTTTCATTCTGGAATTTTAATAATTTCAATGCGTTGTTGAGGCGTGTATCGTTCCATTTTAGTAATGACGTAGTTTCTACTTATCAAATGTTAGTTTTTTATTGTACATACTGCATTATTGTTGAGTAGTTTTTTTTTAGCCATGTTAAAAAAAGTATTACATATGCATTTTGTATTTGCTTTAAATTGGCCCGATGGCTTTGAATTACAAGTTGAAATAAATAAATCAAATCAAAAGCTTCAAAGTGGCAGTTACCGAAATACCGAGTGATTCAAAACAACACCTCTTGTTGGAAAACACTGTACATTGCTCCTTGAAACAATGGGACTTTTCCGAATCACATCGCAGTGCATCAGATTTATTTGGGCTATCATCCAATTTCATATTAAAATCATTATGAATTTTTCCCATTAGTATTGTTTTCGAGTTGCAAATGGAAATATGCATAAATTATTTGTGGAATCATAAAACTCACAACTTAAATTGATTATGAATTTTTCCATGTTTTGTTTTCAACAACAAGCAGACAATTTTGATTGCATTGCAAAATATTCCTTATGGATCCCTAATGAGTTCACCCTTAACATTAAAATACAAAAATCATAGCAATTAAGTTTTCTTCTCCAAAGAGTTGTCAATTTTTATTAAGTGTTCTCATACATAGATGCACAATTTCATGCAATATTACTCTTAAGCATCAATGTTGTGACGGGCACCGGGCTTATCGGCCAAGAAATCAGCAAACTGTTTGTAAGGAGTAGCTCCCAAAGGCATATCCTTCCACAAATCGGGTGTCAAGTAAGCATAAGTCTTGGCGATGGCAGCATAAGTAGCCTTGGCGAAGTTACCCAAGGTACCGGTAGAACCACGAGCAGATGTATAACAATCTTCAATACCAGCCATGGTCAACAATTTCTTGGGAACGGGGGCAGATACAATACCAGTACCACGAGGAGCGGGGATCAAACGTACAGAGACGGAACCGCACTTGCCGGTGACCTTGCATGGTACAGTATGGGGCTTACCGATCTTGTTACCCCAGTAGCCACGACGTACAGGGACAACAGACAATTTGGCCAAGATGATGGCGCCACGGATGGCGGTGGCAACTTCCTTACTGCACTTAACGCCCAAACCAATGTGACCGTTGTTGTCACCAATGGCAACGAAAGCCTTGAAACGGGTACGTTGACCAGCACGAGTTTGTTTCTGGACAGGCATAATCTTCAAGACTTCATCGCGCAAGGCAGAGCCCAAGAAGAAATCAATGATTTCGAACTCTTTGATGGGCAAAGAGTACAAGTAGATTTCTTCCAAAGAGTTGATTTTGCCATCACGGACCAAACGACCCAATTTGGTGACTGGAACCCACTCCTTGGAGTCTTCCTTGCCACCACGACCACGACCGCGTCCACGACCACGTCCACGGCCGCGACCACGACCACCACGAGAACCAAATCCTCCACGGAAACCACCACGGGCTGGAGCTGCGTCCGCCATTCTGGAAAAAAATAAAACAAAATGCAATTAGTATACAGCTCAATGAGGTTATGTTAGCCAGACAATGAGGTTAGGTTTAACAAAGTATCAGACACCTTTAAACCATCCTTAGATCAAAAACCATGCTGAGAGATTTGATCTTCTGGTGGAAACCGCAAAAGGAAGTTTTATAATCTCATCATTTAATAAGTGAAAAACAAAGGGAATGTATTGAATTTCTAGAAAATGCAAATAGATTAACGTCTGGAGCAAACACGTGGCTAAGCTCACTGGAGATTTAATAAATGCAAGTATACACATGCATCAGTAGTGTTTACTTTTATAACAAAAAAAATAACTTAAACAATCCCTTTAGCTTTTCAGTTCACAATATTTAATTTTGTAATATTTAATCACTAATTTATTTAATTTCGTACTTACTTGTAGTTCTATATGCAAGTTAAAACGGTGAAGGTATAAAACCGAATGAACGAGACACAATTCGTTATTTTGCCACCAAGTCATTTTCGTCTTCTCGTTGTTCTTTCTGACACAGGGTTGTATTACATTCGTTACTTTTTAGGGAAATTAGTGTTGCATCTTTCTATGAATCAAGGGCACTAAATAAAGTTTTTCAAAGACGCTTTTAAATTTTAGCGTCTGCATCGCATTTCACATTTTAAAAAAATGTACCAAAAAGGTTTTTAAAAATGAAGTTTTATTGAAAATAGATTCTGACGAAAACTAGAAAATATAGACAAATTGTGATGTAAAATAAAGTACTTATTATATGCCCGTTTTTTATACATCGATAATAAAATTAATCTTGCAAGTCATTAGATATGTCAGAAAATGTGTGTCTAAAATAAAAATCGCACATTCTGACTCTTGGGAGAGTAGGTTCTTTGTTCCAGAACGACATAAAACACCATTAGATTCTGACCAAGGACTACTACTTCCACAATCAAACATTTTTTGGCTCCCGTGTTTTGTCCATTATTTCAGATATGCGCCCAAAATCGACTTTGACTGTAGTTCACCTGTCAAAATCCATATAAAAAATTCAAAACCCGAAAAAGTATATGTTGGGTGTAGATTTGAGCGCAGTATTAAACGTAAAGATTTTTTGAACAACATTGAACTGGATTATATAGAAATCTTAAAGATCAGACTGCATGCGAAATCGAGTTGAAGTGGAATAAGGCCGAATTACAAATGTAAATCGGTCTTGAGCTGAAAACTCTCATTTTCGCACGCAGTCTGAAATGGTTATATGATCGTTTCACACTAACGGCGAAAGTGTCAACTAACTGGTATCTGAAGTCGAGTTAAGTTTAATTTCTCCTTCAATGTGAAAAGGTTATAAAGACTTCACACATGATTAGAACCGAAATCAGGGTTGTACGATATGTCTGCATGTGTAAACGTCCCTTTTATGTTGCGATTTTCCGGCAACTCTTCATATATTAAATCAGAGTTGTTCGTTTATTTATGTTTTCTTCAATAGATAATTTGTCAAATATCTCTCTACATGTAGTAATTAAAATTGGGCAATTGTTTGTCTGAAATCCATTGAAAATGGTTAATAAACATGAATCGTTATTGGCCGCTATAACATTTTTTGCCAAAAGTCATGGCGGTGATGTTTGCGGACAAAATGGACTACCCTTAACTCCGAATTCCATAGCTATACTTGGCAGATCTCAAAGGCTGAAGGAGTTCAAACATCCAAATTTGTGTCAGTATCTGGATGTCATACGAGGGAAACATGGTAAGAAGAAACGCCCTCCAATTGTTTTTTGTATATGAATCTGTATATCAAATATCTACTTCTCTTTTTCAATTCCCAGAAAGAACCGTCGTTGTTTCCGAATACCATGGCACTACTTTGCTGAATAGAAGTAAAAGTACTTTGAATATTCCTCTGATTTTACGCATTTTCTATCAGATATCGGCGGCTTTGAAAGAACTAAACGATCACAAGTTCGTTGCCCATAATCTTGAACCTAAAAACATACTCTTGGACGCATACGACAATGTCAAGCTGTTCAATTACGGTTTATTCTACATGACTAAAAGCGGAGAACATGTCCCATTTCCCATTGGCAACATAAAATACATGCCACCCGAGCGATTGCTGGGAGTTAAGAATAATTGCAAAAGTGATGTATGGTCACTGGGCATGATTGCTGCTGAACTACTGCTACAATCAACGTTTTGGCCAAATTTAAAAATATCCAATATTTCTAGAAAAATTCTTTCGTTTTGTCAATCGGCGAACGTTTTTGAAAAGATTGCGAGGGAACACAATAAACTGGAATTGTATCAGCAGCTGGACCCGGACATTCGCAGTCTTATAGAACAATGTTTGGCGGTGAAGCCTTCGGATAGACCTTTGCCTGAAGATTTACTTAGCAAAGAAATATTTGCAAAGAACCTCGAATTATATTTGGTAACACAATGGGAGAAATCATCTACACTTTTACTGTGTATGCCTTTGGAACAGATATACTACTGGTGGCAATTGGCAGGCGGTGATGTTCAGGCTGAGCTCAAGAAGGAGGGACTAATCCGCAGCGAGGCGCCTATTTTGGCTATACCTCAAGTTGTGTGCCTCAATGGCAATATTGTGGGACCTAAACGTAGTCAGTCGTATCTGATGGATGATCGTGTGGTAGTTCTAAAACTGCATAATCTTATCGATCGTTTACGTAATATACCGGCCATGGCTTATTATCCTCTGATACATTCGCCAAAGTTTCCATATAAGTTTGGCTTAGGTATGGATCAATTGCCACTGGTCATACGTGAGAAGGATATCGAATATCAATTCTATAGAGTGCGTTTGTTTACACGGTTGCTGAAGGCAAGTGTACCAACTAAAGTTATTTGATGGTGTTGTGTTAAATGTTTGTAACTTTTAGGGATATCCTTATACCTCGGATTTGATTAGAAAGGAGGCAGCCGTTGATATACCCCCTCTGCTAAGGGGTCCCATATGGGCTTGTCTTTTGGATGTCATACCAAATGGTAGCTATGAGAAAATCGACAAATTTACTCCAACCTCAACGGACCGGCAGGTAAATCTAACTTTATTAATATAATATAGTACACTAAACACTAATATAGTACACTAAACTTCACTCAGTTTTGATAGACCGCATACTTAAATTTTTATGAAACAGTGGCGTAGGCACTTTTTGGCTTCGAATGATTCATAATATCAATGCCTTCTAATTCACAATTTAAAATTAAATATCTCTTCTAATCTAGCACCAGCAAAAACAAATGAATTTTAACTGATTTTTTTTGATATACTAGCAATACTGTAACAACTCAATTGTATAATTGTAATTCTCTCTTTCAGATTGAAGTTGATATTCCACGTTGCCATCAATACGATGAACTACTCTCGTCTCCAGAAGGACACTTAAAGTTAAAAAGACTACTAAAAGCTTGGGTTACCGCCCACCCACAGTATGTCTACTGGCAAGGGCTCGACTCGCTAACTGCACCGTTTCTCTACTTAAATTTCAACAACGAAGAGCTGGCTTTTCACAGTGTCTACAAGTTTATACCGAAATATTTGCAATGGTTCTTCCTCAAGGACAACTCGGCCATCATAAAGGAATATCTTTGCAAATTCTCGCAGCTGACAGCATTTCATGAGCCCATGTTGGCTCAGCATTTAGCCAATATAGCATTTATACCGGAATTGTTTGCAATACCATGGTTTCTGACAATGTTTTCGCGTAAGTTTGAATGACGTTTAATGGTATATATAAATTATAATGTTAATGCATATTACTGTCTTCTGCAGATGTCTTTCCTTTGCATAAAATTTTACATTTGTGGGATAAACTTATGCTTGGCGATAATTCATATCCTCTCTATATTGGTATTTCGATATTAAAACAATTGAAGACCACACTTTTAGCTTCAGGTTTCAACGAATGCATTCTCCTATTCTCTGATTTACCCGATATTGTGATGGAAAATTGTGTTGTAGAATCGCAAAAAATGTATGATTCAACACCGAAAAGTATATCCCACCGATTACATGTTGTTAGAGATCATGAGCTGGGACCATTTGTAAGTTTTACTATTCTACGAAAAAAAAAATGTGCAGAAAAGTCTGACTTATTCTACTTTACAGGACATTACTCAGGATGTTACATTAGCCCATTTGCAAAAAGAAATGTCACCGCGTATCAGTGCCAATGATTTGACTTACATGTTAAAGAATGATCCAAACGCTATGCTTTGTTTAGATATACGAAGTCTCTCGGACTTTAATCGTGTACATTTACCAGACAGCATTAATATACCGTTCAATGGTATACAATTAGAGGATAAGTCCTTGGAATCTTTGAATGAACCGCATCTGGAGGAGAAAATGCAAAATCGCATTGTAATTTGTATAAGCAATATACATGAGAATGCTGTAGAGGTTTGTGTTTTCTAATCAAATTGTGGTGTAGAGAAAGGTGGACGGTACGATGTACCACTAACATTTGATTTATTCTTTTGTGTTTCTTGCAGTTTTCCAAATTTCTCATAGAATGTGGTGTTACACGAGTTTGTATATTACATCAAGGATTCAATATTTTACATTCTATAGAGCCGAATATTTTAGTTTCAAACTAAAAGTACATTTAACGTAAATTGTTTTAACGTTTAAAATTCGTATTAATTACTTTTTTCCATTTATATATGTGATTTGTTATTAAATCTATGGATATAAGATGTATGTCTTCAATTTTTTCATCTCAGGCATGAAGCATCGGTGGTTCAGTGGTAGAATGCTCGCCTGCCACGCGGGCGGCCCGGGTTCGATTCCCGGCCGATGCAATTTATATTTTTTCCCTCTGGAAGGAACCAAATAAAACAAGTATACGAACAGAAAAATACATTTTGCTAACAAACAAAGATTCCCGAATTAAATAAATACAGGTACTGCATACCGTGCCTCACACTATATCTCCGAATTAAAACCCATCATAATTTATTCAGCTTAAAAAAATAAGTATAAAAAAAGCTAATTGCATCGGCCGGGAATCGAACCCGGGCCGCCCGCGTGGCAGGCGAGCATTCTACCACTGAACCACCGATGCTTCATGCCTGGTGTCTGTTAATATGGAATCGGTCGTTGTTCTGTTATGTGGTTTAACATTGCATGTTAACATCACTCTGTAACTAAAATAAGTATGTGAGTTGAGTTATAGGAAACCATAGACGTGAAGTACTAGTTTATAGCTCCAACAGTGTAACTCCAGCCTTTGTACATTTAGTCTGCCCACGCAAGCACAAGCATCGGTGGTTCAGTGGTAGAATGCTCGCCTGCCACGCGGGCGGCCCGGGTTCGATTCCCGGCCGATGCAATCTACTTTTTTATTGTTTTTGGGCGGATGCAGTGAAATTACGATATTAAACCATCTTGTGTATTAATTTTGTTATATTATTGTTGATAGAGCTTGAATTTAGTAATAGGTAAATTTAAAATCAAATCTAAATAGTCTGGTTTACGTAAGTAAATTTAAAAACAAATCTAAATAGTCTGGTATTTGTGGCCGCTATCACGGGAGTGTCAAGTAGTGCTTTAAGACATCGTTTTGAATTAAAACTATAGCACTTCTTATTTCCTCTGGCTCCTGGTGGAGCGTGTATTTAGTCCTTGCTCGTGCTCTGGTAGCTTGTGGGTTCCACTGTCCGCAGCTATCAGTTTGTTATTTTCGCAGGTCATGTTCTATCCAGTTCCACATCCTCCTTTTGATCCCTAGATTTATCGGTGTTTGTTTACACTTGCTCCATTGTTCCTTGTTTGTAGTATCTGGGCACCAGATCATCAAGATTTTTCTCAGACTGCTTTTGACAAACGATTGAAGCTTCCTCACTACAGCACACACTTTTATTAAGTTTGAAATTTTGACAAAGCTAGTGGAAGTTGGCTGTCAGATACGTGATGAAAATCGTTCCGTTTTAAATCGATACGATTTCGTTCTTGAGTTCTATGCTATATAAATGAAATAAACTGATTTATTATTTTATCTCCGCCATTAAATTAGAGGACGAATTATAGAAAGTCGTGTAATACTTATTATAACAAAATATATCTACGTTTTAAAATGTAAAAACGTATCGATTTAAAACGAAACGATTTGTATCACATTCCTGTATATAAGTTAACTTTACTCTCCACGAATTTAAAATTCAAGCAAAAAAATAAATACGGGAATATTTAGTTTATAGAATTTTTCTTTTATAATTACAAATACGAAAAGAGTGGAAAAATCACAATAAATTTAATTTCTTTGTTTTTTTAAATATCTCGAAAAATCTATTTTATAGTCACAATGTGTTTATACTAAACTTTTTGGCCCTTCTGTAAAATTGTTAAAAGTGATGCTCCGCCCTTCGTATTTTAGATCAAGCTATGTAAGGTACGAATGCACGCCTTAACAATTCTCACACAGGTTGTAGAATTATTTCTCAATTTCCTCTGCTCTCTTTTCCTATTTCACACCTACTTTAAATTTCCTCAATTTCGATTATTAAGTGTTTATTTTCAATGTTTGATGTAAAAAAGATAATTGTATTCTATGTACACCAATACCTCGCTTTGCGTTGTTTCGAATTAGTGAATTAGTACTAATTTTCAATGTGCATCGTTAGATTTTCGAAGTTGCGTTGTTTTGGGTTCTTTAATGCTAGAGTTTTGGAAAAAGTTCGACATTATAAAAGACATAGAAATTATTTCTGATTCGTGGGAGGAGGTTAAACCATGAATGGTGTTTGGCGCAAAAAATATTCTCTATGTGTTCACAGAATATGCGCTGCAGAAGTTGATAGTACACCGTCATGAAATTTCTAATTTAGCTAGAGATTCTAATTTTGAAGCTATGAAAGAGACTGACATAAATGAATTGCTAACCTCGCACAACTAAGAATTGTCTTATGAAGATCTATTGCAACTGGAATTGCAATTTGCTAATGAAGAAGATGACAGTGACCGTTCAATAGAAATCTCCGAAGAACAAAATTTAACCTCCAAACAAATTTCCAAAACGATATGCTTGATTGACGAAGATATGGAGACTTTTTAAAAAAAGTTCCTGGCAGCGCACTATAGATCAAATGACCTATTTCACTGACCAAAAGTCATAAAACTTAAAGTCTGATATTATGTTAACAAAAATGTATAGAGATAGCTTGGAAAATGTAAATTGTGAAGAATTAAGAAATTTATGGACCATATAAATATAAAGACATTCAATTTTTTGCAATAGTGAAATTTAATGAATCTATTATGGAATAACAAAATAGATCTTCTTTAATTTTTTTACACACCAAGACAAATTTCAAATGTGTTTTTATTGGAAATATTGAATATATACTTAGAATTACATTTTCTATATTTATACTTCATATTATTTTTTGGCAAAATATAACAACGCACATTCCAAAATTGATAACCAAAAATTCCGCGTAAACAGTTTTATACGGACACCTTAATATTGACAACTTTGGCATCATGTAACACAACGGGAATATTTTTTTTGGAAAAAACAAATTAATTTTTATTTACTTTGATGTATTTTTTATTAAATTATATCAGCATAAAAGCGATTGTACTATGTTAGAATTTTGACTTTTGGCCACTGAAATGGGTCATTTGACCTATAGGGTAGCGGAAGGAGTTTTAAAGTGTTCCAGGCTGTAGCTACGAATATCAATTGCTACAAGGAAATTTATTTTACGTTGAAAAAAGAGCTTAACAAACATTTGACCAATTTTTGTGAAAGAAAGACGATTACGACGACAACAGCCACTTTGGACTCATCTGACAGTGATCAATTTTTTCGTTTTAAATATAACAAAAAGTAGTGTGCGTTGGCCGGGAATCGAACCCGGATCAACTGCTTGGAAGGCAACTATGCTGACCATTACACCACCAACGCCCTGGTATTCTCCAGACAATATCACTTATATTACCTATGTCAAAATAAAACTCGTTCTTCAATAGTGCTGTGTAAACTATTTCCTATGTGATATGGGAAATTTGGCCACCATCACCTACAAGCATCGGTGGTTCAGTGGTAGAATGCTCGCCTGCCACGCGGGCGGCCCGGGTTCGATTCCCGGCCGATGCAAATTATTTTTTAGTATTTTTTATTTTAATGAAAACAACTTGGAATGTCAACAAGTTATGTAGCATTTTTAAGCAATACGAATATGATAAATACGTAGATATGAAAGCATTTTGAAATCGAGAAGTTACAATTGAAATCTATTCTTATTTATTGTAAATTTTATGCGCACATTTTCGCCGGAAACAATTTAAAATTGTATGTAATGATACTTTGTATTTATTATTATTTTGATCCAAATGATTTATTTGTTATTGTAAAATACAAGAGTAACATATTTTTTCGACGGCCAGAAATTTTGAAGAGAACAACTAAAATTTTCTAATTAATATGTGTTAGTTTTTTCGTTTGCATTTTTTTGGTCTGTAATCAATATTTGATTTGAACTGGGATATTGTCCTGGCTCAAGACCATTTTGCTTCTATATTTAATAGAATGCAAATTTATTTACAAATGGCATGGTGACATTTTATTACTTGGCTGCAGACTACCACGATCATGATTTCGACCATGTCAAAAGTCTTTTCAAAATGGTCTTGAGCCAGGACAATATCCCAGTTCAAATCAAATTTTCTAATATATTTTGGCTTTCCAAGTGGAAAACAATATTAATCAAGTATTTTTTTTTATTTTTTACCAAAATTCCTTTAAGATTTATACTCTCATTTTGAAAATACATATAAGTACGATAGCACCCGCTCAATATGTTCAATTGAATGTAGCCATCATACAAATGACAAAAAATAAGAATTTTTTTTTTCAAAAAAAAAAATTAGTTTCATGAAAAAACAAAAAAAATAGAAAAAATCGGAAAAAATATTTGGTGTTATTTTTTAATAGCCAACATTCTAAGTATGAGATCTATGAATAAACACCGACGTTATGATAGACGCAAAAGATTTTTTGTACTTACTTTGTATTTTTTTAATAACTGTTATCTTAATGAAGAAAGCAAGGACTATTTGAATAAAATCTATGGATAAATGGAAAGCCTATCTGCAAATAAAATTTTAATATTTGCCATTTTTTAATAGCTTTTATATGAACGAAGAAGACAAGAACTGTAAAAAAATGTTAACATTTTACTTAAGTGTTCAATATCACAAACAAAACTACAACAAATTTGCCGAAGGGCTATGTATCGGGTGTTTTTAAAGCTAGCGATATCGATAACTATGGCTTGACAGTTGATAAGGTCAAATTGTGTTGACATTTCTGTTCAGTAAGCTTTGGCAAGTAACCACAAAAAATAAATCTATCCGCCGTTAGGTTGGTACTATTTGTATCCTTCTATCCCATTTAAACCCTTAAAAGTACGAATTTAGAAAATATACCTTTATATCATGTATCTACTCTATTAGACGAATGTACACACCAAATTTCGTGTTTCTATCTGTTGTCCTTTGATAGGTACCATTTTTATCCATTTTTGTCCCATTTCGCCCCCTACAAATAAATGGTGCCCTTTATGCTATAAATTGAATGCGCATTGCAAATATCAAGTAAATAAAGGGTGTTTTTTATTGAGGTATAGAACTTCGAATTGAAATAAAACACAAGAAAATCGTTTTAATGTCCATCAATTTGGCTTTATTGGAAGGATAATTTTATGCCATTAATGTTTAAATATGATTTCGGGCATGTGGCCGCCGCGGCTGGCTCGAATATAGCCAAGGTCGCAAGCCAAGATCTTTGCGCAAAATCTTACATAAAGTTGATGGAAAAAGCTCCAATTGCTGTGCACGGTGGCGAATCGATTCATTCGGGTCCTCTTCAACACTTTGCTCTACAGCGGCAATTGTTTCTTCGGTGCGCACTGTTCGACGTCTCTGCGGATGCGTATTATCACATAGAGTAAACGTAGTGCGAAAACGATCCATGGTTAACCGAATTAATTGCTCTGATGGACGATTATGTCGACCATAAAATGGTGAACTTCGCGAACTGAACCATTACTTTCGAAATAAATTTGCACGATTTGCAAGCGTTGTTCTTTTGTCAACCTGTTCATGATGAAATGGCAAACCAAACTAAATATTAATAACTTGACAGCTGACAAAATGGCCGCCAGTTAAAAAAGTGATGCCAACTTAAAGTTCTATACCCCAATAAAAAACACCCTTTACAAGCTAATATGTTCATAAAACATGCTGAAATACTCTAAATATTAGGGGTATTTTCAGTCCTTGTGAGGGAAAAAATTTTCCCTCTGGGCCGATTTCGTCCACTTTCAATCCCAACCGACCTACAACCATAAGACACATTTAGGAAAAATTTGAACCTCCTAGCTCATTTCGTTCGGCCGCTATCGTGCTTTCAACAGACAGACAGACGGACATCGCTATATCGTCTTAGAATTTTACCACGACCCAGAATATATATACTTTATGGGGTCTCCGATGAATATTTCAAGGTGTTACAAATGGAATGACAAAGTGAATATACCCCCATCCTGGGTATAAAAACTATATGTTAATGCTGACTTAATACAGATGATATGTAAAGTATTTTTAATATATATTCTCCTCTTTAATTTGACACTATTTCATTCGTATGGTGCGAACAAGTATATAAAACATTTTTTTTTTGAAAAATTGTATCCTTGTAACGACTTTTTTTAAAAATTGTCGTACGGTGTTATAGGTACCTTCGACGAAAATTTATATTTATGTATGTTGATTTCATAAATCAGGGTGCACACAAAAAATAAATGTTAGGTCTCGGACACAATTTTTTCATATTTTATTTTGGGTAGCATATTTTTTAAATAATAATATTTTACGAAAATTGCAGAAAAGCCGGACTCCTGTTATAATTATACTGTCGGACTTGACATGGTATATTCTTGAGGTGTGTTTTTTCTTCTCAAGATATATAATTATATTTCTGTTGTTATTTTGATATTTGAAAAGAGACTATTTGCTTTCCTTTTTTCAAAGCCTGCCTTTTCAGCAAACTCCTCTGTTGAGTTTACTGGCAAATTTTTTTAAGTATAGCTCGATATATTTATCTATCTTCACTAGGTCATCCATGTAACACAACACCCTACATACACATTCCTTTTCAATTGAAGTGAATCTAGTTTCAAACAAGCAATTTTTCAAGTTTGGTAAACGGAAGTGAATAATCATAGGGGGAATATTTTGGGTGCCAAAGCAATTCATCTTAATTAAACATTGAATATTTTAGCTGGCCCAGTGTTAATGAAACTCTCTGCAGTAAAATCATTACCTGTTTATGTTCATTTCATACAACTGTTTTGCTGTGTGTTCAGTTTGAGTAAAAAAAATATTAAAGTTCCATCTCCAAATACAAAACGATCGTTGGCTTTTCTCAGCAGCAAGTTCGAATGACCGTGTAGCCAAAAACCGTTATAAGCATCGGTGGTTCAGTGGTAGAATGCTCGCCTGCCACGCGGGCGGCCCGGGTTCGATTCCCGGCCGATGCAATCGACTTTTTTGTTCAATAATTCTCCACTAACATCTTGTGTTGGTTGATATAAACGAATAAAGTGTTGTTGTTTTGGTTATTTTTTTATTTTCTCAGATACATAGTTTAAATATGATTACAATAGTTTTGAAAACTAACATACAAATATTACCGATTACAAATATAGGGTGTTTTTTATTGGGGTATAGAACTTTAAGTTGGCATCACTTTTTTAACTGGCGGCCATTTTGTCAGCTGTCAAGTGATTAATATTTAGTTTGGTTTGCCATTTCATCATGAACAGGTTGACAAAAGAACAACGCTTGCAAATCGTGCAAATTTATTTCGAAAGTAATGGTTCAGTTCGCGAAGTTCACCATTTTATGGTCGACATAATCGTCCATCAGAGCAATTAATTCGGTTAACCATGGATCGTTTTCGCACTACGTTTACTCTATGTGATAATACGCATCCGCAGAGCCGTCGAACAGTGCGCACCGAAGAAACAATTGCCGCTGTAGAGCAAAGTGTTGAAGAGGACCCGAATGAATCGATTCGCCACCGTGCACAGCAATTGGAGCTGCACAGCAATTGGAGAAAGTGGTTGAAAATTGGACCTGTATAATTGGCTATATTCGAGACAGCCGCGGCGGCCACATGCCCGAAATCATATTTAAACATTAATGGCATAAAATTATCCTTCCAATAAAGCCAAATTGATGGACATTAAAACGATTTTCTTGTGTTTTATTTCAATTCGAAGTTCTATACCTCAATAAAAAACACCCTATACAAATTCAATACAAATACAATGAAAATATTCATCATAAAATTATTACAAGTTCATATTGGAGGATAATATAAGTAAGTAAGTATGTAAGTACATATGCTTGAGTGTGTATGTC
Organism: Polietes domitor; assembly: GCA_947397865.1. Lineage (NCBI taxonomy): Eukaryota > Metazoa > Arthropoda > Insecta > Diptera > Muscidae > Polietes > Polietes domitor. The sequence goes on from OX377620.1 coordinate 50,541,060, forward strand.
GAGTGTGGTTGGTTGATTGGTTGGTATGTTTACATTAGATTAGATGATATTCCGAATTCCGAATTCCGGCCATCGCACATCGTACACGTTTAAGTTAAGATTTCATATAGTATTATACATATAACTAAATTTAGTTTTTAATTATAAAAAAATTTTACTATACGTATAAAAAAGTTATTGCATTATACACAAAGGACTTAAACTAAAACTATATTGATTCATTGAACCTGTAACTATTTAGGTGTGGAGTCGCAGATCATCTTGGTCTTTGTCAACAAGTCAAAAACAAATGTTGATCGCGAATTCCAAAACTGGTTCTAAGAACACAAATATCTATATTCTTATGTATGTACCCTATGTATGTATAAGTGTATATTAAGGTGTCCTAACCTAACCTAAAACCTTGCATCTACAAAAGTATGATAGGAAACCCATTTGCATTAAAATAAATTGAGAAAACTGTTCCTTTTGAATTTGGCGAATCTGTGATTTTCACAAATATTCGCTTATTTTGATATTTATCGATTTTGAGATTTGAATGCCAAAGTGATTAATTATACATGGCCTATCTATGTATGCTTAAAATTATTTCAAAATGATATCTTTTATTACTTTTTTCCTGTATATAAGAGTGCAACTGTAGTATGAAATGTACTAGAAAGAGAAGTGTATTTTGACCCTAAACTATTTTGTTTTAAACCCCAAAAGAGCCTAATGACATTTGAAACATTAGGGATATTTTTAATATATTCAATCATCTTAATATTAAATCATTGAAATTCCTACTTTTTCCAAGAGTTGGTTGAATATTTGGTGAAGTTTTAAGAGAATATGGTCGTTTCCGATTACCGCCTGTCAGTGTGAAAAGGCTATATTTTTTATTTTTCTTGTCTTCTGGATTTTATTAAATACTAGGCGATCCGACAGAAATTTTCCCGTCCATACTTCAATTAGTTTTTTGTTATCGTTGTGTAAATTTTTGAAAATAATTGTGCACATCGGTCGTTCTAAAAATCTGAAACTTGATCGTAGCTAATTTGAATGTTGTGGCATGTTTTATAAAAATGTAAACAAACATTTAGTTTATTGTCTGCAGTAGGCCGTTGAAACAGCGTTTGGTAAAAATCACCAAATGAAATATTTGAAATAAAGGGTGATTTTTTAGCTATTATCTTTTTGGCAACACTGGTTTAAACAGCTGACGCACGTTTCGTGTTTTGTTTCACTGTCAAACATCTTCAGTTTGGTCTATAATTTAACCATGATTCGTCTTACAAACGAACAACGCTTGAAAATTATTGAATTTTATTATCAAAATGCGTGCTCTGTTAAGAAAGTTCATCGCGCGCTTCCATTTTATGGTCATTTTAATCGACCCACTGAAGCGGCTATTCGGGCTATTGTGACTAAATTTCGCACCAAATTTACAATGTTGGACATTAATTCAACAACACGCTTACGTAGAGTGCGAACTGAAGAAAATATCGCAGCTGTATCGGCCAGTGTTAATGATGACCATCAATTATCGATTCGTCGCCGTTCGCAGCAATTGGGCCTCTGTTACTCAAAAACGTGGAAATGCCAAAATTGGACTAAGCGGATGGACTAGTTGAGGCGCAGTCAAGGTCAACATTTGCATGAAATAATCTTCAAACATTAAATTATATGGACCGTACTATCGATTCAAATAAAGATTTCATGCATTTTTCTGAATTTTATGTGTTTTTTTTTTGACAAACTTTACTATAGCTTTTAAAAATCACCCTTTATTACACCGTGCGACAGTCCATATTACACTTGAACCGTTTGAAACTACAGACAAAAAAATGTTTTTATCGTCGTTTTAGTTCTTTCTTTATCCTGTTGTCTCTTAAAAGGACTACAAATTTAAAAATAATACAATTTTTCAAAAAATATTTCAAATACTTATTCGCACCCTATGATGCCGCTATAAGTGTCAAATTAAGAATATCTGCTAAAACTAATTAATAATTAATTAGTATGCTTCCACCTGCATTAGCTTAGAATTAACAACTATTTTATGTTTTCCCTCTTAAAAAATAAAATATGAACGTACTAAATAAAATAAGGGGGAAACTTGAAGTGGTTCTTAATACTAATCTAAAACATATAGAAGCATGACATTTTAAACATTTTTTAATAGACCAAAGAAGCATTTAAAATGTTTTTTAAAAAATGTTATCCTTTGAAAATGTTTAATCTTAATAAGGCGCAACAGGTTCAAATGTAACGTACGGTATTATCCACCTGACCGGTTTTGATTGTTTCATAAATCTTGCATAGTTCGGTCTAATGGCTCTCAATATATAGGGTGGACCATTTAAAACTTTAAATTAGAATGGGTTCTACAAAAGTACTGATTATTTTTTAAAATTTCTGGTTTTATTGGAAAGGTTGAACATTGTAATTTAATAATGGAACACAATATCATACCAACCCAATTTTTCAGTATAGCCAAAATCCCCACCAGACAGTGACTCATTGTGTATGTAATGGCTTCTCAATAGTCACATGTGGGTTCTCTGAAGCCCATAAGCGGCAATTTTGCTTATTGACATAACCACCGAGCTGAAAATTAGGTCCATGAAGGCCACCCTCTACTCGAAAAATTTCGGCATAGTTGTCGGTCGGATCCAATGTTTCCTTTAAGAATATCTGTTTCAATAGGTTATTCATTAATATCTTCACTGCAAGACCGATGTCATGCAAAAATTATCCGATTTTAACAGAATATTGTTAGGCATCAGTATGCGCCAGAATAAAAACGAACAAAATAAAAAAGATTCGCTTGGATCGTTAGTCATGGGCTTGTATTCCTTCAAAAATCCAACAGAAAAAATAATACGAACAGTTTATTATTATATTTATATTATTATAAAATAATTAAATACCATACCAGGAGTATTGTCATCTTTTACCCTTTATGTCAACAGCAGACAAATTATATTTCATATGCATACCCGGGATGTTGACGTAAGAGAACGAAATAGAAAAAATATCATATATCTGGCCCAGGTTTCCAGTGTAAAACACTTTTGCTGAGGATATCATGCAATTTCAGCTCGATCCGATTGATATTTTCCAACATACAGTGATTTGAAAACGCAAAACATATCCGGGTATGTTGCTGATGACATAAAGCTGAACAAAATTATTTATTTCATGTGTAAACGCCCCTTATCGTAGAAATTTAACATGCCAGGCGCGTTATATATAAATCTAATTCGAGAACCGCGAATCCAGTCGTTTTCGGGTTTTAAAGTATGGTCCACGGTTACATTTTCCAACTGTAGTCGGACAACCGGGCGAATGAGTGTAATGAATATTATGAATTGATATAACGTATACGCCACCAACATGATGGTATTGCAGCGAAATAAAACGGATTGATTTTTTTATACGTTTTGCTGACAATACAGCATTTGTGGATTTATAAAAAGGTGGTGAAATGCAATATTTTTGAGTTTTTTGATAGCATAACTTTAAATTGCGAAGAGCTCATCTTAAAAAACGACTAGTGCCACTTGAATTAAGCTTACACATGAGTCATTCCATGTCAAAATGAACAACAAAATGTTCACATGACTCCGATTTTTAAATTCTTAAGAAAATATTATTCTTTAAAAAGTATTTTATATATTTCTTAGGTAAAAATTTTCAGCGTTCTAGGTATTGTCATTTTCAGAAAAAAAATGAAAATTCTGCTGACAAGTGTATATTCAAATTCGAGTACACAATTAGCTATTAGTGTCTTTCCAGCGAGTCACTTAAAAATAAATCGGATACAAAATGTGAAAATTATGGCGTATTTTATAAAAATGCATAAAAGTAGAACTAAAATCATAAAAAAAAACTGGCTAGCTCACGAATTCCAAATTTCCTCTCCTTTTGACGAACTAAACTTCTGTTTGTTCTGTTTGAATTCGCTCTCATTTGCATCTCTATGTTTGTTCATGTCGTTTGAAAACCAGGAAGACCTCAATCAATTTCAATGAAGCTTTTTCCTATCCCGATTTTGTAGATGTAAGTTTCTTGTCGAGACACCGTAATATACCTATATGTCTGTATGTATGTAAATTAAAGACTTTGGCACCATTGTGTAAAAAATTGAAGTTAGTTGAATTGCATTGTCACAATTCAGTCAATAGTAGGTGGTGGTGGTTGTTTCTACCTAAATTATTATTGGTCTATTCAGTCAAAAAGTATACTATAATTGTTGTCTAGTGTGTGTGTGTGTGATGAGTTTGAATTACTGTGATCTAGTGTTTGTGTAGTTTTGAACAATAAAAAAAATAATGGGACGAGGAATCATATACTGTATAGGGCTGTTTTTCTTTAAGTTTGGACCAAAACGAAAAATTATAATGTAAGTGCTAAATAAAAAAAATCAATTGTTCACATTGTCGCCAACAACAACATAAAGTTACGTCTATCAAAACATTTTGAAAAAAATATATATAACAATTGTTCGACTTAACCAGGATAACTACTATTCAGTTTAAATAAAATTTATGACTATCGATGCTCCAAGTCCAAAAATGTCATAAATTTTTTATTTTGCTAATTCGTTCCCATACAATAATGAATGTAATTCTTGATTTGAACTTTTGTTGTTATCGCAGCTTGTTACCCCGGCTTAAAGAAAATCAGCCCTCAATTCATGAGCGGTAATTCTAATGCAAGCCTATAACATGACTATTCCGATCAATAGAGTTTTTCCTTCGTGTTGCTTAGGATGTTTCATATTTTTTTTAATGTAGCAACAATTCTTTTAACTGAATTAGGGTGTCCAAAACCCGGCTTTCGTTCATTGTATTATCAAAAACCGCTTTTAAAATATTTCCAAAATAATGAAAAATGCATTATACAATAATAAATGTATTGCGCAATAAAAAACATCATAAAAGTAGTAATAAATAGCAATTAATAGATAAAATTCAAATTGCAAGTAAATGAATAACAATATTAGTTCGTTTTGATGTATATACTGATTTCATGGAACTAAAATAAATAATTCACTTTAAATGATAAATTGATTTATGATACTTGGCTAACCCATATCACAACATGTTTACTGTTCAATTTCTATCCCCTACAAACATTTGGACGACAAATCACCAAGAAGATATTGCGGCTATATCTTCCATTAATCATTTTGAAGAAATTCATCAAAATATTTTTTGCTTATCACCCTTGTATAATTTTGAAGAAATATTGGCGATATTGATTTTGTTGTCATTGTTCTTTTGAATGTTTCGGAAATAATAAAAGAAAATTTCTCTTTCATTGGAAATCCGTGTTTCTTTTCATATTTTGCATTGCAAAATGAACTGGCACGCTATACGTAAAAGAGAAGCTGTAAGTTGAATCAGTAGCAAGTGATAAAAAGCCAACTGGTAAGTTGATTATTGATAAACATCTTTTGGGTGTAACATTTTATCAGACATTCACTTTTTTGCATTTCACAGAGGCCATGTGTTCAAAACGAATTTGAGCAGTGCCATGCAGTTTTGATAAGACGTGCTCTCAAAAGGCTTGGTCAGCAAATTTACTTGGATGGAAACCAAGAGAAGCCATCGCTTCAAAATTATATAATTTCTGCATTTAAAGGTATGTAAGCGGAATTATGAATAATATAGCTTGTATCATATGCATTTTATTTGTTTTATTTTTAGGTATATGTTTTGGTACTTTTCCAAACCCAAATGCTAAAACGTCCACTTGATTAACCAGAAATATTTTTAACAAGCGAAAGACCGAAATAATAAAGAACATAAGGCGAAAACAGCCTGATGTCCATATATTTAGTTTCTAACTATTCATTTTGAAATATTAAACATGGAAAATTGCGTTTTTGTCTTCTAAGTGGTTATCTGGCGATATCTCGTTTTTATCTTCCAGGTGATATTATGGCGATATCATCCAGATTTTATGTGGATGATAATCTGGCAATATCGCCGATTTATCATCCGGAAGTATTGCTTTCGTATTGCTTTGGCGTATCGCCCCGGCTTCTCTTCTGTGAGGTAACTTCTGCAATACGAATATGATAGTTGCCGCAATATTAATTATCTTCTAGACGATACGATTTCGAATCGTTTTCGTATTACTTTGCTTGTTGGGTCATTTAAAGAAACCTTTCCAGTGCTTACACACACAAATTTATATATATATATTTCTTCAATCCATTTCTATACTTGTGAGTAATATCGAATGATGCAGAGTCCTTTGACATTTCTTTTAGCGCTATTTAACAACCAAAAGCGATAGTGGCGACCGTAGATTTTTCTAAGCTTTGAAATATAGCGCTGTTTAAACATAACCAGAAAATTAACAACTGAGTACCCTCAAAAAGTCTGTATCCTGTCACATTTTCGAGATAATAATTCAATTAGGTTGACTGAGGAATGAAGCTGAGGAATCGAAATTTGGAAACATATTTATTTTATTACATTTTTGAATGAGTGACTGACTGCCCATACTAAAGGACATGGAATTTGGTGTGTGAGATAAGAAGGATTTTTCAAAATTCGTACATTTAAGGGTTAATTAAAAAGGGGAAGCGGGACCAAAAGGCAAAAAACGGGACCAATCAAAGTATGGCAGTTGGAATGCTACATGCATGTACACATGCAACCGGCAACCTAGATGATACAAAACATTAATACATTTCTCGTAATTTGTACTCTTAAGAGTGAAGCGGGACAAATGGTACCGAGTGTAGTGGTGCAGTTCGAAACCTGAAATTGGATCTTTACATTCTGACAACGCAGGTTCCGGTACATAAATAGAATTTTTGAACATTTTTAAGAGGGGAGCGTGATAAAAAGAGATATAAATAGTACCAACCAAACTTTTGCAGCCAGAATTCTGTGCATATTTTCCTCTGGCAAAGTAGAGACGTACCATATGTCGCCCGTGAACATTGGACCGGGTCGGTTTGTATGGGAGAAAAAAAGTTGCGGTTTTCCGCACATAAAGGGTGGTTAAATTGTAAGGGCCGATGTTGAATTGAACCACACCAAAGCATCAAGTTTTTTCTGCATTTCATTTGACATTTCTCAATTTCAGACTAACTCAATTCGAAGCATGGAAAGATACACAACCGAGCAACGCGATAAAGTTATTCAGGCTTATTATGAAAATGTGCGTTCAAATCAAATCTTCCATTAAAATCATGATTTTTTCGGTCAATTTAATCGTCCAAATATAAGTACAATCGGAAAAATCGTGTAAAAATTTGAGAAACCAGGCTCGTACAGCAGAAAATATTGCTGCTGTTCGGGATAGTGTGGCTGAAAAGCAGTCCACCTCAACTCGTCGTCGTGCCCAAAAATTTCACCTCTCAAGCTCGTCGATGATGAACATTATGCATAAGGACTTGTATTTACACGCTTACAAGATACAATTGACTCAAGAACTAAAGCCTGTTGACCATTCCAAAACGTCGTCAATGGTCAGAATGGTGGCAAGAAATGACAACAGTGGATGATCAATTTTCGGAGAAAACCATCTTCAGTGATGAGGCACATTTTCACCTCAGTGTATTCGTCAATGAGCAGAATTGCCGCATTTGGGTGAATGATAATCCATTGTCGAAAAGCCACTGCACCCACAAAGAGTGAGTGTTTGGTGCGGTTTTTGGACTAGCGACATCATCGGGCCGTATTTTTTCCAAAATGAGGCCTGTCAGGCAGTTACTGTGAATGGTATTCGCTATCGTGAGATGATAACGAACTTTTTATGGCCTGAATTGGAAGATATGGATGTGGACGATATGTGGTTTCAACAGGACGGTGCCACTTGCCACACAGCTAACGAAACAATGGCTGTTTTGCGCGACAAATTCAATGGTCGTGTTATCTCACGTGGTGGCGATGTCATGTCGTGGTGGCGATGTTCTTTGGGGTTATTTGAAAGAAAAGGTGTACGTCGATAAGCCATCAACAATTCTAGAGCTAAAGGATGACGTAATTCGACACATTAACGGCATAGAACATGAATTATGCCTCAGCATCATCGAAAATTTGGACCATCGGATGTAGGTGTGCCGCCGAGGTTGCGGCGGGCATTTGTCCGATATTTTGCTCCATACATAATTGAACCATACCAATATTATCATAATAAAAAGAAATGACAATAATTTCCTAAATAATTTGTGTTTCAAAATCAACATCGGCCCTTAAAATTTAACCACCCTTTATATACCGCGACCAGCTTAATATACAGGGTGGCTGATGAATGACACTACATTAAGAAACTATAATAACTTTTTGTTTAATTCATGTAAATTACTTTTTCTTTGTTCATTTGACAACCGATACATTTTTATTAAACCTTTTTAACGGGTTTAAAAATTTAAATGACATGACGATAGCCGGTGACGTATGTGCAAAATTCATTATTCATTACATCCTGCAGAGTTGCAGTAAGAATTGTCTCAATTGTTGTTCGAATGCATTGCTTTAAATCATCCATTTTTTTGATTTGGTTTGTAAACTTCCAGATGAAATAACCCCACAAGAAAAAGATAGGTGCAGTGAGGTCACGAGACTTTGGGGGCCAACGAAATGTCGAGTGTCTAGAAATCACCTTCTTGGGGAACTTTCGCAGCAATTCTCTCTCATAGCAGGACCTGGCTATGTGACAAAGTCGCATCATCCTGTTGAAACCACACAGTGTTGAAAGGGATTCACTTTCGATGCAGTTCTGCAAAGAATAAGTCCTTTAACAACAGCATTAAGCAGCATGGTAGCAGTATTCATCAGCCACCCTGTATATCTAATAGTCAAACAAAAGTTTGAAATTATTGTCCGATTTGAAGATTTTCGCAAATATTATCTCGACTAAGGTAAGTATTTCTTAAGTATAGATACTAGAAAAAGCTAATTCGTCAAAATTACATGTTGCAAATCGGTTTTTGTTTTTATTCCAAATAAATATGTGTACTGTAGACCGTGTCGACCTCCCTATATAAAAAATCCCAAATGTGATACGGAATACTAAAGATCACCTCGAGACAGGTTTATTCTTTTTTCGTGGTCGGGCCAAAATCGTTTTTTATTCGCATGTATAGCAATAATAAAAATGGTTCCATGTTTGCACTATTAGCGGCAAATATTGCATTCTTTTTGGTGTTACCGTAAATATTTTCAAACGTGTATTCATTTATATTCTACTAATCTGGCTCCATTTCCGCAACGAACAATCTCAAAGAAACGTTTGAAAATATTTACGACAGCGCCAAAAATTTAACAATATGTTTCGCTAATAATGCACACAATAGGGAACATTTACAGCAATATTTAATACATATTTTCATACGTAGCTTTTACGTTTTCAATTTTTATTTTCTGTGAAGGGGAATTTCGAACTAATATCGTTAGATTTTCAATAATGTTTGGTCACTAATATAGGCCTTTTTACAATATAGAAGCGCGTTCCTTTCTCGATTTCGAATGTCATGATTATCATTGACATTCAGACTGCGTAATCACGTAATCTGAATGTGTACTATGATATCAGTTAATTGAATAAATTAAGGACGAACAAAATAGGAAGCCAAGCTTTTCGGCATCGTCCCTGGACACCCTACACTACTTACTGTCTGTGTGTGTGAGGATTGTATGTTTCGAATATTGTCTAGTCACAAAACAAACAAATAAAAAAATGATCGATTATGTTTTTTTTTTCATATATGTGTGATGTTTTTTAGTTTTTATTTATTTAAAAAATAAAAAATACACAATAAAAATTTACAATTGGTTTTGTTGAATGGACGTAGAGAAAATAATAATAATAATAAAAATAAAATAAAAGGAAAACAAACAAAAATCTTGATTTTTCACATATAAAACAATCGCAAAACAGAAATAATTAAATAAAATACAATTTGCTTCGTCGTCTCCATTTCATTCTTTTCTTTTCTTGGTGTAGTTAAAGAGTTACACTATGCATATTAACAATTACACTTATGTATTTAAATTATTATTGCATTTCATATTATTAAAATCTTTTTGTTTTGTTTTTTTTATTTTTATAATTTACAGACAATTATCATCATTCACAAGCTTAGTTTTCAAAACAAAATTATAATAATACAATTACTTGTTTTATCTTAGCAAATAAAACATAATATTTTTTTCTTTATATTTCGGAGTTGTTTTTTTGAATGTATGTATGTATGTTTGTATGTATATAAAACAATTGCATCTAAAAAGTGTAGATAGTTGCCTTGCTAATGCTAAGGAAGGGAGAACGCTCTCAAAATGGTGGGGGTCGCTGAGATAGAAGAAATTAATTTTAAAAAATAAGTTTATAGAAATCTTGGCAATAATGTGGAAAATTTTCATAATTAGTAATATCTGATCAAAGACCTGTAAGAATCATAAAACGAAGTCTTTATGGAATTGTACAGTTCAATTATTGCACTTCTATTCGGTATAATAAGCTGATATCTCAATTATATTGGACGACACCAAAAATAAAATGGTTCTGGTAGAGTGGACAAAAAAATTCGGTGTTTTGAAAATTTACGTTTGAAACTGGCTTCCACGGTGATTTTACAACACTGATTTTTCGATTATGTTTAAATCAAGTTATTTTTAAATACTGTAAATGAAGAGGTTTGTCTAAAAACCTAGTGGCTTTAAACAGCCGAAGTCAGAACAGGTCTGTATGTGAGTAAAGTGGGGGTTCAAGTTGCTTCCCTTTTGCACATTCTTATGACACAGGAAACTTTTTTACCCTTTCATTTTAGTTATAGGGTATGTCCTGGACATTTATGTACAACATTACGAGGAACATTTTTGTAAAATATGTTAACCCTCTAACTCTACGATGAATCGGTATTTTTGCCCCTTTTCACGAAAGTCATCAAAATCATCGTTTAGCATCATTACTAGCAACAATTTTAATCGTTGTAGAGGGTTAAAATGTTCAACAAAAATATTCCTCGTAATATTTTACATAAATATGCAGAGTTCACATTGTACCAAAATTTTAAGGGGGTCAACTTGAACCCATAGTTTTAGAGATAAACTTTCGAAAACCCGAATTTCGTATTTATTGTTCGCCCAACTAGAATCCGTTGATTTTGATCTACAGTGTTATTGATGGATAAAGGTTGGTAAAATCGGTCAACACAAATTTTTAGTCAAGAAGAAATCTATATTTTTATAGTACTATTCTCTGTTCTCTCTATTCTCTGTTGGGTTTAAAAAGAGCTCACAGTTGAAAAGTATTAGAGGCCTTCAAAAAGGTTCTATGGCAATGCGGATACTCCAAAGTTCAGAAAAAAATTCAAAATCTTTGAAGACTAAAATTACTTTCCTAAAAATGTCCATTAATAAAATGTAGACAATGAGTTTTTTTCACATTTTCCAGTAGGAAATGGATATTACATTACACTCTGGATAAATTTGAAAGTTTTTTGTCACTAGTTTCAAAATAAGCATATTTATGAATTGTCTAATCTTGATAATAAATAAGACCATTTATATGATATTGATCGTGTTACGAAGTATGCAATGTTTCAACTCAAAATTCAACAAAATTGTTAAAAAAACAAGTTCACATCTCTCAGAATTTTACGGTTTTGATGTCTAACAAAAATACATGAAATCCATGAAATGATGAAACAGTTACTAGATTTGCAGATTTAGCAGAAAATAACCGAATTCCCAAAGTGGTGGAAAAGTTTTCCAATATTTAGGATTTTTACTAAAATGATCGCCTCGACTTTATTTACTCCTTTTATATGTTTTGATCTCAAAATTGTTGCAAAAAACAAATTTTGGTCTTTTCTGTTCACATCTCTCAGAATTTTACGATTTTGTGGTCCAACAAAAATACATAAAAGTTATCAAAACGGATAAAAATAATGAAATAATTACTAGATTTGAAGATTTAACATAAAATAACCGAATTCCCAAATTTGAGAAAAAGTGTTCCAATATTTGAGATTTTTACTAAAATGATCGCCTCGACTTTATTTACCGTTTTTATATGTTTTAATGAATTTTAGGTTTTTATCGCAAAATTGTTGCACAAAAACAAGTTTTGGTCTTTCCTGTTCTCATCTCTCAGAATTTTACGAATTTGAGGTTCAACAAAAAAATACATAAAATTCGTCAAAACGGAAAAATAATGAAATAGTTATTAGATTTACAGATTTAGCATATTTTCCCAAAAATAACCAAATTCTCAAAGTGGGGAAAATGTATTCCAAAATTTGGGCGTCTTACTACAAAAATTATCATGCTGATCTTATTTCTTTCTGACTTTATTTCTTTTTTTTTTCGGTTTTGATGAATTTTAGGTATTTTTGTTAGACCTTAAATTCGTAAAATGTTGAGAGATTTAACATAAAATAACGGAATTCCCAAAGTTGGGAAAAAGTGTTCCAATATTTGGGATTTTTACTAAAATGATCGCCTCGACTTTATTTACCGTTTTTATATGTTTTAATGAATTTTAGGTTTTTATCGCGAAATTGTTGCACAAAACAAGTCTTGGTCTTTCCTGTTCTCATCTCTCAGAATTTTACGAATTTGAGGTTCAACAAAAAAATACATGAAATTCGTCAAAACGGAAAAATAATGAAATAGTTACTAGATTTACAGATTTAGCATATTTTCCCAAAAATAACCAAATTCCCAAAGTGGAGAAAATTTATTCCAAAATTTGGGCGTCTTACTACAAAAATTATCATGCTGATCTTATTTCTTTCTGACTTTATTTCTTTTTTTTTCGGTTTTGATGAATTTTAGGTATTTTTGTTAGACCTTAAATTCGTAAAATGTTGAGAGATTTGATCTGGAGTGACCAAAACTTGTATTTTTGCAACAATTTTGTTTTAGTTAAAACTTATATAACTCAGTCCTATGAGATTGAGATTGATCCTATGGATTGTATAAAAACAAAGGGTTATTTTACTAAGTCATTTTTAAATAAATTTAAAAATAAAAATTAAGTGTGAAATTTGGATTATTACGGAAATATTGAAACAAAATGTGTTTTATGGACAAATATACAGAGATTCCTTAGGTTTAAAATAAACAGCATATATATCGTTCAAATAGTCGAAATTTTTTCTTTTTAAATCCGGTTTGAAATTGAAATTCAGCTGATAAATAATTAAGTTACAGGCTTTAGAGTGTGCAGACCTTGTTTTTTACCTGTAAGTCAAGATTTTGGACTGTCTGAGAATTCTATATATATACAGATTCTTGTTTAACTCGGCAACACCTAAAATAAACATAGTTCCCAGGAATTTCTACTTCATTCTTTTTTGTATCACTGTGTATATATTGCTAGAAAATTCTTCGCTGTATTAATGAAACTTGTCGTTAAGACACTGTCAACGAAGACGGCTTTATAAATAAGAAACTTAAGGGAAGATTTTATTTGTATATTACCGAGAGGATTTGTTGCATTAATTGAATTGGTTATAACAAGTGCAGCAACTGGATCGTCTCGTTAATAAAACAAAATGATATCCTTTGCGGGCACTTATATCTAATGTCTTGTTTCTGAATTCTAAAGAATTTATTGTGAAAAACCTAGATTCAAAATGATTTCAATAAACTGTTGAAAATATTGCATGATCCGTTAAATTTGAAAAGCGTTATCTTTAGACACAATTATGACTAACAAATTAAAAGTGATTTAGAAATAACATAATCTAAACAAATTTGACGTTAATTAAAAATAAATACAATATTCTACTTATTTCCAAATTAAAAATTTCTCCGAATATTAACATAACTATCTATTACAATTTGTATGAAAAGGGAACAATTATTTATTTTTTTGTCTTCACATCAAACACTGTCCCCTTACAGTTTGAGAGCGTTCTCGCTGCCTTAGCTTTAGTTTTTTGTTTTTTTTTACTTTTGTTTTAAATTTCTATAATATGTATGATTTCGTTTTGTTTTAAACTTATAAATTAAAATTACATTTCTTTTTTTAAATATTTAATATATATATTATTTTCTTGTTGTTGTATACATTTAATGTAAAATAGTTTAATTAAGTGTCCTTGTTTTTACTTGTTTTCTTTTGTTTCTTGTCATCTAAAAATACATTGTTTATATTTTTTGTTGTGTTTTTAATTTGTTCTTATTGGCGAGAGATTCCTTAATAATGATGAGTTTTACAATTTTTCCATATTTCGAGTTAAGTTGTCATGGGTTTTGTTTTTGTTGATGTTTCTTTTGTTTCACATTCATTCACTTCTAAATATCATTAAATACAATTTTTGTTTTTAATGTTATTGTTTTGTTTATGTGGCTTTTATATATATATACATATATATATATATATATGTATTTATGTATATGTGTGTGTAAGTAGTATGTATATCTAATATCAGAATTTGTCAAGTATGTATGTATGTATATATATATTTTTTTCTTTATATGATATCATATCCTTAACAGTGAGGGACAGACACAGCTGGCGTTGGGAGAGGAGCGTGAGGAGAAGTTGGAAGGTGGAAGGAAGGAAGCATTGGAGGAGGCATTGGTTGTATGTCCTGCAGTATCGGTCGGCTGTTTTACATACCGGATTCTGCGATGCCCTCGTCATCTGTAAGAAGAGAAAACAAAAAATAACAAAATGAGCAACATTTTAAGATATTTGAATTTAAATTGGTAGAATGAAAGAATTTGATTTTCTGTTTTGAATATGAAATTTGCAAAAGGTATGGGAAGCAAAAAATGTTAATTAAAAAAATAAATGTTAGAGAAAACAGCTGAAAAATGAACATAAATAGATTAGATTACAAAAATAATGTTGGGGGTGTTCTGCAAATCATATTGTCGGTGTTTTAATTGGAATGAAAAATAATGTTTTTAATTATTTAAATCAAAACAAGTAAGGCCAAAGTTGGACGGAGGAGACTATATTGTAACACTCGAGTCACCGTCCAGTTTAATATGGGTTCATCTTAGCTAAATTTAACATAAACTGTTCGAACTATGACTATGAAAGAGGCCTATATAAAGTCGATGACCTATCTGGTTCACTTTCACTGTAGGTGTTCGTACGTGAAAAATAACGTGATATGCCAAATTTGAAGAAGATCGGTTGAAATATATGACTTCTAGAACAGTAAGAAGTAATATCGGGAGGTAAATTTGTATGACGGCTATATCAAATCATGGACCAATATAGTTCACTTTCACTGTAGGTGATCCCAAGTGAAAAATAACGTGATATTCCAAATTTGAACCATATCGGTTGGAATATATGTTTTCTGAACCATATAATAAAATATGAAGGCACATTTGTATGGGGGCTATATCAAATCTTGTTTCGATGTGGTTCACCTTTGCTGTGTGTATTCTTAGGTGAAATATAACATGATATGCCAAATTTGACTAAGATCGGTTGTAATATGTGGTTTCTAGAGCAGAAAGAAGTAATATCGGGAGGTACATTTGTATGGGAACAATATGAAATCATGTACCAATGGGGTTCACTTTTTCAGCAGATGTTCCTAGGTGAAATATAACTTTAAATGGCAAACTCGACAAAGATCGGTTGTAATAGCTGTCATCTAGATCAGTAAGAAGTATTATAGGGAACCGCAATTGTATGGGGCTATATCAAATCATGGATCAATGGGGTTCACTTTTTCAGTAGGTGTGCATAGGTGGAAAATACTGTTATATGGCAAATTCGACTAAGATCGGTTGGAATATGTGGTTTCTGTGTTGGGACTATATCAAATCATGGACCGATGTGATTCACTTTCACTTCAGGTGTTTCTAGTAGAAACATAATATTACGTGGAAAATTTGAGGAATATCGGTTGTGCTGGGTGGCTTCTAGAGTAGTAAGAACTAATATCGTTCATTTGGTTGGGGGCTCTATGAAATCATGGACCTATATGGTTCACTTTCACTGTAGGTGTTCTCAGGTGTAACATTAGATTATATGTCAAATTTTACAAAGATCGGTTGGAATATGTGGTTTCTGAACCACATAATTATATATGGAGACACATTTGTATGGAGGCTATATCAAATCATGGACCGGTGTGGTTCAATTTCACTGTAGGTGTTCCTAGGTGGAAAATAACGTGATATGGCAAATTTGACTAAGATCGGTTGTAATTGGTGGCTTCTGGAGTAGTAAGAAGAATTATATTGTATTTGTATGGAGGCTATATTAAAAAATGGACCAATGTGGTTCACTTTTGCTGTAGGTGTTTCTAGGTGAAACATAACGTGAACTTTCAAATATGGCTTATATCGGTTAGAATATGTGGTCTCAGAACCATATATGGCGGCGCATATGTATGAGGGCTATATCAAATCATGAAGGTATTCCTAAATAAAACATAACATGATATAGCAAATCGGTTATAATAGGTAACTTCTGTAGTAGTAAGAAGTAATACAATCTCAGTCAAAATTGTTTTCGAGGTTATCATTATAAAGCCAACTTCTCCTCGAGTTTTCGATTTATTTCTCTCTCAAAAAAATAATTAAAATTAGACACAATTCATGCAAAATTAAAAATCTTCCACAAAACAATGTTAATACAAATACAAAACAATAAAACATCCAACGCTACAGCAATATGTAATGGAATATATTTTAATTTTTACAAACCCATAAACGGATTGGCATATATAATACCACCACCAGTTTCACCAAGACCACCACTACTACCATTAACAACACCGTATGACCCAACACCATTCAAACTGGTCTTCATGGCGTGTTTCGAGAGTTTCGTATAATTTTCACCGTCACCCACAATGGTGGCGATTTCGTCGTCGTCGTTCCGAGTATTACAACTACTGCCCAACAGCTGATCGTAGCAACTGGCATCGGTGCTGATGACGTCCACCTCGATGTCGTCATCATCCTTTTCCAAACTATTGCGATTACTGCCGCCCAGAGAACTATGCAAGGCGTGCGAATCTTCATAGCTGCCGCCGCCGCTATCGTCGTTATTGGCATTACTCGATTTCGCGTCGATATGTGTACCGTATTCTTCGGTGAACAGAGCATCCTGCGCCTCTTCATCGACTTCCAGTGAATGCCGGCGAAAGACATCATCTTCCAGATCGTTGCCATGGCCAACGGAACCACAACCACTGCCATTCGAACCGGAACAGGATATAGAACCATTTTGCTGCTGCGCCAGCTGATGATGATGCAGCTGCTGTTGCGCATGCTGGCCATTGTGATGGGGCATTATCATAATATCCTCCTCGGCAAAGCTGAGCCGTGTATTGTGGGCGGCCGCCATCTGGGAACCACTGCCCACACTGCCCCGGGCATTTGTGTGGCCGATGGTGGAGGAATTGTGGGGTGCTGTATTGTTATTGACCATTATATATTCATGGCTAAGACTATTCTTAATATCACAGGAAGATGAACTAAATGTTATTAATTGTGATTTACGCCTATGCTGTAAAGTATTGTGACCATTGGTTATGGTGGCTATTGAACCGCGTCCTTCTCCGCCGCCGATGCCATTCAGCTGCTGCTGTGAGTTGGCACTGTTGCTGCTGGTGGTGTTGCCGCCACCACCACCGCCGCCGCCGCCGATACTAATGACATCTATGGAACCCTCCTTACAGATCATCGAACTGGGCTTGTTGTCAACCAGAACGATAACCACGGAGTTGTTGTTATCGTTCTGATTGGCCGTATGTCATCTGTCCAGCGAATCGCTGGCGTAAGCCTGGCCAGATGTGCCGAAAGATGTCATCGAAGCACTGTGCACAGCAGCTCCCCCAAACCCGGTGAGTGGCTGTTGATCATCGTTAATGATGCCGGCATTTTCATCGTCTATAGCCTCGGCATCTTCCGGCTGCAGTATCATGTCGTGCATTTCATTGTGTCCCTCGATGGTGGCTATAATTTCGCCGTTTTCGTCGAATTGTGATGGTTGTCCTGTTTTCGTGTTATTCGTGTATGTGTGTGTGAGGGGGCGTTTAAATAGTTGGTTATTCGTGTATGTATTGTTGTGCATGATGTATTTATTTAGAAGTTGTGTGATTTTTTGTTCATGGTATTTTAAAGTAAGCATTTTTTAGAATATTTTTTTTATATTTTGTTTAGGGAAGAAAAGAGAAAAATAGTTTTTGTGTTATGTTAGTTACGCATTGAAACCCAACACCAAAAGTGATTTATGTATGTATGAGATATGGATTATATAAATATTTCAGATTGTTAAAAATGGTTAAAATAAAATAAAGTAAATAAAAAAAATACACAATATATAAAAGATGGTTTAAAATGTCGTTACAATGCTGATGGCAAAATTATGAAGATTTTTAAATATTGTTTTTTCTTTGTATAAATTTTAATTTAAATAAAATTTAGTGCGGTTATTATATCCAAACGTTGAATTGTCTACACTTAAAGAATTATATTCGTAATATTTATGAAGCAATTTCTTTTTACTTTTCTAAAATATGTATGAATTTCCCATTAGGTCGAATTAATATGAGCAATAAAAGCATAAGTGATAACAACCTCGGTACTTTCGATTTCTAAAATGTATCAAAAAAGTATAACTGTACCAATTTTAACATCCCTCGACACAGCTATTTTCTTTTAGTTTGAAATTTATTTCAATAAAAAGTTTTTTTACAACCACTCATTTGTATGGGAGCTATATCAAATAATGGTCCGATATGGTTCACTTTCACTGTGGGTGTTCCTAGGTGTTATATAACATGATATGCCAAATTTGAAAAAGATCGGTTGGAAAATGTGGCTTCAAGAGCAGAAAGTAGTAATATCGGGAGGTACATTTGTGTGGGTATATATCAAATCATGGACCAATGTGGTTCACTTTTACTGTTGTTGGTCTTAGCTGAAACATAACGTTATATGGCAAATTTGACTAAAATCGGTTAGAATATGTGCTTTCTGAACCATATAATAATATATGGAGGGAAATTTGTATGGGGGCCATATCAAAACATGGACCAATGTGGTTCACTTTCACTGTAGGTGATCCTAAGTAAAAAATAACGTGATATGCCAAATTTGAACCAGATCGGTTGGAATATGTGTTTTCTGAACCACATAATAAAATATGAAGGCACATATGTATGGCGGCTATATCAAATCTTGTATGTATGTTAGGTGAAATATAACATGATATGCCAAATTTGACTAAGATCGTTTGTAATATGTGGTTTCTAGAGCAGAATGAAGTAATATCGGGAGGAACATTTGTGTGGGTATATACCAAATCATGGACCAATGTGGTTCACTTTTGCTGTTGTTGGTTCTAGCTGAAACATAACGTAATATGGCAAATTTGACTAAAATCGGTTTAGAATATGTGGTTTCTGAACCATATAATAATATATGGAGGTGGCACATTGTATGTGGGCTGTATCAAATCATGGACCTGTGTGGTTCACGTCCACTACCACTACTTTTCTTTTAGTTTTCAAATTTATTTGTAAAAAGTTACCACCACTCAGAAGTCGTTCTATCTGTTTTAATCGAGCGATCATCGAAGAAACATTGCCCCAATTACCAATTCCGAAGAATTGATTAAATAAAAGACAAAGTTCAAAACCTCACGCTACAGATAGAACGATGTACCTCTTCATCGCGGGTGTGGTATTTTTCATTTTGCAATGAAAGTAATTGAAGACTGACTACAGAAATGATCCTGTGAAGTATAGTCTTAACTTAAGCATGACCAAAGTCAACTATATCAACAATATGCAACCAATACTCAATGAGAATTCGAAAGGAATGAAGCTCGAAATGTAGAATTTCAAATACACTGAACTAACACATTGTATACGAAATATGTGAATGAATGTCTGTCTGATTTGGTATTTCGTGTGTATGTTGGAGGGTAAGACACATGAAGTGAAAGAAACTCGTTTGTACACAATTGCTGTTGTTGTTGTTGTTGCTACAAAGGCGAGATTTCACACAATATGAATCGTTCGTTTCTTTACTGCCAGATACTCGTATGTAGGTATATACAATATGGTGGGTATGTATGTATGTACGCATAAATGTACTACATACATTGATGAGGGAGGGAAACACGTTGTATGTACGAAAAAACCTACGTCACAGTAGTGCTGTTGTAGTCACGATGTTGTAGATAACATACCCTGTGTAAATTAACACGGTGCTGTGAGCGCACAACACTTCATACTTCTGTTTCTATGCTATGTTATACAGCCATTCGCTGACATCTTGTTAACAGTGAATGTAAATCAACAGCGTTGGTGATTTAAAAACGGAATATAATTGACTCATTTCGAACAACCTTATATGCCGACAGTGACTGTTATTGGAAAATTCGGAACAATGCCTGAAGTCTTTCACCAATTCTTACCGAATTGTATTAGACTCATCTGATGGATTTTTAGTACTTTTGTTCTCCCATCAGATTTGGTGATTTAAAAGTGGAATATAATTGTTTCATTTCGAACAACTTTATTTGCCGACAGTGACTGTTATTGGAAAATTCGGAACAATGCCTGAAGTCTTTCACCAATTCTTACTTACTCTAGTAATTTTGTTCTCCCATCATATTTGAGAAACTTTGCTTCGACAATTCTGACAGGCTTTTGTGGGGTAATACTATTGATTTTGTCCAGACATGTCTGAACTATTTCAAAAACATTTGTCTGAATTATTTTTTATTTAGTTTCCAATTTTTTTAATAATTTTTGCTTCGAATTTGTCTCGAAATCTTATAGTTTCATTCTATTAGAAATTATTAAGCTACGTCGTACTACCTTGAATAAGAACTGCATTTTACACGCTATATACCTGTTCGTTGGGGATTACTAGTTTATAATTAAGAGACTTGATAAAGTGCCAGCATTGTAATCCATTGGTTTTTCATAAAAGGAAAATCCGACAGCAGCATACTCGTTAACTAAGAGAGATGTTAGTCGCAAGCAACTGTCATATTAAGACCGAAAATTCCATACAAAATTTAAGCAAGCCCTTAGTAGGCCTTACGTTTAGCCGCACTGTAAACGTTGGACTTTTCAGCCTTAGCCCCGATGCTGATTTAGGTAGCTACTATAACAATGTGCGGATTTAGGTTGAACCCTAAAAAGGTATAAAAAGTTGATATCCAAAATCAATTCTCTATAGGGGTGATTTTGTCAGAATTTTGTTAGACACGAGTTTATGAAGGAATTTTCCATGAATTTCGGAATTCGGTCCGGAGTGTCTGCACATGTATCAGAATTTCTTCAGCTTTGCCGTTCATAATTTGTGCATTCAACCCTTCCATACATTTTTCGCTAAAAATACGGATCAAAAAGAAATATTAAATCCATCCCTGTTTAAAGCAAATAAAATCGACAATTTTTGTATAAAACAAAATATATTTTATCCCTAAATCAAAAACAGTCTTCTTGTTGTTCAGGACTTTTCGAAACTGCGTTTTTACATATTTCAATAGAAAACGCTTTAATACATGGGAATATTTCGAACGCGTCATTGCGAAAAACATTTCTCTTACGCTCTTTTAGAATTAATGTGATGATATACAGTGGTGGCCACGAGTTTAGCACACTTCACATGTGTTGTTTATAATAGCAAATAATTTGTTCTGATAATGAACTCTGCGCCAAATATTTTTTTTGTTGGTGTGATCAGTAAGCCTCATATTTTTTTATTATTTAGCGCCTTTTTTCGTACTCTCATGTATTTGCAAGTAATTCGTAATATGGGCTGGACACAAATTTAGCACATTTGATAAAAGTTGTTATTTTCTGTTTATTTTTGTTTCTATCTTAATTAATTGGTATGTTTCTGTAATTTTTACTCAAATGGAAATTATTATTAAAAAAATATATAATAAGACATTGCTAAAGGAAAATGGTGCATTGAGGCGCAGCGACAGCTTATTATGCAATTGAACGACAGTGGAAGTACCGCTGGAGATATTGCAAACATTCTAAATTGATCCAAACAGATTGTATGCAATATAATAAGCCATATTGGCACTTATGGGAGCTTCAAAAATGTCGCACAATGTCCTACGCCGGGAAAAACAACCAATAAATCAGATATTTTAATTTATAGAACCTGCGTAGCAAATCCATTTAAAAGCTCAACTGTGATTCAGAGAGACTTTTCGGTCAAATTTGACATTAGCATTTCCTCAAGAACCATAATAAGAAGAACCAATGAAAAAAAAAAATAATTTGGATGCATTGTTCAACATAAGCCACACGTATCAAAAAATGACTTACAGTGTTTAATTTCATTTGCTCAGGAGCATTTAGAAAAATCCAAGATATTTGGGAAAATATCGCCTGTATTGGCGAATCGAACATTTGTCGGTTCGAATCTAATAGGAATCAATACGAATTGTGCCCTCCAAACATGCAGCACAACCCAAAGTAGAAATCTGAGACGGTAAAGCTTGTTGGCGAAAATCGGACACGGTTTTTTTCGTTTCTAGACACGGTGTTGGTCCCATACACAAAATCGATGCACTGATGGATCAGAATATTTACAAAAATCTACTTGTTGATACTATGATAACATATTCAGATAAAAACATGCCACTTAAGTGGCGTTTTATGCACGACAACCAACCAAAACACACTTAGCGCCAGTGAAGAGCTGCTTGGAACTGAACAGAATAGATTTTTAAAACTGGTCCAGCACAGTCGCCGGATCTCAATCCTATTGAGAATCTATGTAATGGGCTTTAACAACATATTATAGCAATAAAAACCAAAAATTTTCCCGATTTCTTGAATGAAACTCAAAATTCCTGATATGCTATTCCAATGGAGCGTTATATGGCTCTAGTGGAGAGTGTGTCCAGAAGATGTACAGCTATAACTCAAAATAGTGGTTATCTAACCAAATATTAAGTTTATAATAAAATGTATTTGTTAGTTTAGTTTTTTTCCGGTTTGACTAAAGTTTTTTTAATTTGTGCTAAATTACTGTCCAATCACTTTTCGTATTATTTGTACTTTAGATTACATAATACTAAAACGCAACATAAGAACCGAAAATACCGGACAAAAATCATAAAAAGAAGTTGAAATATTTGCTTTATAAAGTTACATGTGGTGAATGTGCTAAATTCGTGACCACCACTGTATATATAGACCGAGCTATTTTCAAGTGGAAAAATTTAAACTTGTTAAATGCCCAAACAACCTGGACTGAATATAACGAATTTTTAAGTGGAAACCCCCTTCTTAGTAACATAAATTAATGTGTAACTAGAATTAATGGGCAATGAATTAAGCTACAATTGAGTGATCATTGTCGAATCTGCGACAACGAAGAGGAGCACATCTTGTGCAACTGTCCACCTCTAATAAATCCAAGTCCTAATAAGTCCTCGGGAAACAAATTCTTCACGATATTGACCAGTTATCGGGAATAATAATAACATCTCAATCAATCTGGCTGAATATAACAGACCTCGGGTGGTACCGTCCATTCAAAATGCACACTATAATCAAGCAACCATAATTATGAGGGAGTATTGGAGCAGTCTCCAAAAAATTGGGTTTTAATGAATATTTAAAAATATCATTTTTTTAATTATTGTTTAAATAGTGTTTTGTGCTGGCACGACAAATACATAAAAGTAGACAAAAATGTAAGCATTTGTATAATTGCTAGAATTCTAACAGAAAGCCATTGTTTTTTGAAGTAAATATAGAAGTAAGCGAATTACAAACAATCATGTTTTTTATTTCTGTTAAAATAACGTTTATGCTGGCACCAAATAACCATAAAACCAACAGTGCACACTGGTCCCAAATCCATTTTTTATGGCATAAAGTCGAAAAATAAACATACAGTCTTGTAATTTTGCACATTTGCTAGACATATCATACGCAAAAAATAAAATTGGGCCGATCGAACCACGCGCACTACCACCTCCCACATAAACTCAATATATAACCAACATAATTATCACCCTGTATTGGTACAGGGTGACCAAAAACAAAATTTTATGAAAGCTTAAAAGAATGAAGCTTAAATGAATGAATGAGTTGTTTATTTTGACGAAATGTGTTTTTCTGAACATTATTACAAAAGCAAAATATAGCATACAAATAGTATACTTTAAACTGCAATTTAAATAGTTATTTCAAGAAATAAAGTAAAATGTATACATGTGTACAAAAAGGTGAATGATGTTGTATACCATTTTAAAGGTACTTTCAATACCTTCTAAATAAAATATTGATGGGTCTCGTCCACAAAACTAATTCAGAGATATAATCATATATATGTCTATGGCTAATCAAAAACTGTGCTAAAATAAAATGACAATTTTTGGAGTTTGCCGAAAAATGCTGACGAGATATTAATTCCACCATAAACTACAACCTCAGACGAACACTTTCACATTTACACTTTGAGTCAAGTTGAGTCATACATATAACTTTTGGTCCACGACATTTATAGATTATGTTCTCTACAAATCACAAAATTGCAATACCTATGAATACTTACAAGACCACAATAATCATAAAATGTTAAATATAATTTTTTTTTGTTGCCACCTAATTTTCTCCAGTATATTTTCTTGATTGCTTGGAGTGTTGCCATAAAGAAAATATATACACATTTACCACTTTCCAATTTAAAATTTTTGAATTTCTGCAAAAAAAAAATGGATTTGGGACCATAGTGACTGGGCGTGATCGTTATTTAAACTCCCAAAATTTTAGTATAGTATTACAGTGAAAAATTATCAATATTATAATTTGTTCATTAGTTCATTAACACAAGGTTTAAAAACAATGAAAAATCCAAGAAAAAATAGGTTATGGACAATTTTTTTTTTAAATTTTTTTGTAGTGTGAGATTGCACCATCAGAAAAATTAAAAAATCTATATATTTTCCATAACCTATTTTTTCTTGGATTTTGCATTGATTTTATTATACCTTATGTTAACGAACTAATGAAAAAAATATAATTTTGATGATTTTTCACTGTAAATCTGGTTGATTTTAAAATTTCAACAAAGTGGATTAGAGTAACCACTTCGAAAATCAAAATAAAAGAAATAAAATTGCAAAAACTTTAAAAAATCTAACACGGCTATAACAAACCATTTCAATATATTAAAGGTAATTGAAATTACCTTCAAAACAAGGTATAACTTATTAAAATCGGTCAAATATTTCAGGAGTTATAGTCGATTGAATGAACACACCTTTTTGAAAAAGTAGTATTTTTTTACTGTTAATAAATAACTCGTGAAAAAAATTCATTTTTTCCAAAAATACGTATATAATATTTTTATGAGAAAAATACATACATAAACTTTCAAAACAATCGCAGCTATCGAGGCCAAAAACCGTACCGCTTGACATGGAATGACTTATATACATTTTCTCCATCAGTTTCTGCATGAAGGTTCAATTGGCAATAATACCTTTGATAGGACTTTCTATAAAAAAAATGGACCTAGTATAGATATGCACCTTATATAGTTCTATATAATTGCCATTTTGCATCTCTCTCACTTTCTAAGTTTAAAGAGCACATCTTCCTTAAACGATATTTTAAACCACTCTTTTATATATTATCCTTAAAGCCAAAATCAAAAGAAACCAATAACCAATCTGAATTTAAATTAACAGCAAATAAAAATATAAACAAATTCACAGTGACTTACCTTCATAGCCCTCATTGTCGTGAATTTCACGTGGGGGACAAATAATATTCTCTTTGCCCTCTAACACAGCCAATAGACATTGATGGATGCAGATGTACTGTTGCTCGGTTTGGACCATCCAAACACGTTCTATTTCAAATGAAATATAAATTAGAACTCTAGCTGCCAAAACAATCCCATACTACCTACCTTTTCTCATGGCATAAACAATGCCAAAGATATCCACAAAATCGGAGGTATTTATTTGCTGTAAAATACGATCCAATGTTATAAAGGTGCCCGAACGGCCAACACCAGCACTACAGTGCACCACAATGGGTCGTTGGTCGGTGCCGATGCGATCGCGGAAAGCACGGACAAAACGCACCAAGGTTTGCGGAGGATTTGGCACACCGAAATCAGGCCAGGTGGTAAAGTGGAAATGGCGAACTATTCTTTGTTCACTGCCCTAAATGGTGGAATATGAGTGAATAGAAATATTTAGATTTTCAGAAGTTTATAAAGCATTCTTCAAATACTTACCCTGCACACCATGAACTCCGTCATAATCCAATCCGGATAATGACTATCATTTAATATTTGCACCTTAATATCACCATAGAATACTGGCACCGTATCGTTTGGCCAATATTGATCACATTTCTCGCGACCCTTCTCGAAACATCTGGTCAGCATAACAATCGCCCGCGAATTACTCTCCCAGCTCATACGCCAGAAATCATCGCGCGTCGAATGCAACGGACCTTGGGTCACTATAAACTCACGCGGACTATTATGGCCGGGCACATAATTGGCGTTGATGTAATCGGAACCTTCATCATCGTCCACCGGTTGCAGCTTAAAGCGTGAATGGTCATAGGGTAAAATGTTGGTAAAACGATTCTTCGGGCGATTACAGGGCAAATCGGCAAAAGTGCAGGGTTGATCGCGGCCCACATGCTTGAGTTCATCGAACTCTTCGCTGAAGCGGAAATCGGAATCGGCCGACATCATGCGATAGTGTTCGGCGAAATTTTTAATCGACACCGGACGATTTTGTTCGATAACACTGTCGGGCAGTGACATATTGTCATTGGCCCGGGAGTCTTTAGTTGTCTTGCGGCAATTGTTGCGTCGTCGCTTGTAGAACACCAAGGTGACCAGTAGTATCAAAATTATGGTTAAGGGCACGGTAACGGCCACGATGAGGGATGTGTTGTCTTGATCTATAAGTGGACGAGGGGTGGCAAGATAACAAAGTAGTTGTTAGCAGGGAGTAAGAGAAATAATGACGTTTTGAAAACATGTCCTAAATTTGTAGCTGTGTAGCTGACTTACCCGGAGAGGTTAGTAGATCTTTTTTTATAGTAAAACAAATTTGTTTAAGCAAGACATAAAATGATTTTTAAAAAACAATTTTAAATTTAAATTTCTTTTGGGAAAGATGGAAGGAAAATTAAAAATCTCTTGAAGGAGACTGATCGGCGAAAATCCCAAAGGAATTGTACACTTACTCCCCACCCCAAATTGTGTGTCCTCACAAGAATTTTAACCCCAGTAAGACCCATTCAGACAGACGCGACAAGACAGCCACAAGACAATGTTGCAATAGAGCCGTCTCGTATGTTCTCATTTGAGTATGTGAGCCGGTACAACGGTCTGAATGGACCTTTAAACTTAAGGAATATAAACGCCATACTGTTGAACTCCCTCCCGCAACTCACCTGTCTGTATGGGGAAACTATAAGCCGTGTCCGTGAATTTATCAACGGCCGTAAAAGCTCGCACTTTCACGCGATATGTGGTGCCCGATTTCAGCGGTCCATTGCAATAGCCACTCTTGCGATTATCACAATTCTCCGTGCCTATGGTGAAGTCTTCCACCGAACGATTCTCAAATGGATAGTAAGGCTCGACAGCTTGATAGGGCAACCAAACACTGTAGGACTGGACATCGTGCCAGCTGGGCATTTCCAAGCCAGAGGCATTCTTGTTGTCATCCTCGGCCACAATAATGGTGTACATGCGAACCTGGAAATAAACTCAGCAAATCAAAATCTTTCTTTGCTAAAAACTCAACCCAACTTACCGGTCCATTTTGATCGGAGAAATAGTTTTTACGGAATCTTATTTGTATGGTCGAAGAACTGCGATAAACTTCGGTGGGAACTACCTGGGTAGCCGGTTTGGGTGGTGCCAATATGGGCATGGTCTGTTTGTATTCCCTTTCCGGTCCATAGCCGATCGAGGTTTTGGCTTGTATCTTGAAGACATATGTTTCTCCCGGCTTCAAGTTCTTTATGGAACCTGTTGATTCGGAGGAATCGAAATCCAAAGTTCTTCTTTCCGAGGCATTGTTCACATTCATATAGGTCACAGAGAATTGCCGGATCACACCGTTAGCTTCACTTTGTGGCAGCAGCCATTCAAAGAGCACCTCACTGGGCTCCACGTTGATGGGATGGAAGCGCTCCACTCTACCGGGTACAGCTTCATTGGTGCTGAAACTAGCCGACAGCGGGGAACTGCTTCGCAACACCGATGATTCGGTGCCGGAACGCACAACCACGGTGAATGTATAGTTGCGGTGGGGTTTCAAATCCAATATTGTGATTTCATTTCTGGCCGTAATATTCTGAGCCAATATATTGTCCGCGGTCAGGTATTGCACATCGAAATCATTGAATTCTCCCTTGGGTATATCCCATTTCAGCGAGATCTCCGTGTCGGTTATATTAGTGGCATGTAATTGGGTTATGGGTTCGGGGAAGAGACGATCTTGCCTCTGAATGGGCAAACTAGATACACCACCACTCACAGTCCATACGGTAATGTTGTACAAACGACCGGGCACCAGACCGGTGAAGGTCACCTTGCGATCGGTGTCATTGGCCAGTTTCTCCTTATCCTTGATTTCGGGATCGCCCAAAGAGAAACGATAGATATCGAATTTCGAAGATGATTGGGGCGTGGGAGTGTAGGACAGCGTTATGGTATCACGTTCATCTTCTTGCTTGTCATTGACGACCACCACCTCGGATTGAATGAGCGGCATGGTGCGGGTGGAGAGATGGGTGGTGCCGGAGTATATGCCATACGAAGTGGTTTGTATATCGAATTTATATTGGACGCCGGGCATTAAGTCGCCGATGAGGACGCGAACGGTGGATATGTCATCGGCTGAAGAAGGGAAGAGAACGATTAGTTAACATATTTTGGACAATGGTTCCATGAACTTACTCGATTTATTTTCGGAAACATTTTTCGATTCTGTCTTCGAGGGATTATCCGTGGGCCACCATTTCAAAATGTACGACTCCACGCGTCCCTCCGGTTTGGGCCATTCCAAAGTGATATTGCGCGAATCAACCAAGGGTATGATATTTGATACGGGATTTGGGGGCACCGTAGTATTAACCTCTTGCGGCGTGGGACTTTCCACAGCGAAACTAACACTGTTCACTTGAATTGTATACTTCTCACCCTTGGTCATGTCGGTAATATCCGCCTGGTTGGAACGCACACTTTGGGCACGCACCCACTGCTGGTCGGTCTCGGTGCGATAGCGCACATTGTACTCGGTGAAGTCGCTGTTCTCGGGAGCTAACCAACGGGCCAGAACGGAGTTGCTGCGGACAGTTTCGATGGTCAAATTGCGCGGAGGATTGGGATCTGAAAGAGAAAAAGGCAAGTTTATTAAAATATTCCAAATTTCAAGTTTCCCATCAACTTACAGACTGCCTGGAAGTAAGCATGAGGTTCACTGCGTAGATCATGGCTGACAGCAAACACCTTGACTTCGTAGCCAGCTCCTGGGTGGAGGTTCTTGATAACCAAACGTGACTCCTTGGTAAAGACAGTCCTCACTTCCGAGGTGCCATTGCGCGAATATAAAACTTCATATTGTTCCTGTTTGGAGTTGACATCACTCTTCCAGCTGATGTTCAAACCCATTTTAATGCTCTTCAAATCTTCAATGATGGGCGATGAAGGCCGTGTCACCACAAATATGGTGGTCTCATTCGATTCCATTTTCTTGGAGATGGCTTGTACAGACACGGAGTAGTTACGTCCCGGCAGCAGGCTTTCCAAACTGAAACGTGTGCGTTCCGTGGTCAGGGTGCTGGTGTCGCCGTTGAACGTTTCCAATTCATGATAGACAATGCGATATTCGTCTTGGGTCGAAGCCGTATCCGGTTCCCAGGTAATGATCATGTTGTTGCTGGAATCATCGCTGAATGAGCGTAGATTGCGCACAGGCAAGGGACGCAAAGTGACATCACCGGTGGCGGGCCATGAGGTAACTTTGCCCGAGACCGTTTTAACAATGACATTGAAGGTTTTGCCCGGCTCTGGTATATCACGGAAATCAAAGTAGGCTATAGCATCATCGGTGCGCGGCACCGTAGACTGCCGCCGCGAGGTGGCCAACGATACTTGATACTTATCGAATTCGGAGACCCCTTTTGGGGCCTCCCACAGCACCCGAAATGAATTGGACGTTATGTAGTCTTTGTCAAATGTCACATTCAGTGGTCTTAGCGGCACCGTACGATACTGAGCGGTGGTGGGCAGGGAAATCTCATCCTCCGACATGGTCTGCACCGATATGTTGTAGGCACGGCCGGGCACCAAACCCTTAAAGGCGGCCTGAGCTGGTCCTGGCGGTTCGCCCTCCTTCTCCACATACAAAACACTCTCCAATGCATCTGGCGGTTCTATCGAGACTTTGTAATGGGTGTAAATGCCGGCAGGATATGGCGGCTGCCAAAGGACCAACAATGTGGTTTCATTACGAAACCACACAATGAATTTACCCGGTGTATTGGGTTCTGCGGCGACGACAACATGGACGAAAATATGAAATTGTTTTTTTCGGTGGTGGTTGATGATGATGTTAAGGCATTACAAAAGTGTTTTTTTTTTGTTGTTCAATGAATTTACATTTAAACAAAAACAGTTATGGAGGAGAAAGAAAAAAAGAAAAAACGGAAAATGTTTTCATATGAGTTTTATTTTCTGGCAAATATGTATTCTATATGCGGAACGACGAAAAGAAAAGGAATATTTTTGTGATACTCTCTCGAGCAGTGGTAGTAAAGCCATAACATTATCCTATCGATATACAATGTACATATACATAAAGCACAATATGCCAGTTACGACGTGGTAGTCCAAATCAATTGAAGCATGTGAGCATTCCACCAATACAGGATGCATGCATGCACTCCATGGCCTAGTAATATGTTGCAATGACTGTGTTATGCGATATTAAATGGTTGGTTAGTACGATGGCGAGCAACTAGGTCTAAGAGGAGTATTACGAATATTATATTGATAATTCGAACATAAAAGTTAAATTGAGTTTGGGGAAAATGCAAATCGATTTTTTTGTTACGATGATGATGAAATAATACCCAAATTATATACACAAATTGAAAACAAATAAACAATCAAAAAAGAAGTACATACTTACATATATATAGTAGTATACAAATAAATCATAACTTTGAATGCAAAGTAATAATACATGTAAAAATTGATTTTAAATAAATATGTATTACAAAGTATCATTGATTTGCTATAAAATAATAATAATCTTTAAAACTTAAATGCGGCTCCTGCCCTTTAACCCTACTTATCTACTTATTATTGATTTATCTGTCTACAAACGATAGACTGCTCTTTGTTTTATTAATCAAACGTATCATTAAATGTGAACCGACAAAAGTGTTTAGTTGATACGTCGAAAGTGTCATTATAATTAGGAAATGTGAACCAGCGTTATCATTTCGGTAATACAACGATGGATTTTTCTTCAGTCCTCGTTTGTCTTTCAAGTATGGCATTACGTCCATTATATACCATTCGTATTATTTAACTATGGCGAAAAAAGAAATAATAACAGTTTTTTCGCAGCAACTGGCAGAATTTTAGTTAGTGAATCCTAGATCACCTCCATATAGAAAAAAATCCCAAATGAGATACGGAATATCAAGATAAGTTTTTTCCGACCACGCGTGTTTGGCTTAAAATTTCTTAACGTAATTTTGTACATCTCAACGTGTACTACACTCAGAAAAATAGCATTCTCAAATCTGAGTAAAATCCATACTCCAATTTAGTTTAACAATTTTACTCCAGATTAGGTAAAATTTCCTTACGAGAAGGAAAATTAAATAGATATGAGTACACTTTCCTTATTTCAAAGCCAGAAAAAATAGTACATATACTCAAAATAGTGTAGTAAATTTACTTAAAAACATTTTTTGGATCTAGTAAAAACTTCTTACAATTAAGTATATTCATATTTGTTCGGAAGAAAATTTACTAGCGTTTAAGAAAGAAAATAATGCAGAATTTTTTTGTATGGAAAAATTCCAGTTAGGATGTTTTTACTTAAAAATGTGATTATTACTTCAAATAAAGTAAATAAATGTAATTAAATTTATGCCATGTTCCTCATATATTCAAGTATAAATGAACTTATAAAAAATACTTCAGAGTGTTTAGAGAAATACATGAATAGTAGTCTAAGAAGCAATTCTCGTTCGTTTGCCGAGACTTTCTTCATAAGTACTTCAAATATTACTCTAAACAATCACTGCGAACGCGACTACCTAGCCTCCGCAGCAGTCATGGTGAAATATCTCAACTCTTTATGGTATAAGTAAGATGAAACGTTTGAGAACTATACCATGTTGTCATTTTTCATATAAGTGTTGCATACTCTGAATCGAAAAAATTTTTTTTCAATTATCAAGTATAGTCGTAGTCAGGCTGAGTATAAATTTACTTGAATTAAGGGAAAAAATTCTGAAAATTTTCCTCAGATTGAGTATAAAGCAAAAGTTGTTAAATCAACATGTTCTTTCAGAATAATGGGGTCGATATTCTGTTCCAATCAAAAAGTCTTAATTTTTTGGACATTGTTATTGAATAACAAGTAAACTTTGAATTATGGAAAAAGTCTGTAAAATCTATATGAAGTATTTATTATCATGTTTATTTAATTTTGATTTAATTTCTGAGTTATCACAATCGATGAATACTATCGATCCTACGAAAATCGTATAATAAATAAATTAACGCCTCACAGTCTTAAAAATTGCACCCTGGCATGATATGAAGCGTTTGATTTATTTACATTGCCTAAATTTCCATTATTATTTTATAAAGGGAGTATATGCGCTACACTTTTTGCCTTATTAAATATCCTAAGGTAAGAGTATACAAATTTAAAATTTGTAATTAAAAAAAATCAGTTTTCTATCAACAATTTCCATTTGAGCGAAGTTTTGCCATACCCTTTACAAATTGAATTTTAAAGAATAAATATATACATATTTAAATAAATAACGCTTTCGTGTAAAAAACAACATATTGAAAACCCTCAACGATAATAAAATTCAACGAGTTATTATTGCCACAAAATATACAGCAAACTCAGTACGGATAACTATTATTTAGTGGTAGAAATAAATCAGAATAACAGTAAACATAACAATAGATAGATATACTCAATTAAAAATGCAAATTTATTTGATAGACAGCAATATGGAGAGATAGAGAAAAAAATCAACAAAATATAAAATTGTGCACAAAACTAAATACACGAAATGTTTGTTTTATTATTATTATAAACATCATCATTGAGAAGGGTGTGCTCAGTTAAAAATATATTTTATATTCAAATAGTAAATATTAGACATTCATAGACAACATACAATCGAATAAATTACATTTGTAATATGCATCTTTTTGCTTACAAATTTATTTGCAATATAGATATTATTATATATGTGTAACCAGTTTTTGTTGTTTACCTCGTAAGATCTTAATATCCAGTAAATCTTTATGCCGTTGTCTCCGTACTTTTGTTATTTTTGTGTCGTACAGTGTGTAGGCGTGTTTTAATAGTTATATATTAGAGAGAAAATGTAGATTATTTAACAAATAGTTATGAAATTAATATTAGTTACAATAACCACACCACACAAAACAAAAAAAATGAATATAAGTAAAAACACAAAAAACAGTAAACCATAACCAAACAATGGAAAAACCACAAAAGAGCAAAAAAAAATATAATAAAATATTGAAAAAACAAAATATATTGGAAGCCCCATCCCCCACACCCTTGGATATGGACAAGAATATTCCAACACACAAACAAAAAATTCGAGAAAAGCTATAATAATCATAAATCAATCAATCAATAATAGGAGCATTTATTCGGTCGCTTAGTGGTATCGTCCTGGCTATCCCCGTTGTTGCTGTTGTTGTATTTGCGTGACTTACTTGTGGTAAAATTACGACTGGTGTAGGCCACCGACTCCTTGCCATCGTATATGGTATATGCCTGCACCTGATATGTGGCACCGGGGGTCAGTTCTTTAGCACTGTGTTGGAATGTTGAGTCGTTGACATTGAATACACGATTGTACGTGTTGGAAGCTTCCGAGATGCCCAGAACCTTGATCTTAAAAGCTGTATAGTTGCCCTGAGTGGGTGGCGACCATTGGATGATGGCATTTTTACTGCTACGCACCTGCACGGATAAATTGGAGGGTGGATCGGGTGCTGAAAATAAAAAACAAAACAGAAAAAAATATGAAATTATTATTTGAATGATATTCAATTTGTTTAATATCAATATTGAAATACATAATAAAAGAACAAAAATGTTTACTTTAATATTTATTTAATATTTTAGACATTTCTAATTTTCTGATTTTGAAGGCCGACAAGAGCTAACTAGAGGGTGATTTTTTAAAAACTATAGGAAAGTTTTTCAAAAAAAAAAACACACATAAAATTCAGAAAAATGCATGAAATCCATGCACGGTCCATATAATTTAATGTTTGAAGATTATTTCATGCTAATGTTGACCTTGACTGCGCCTCAAATGGTCTATCCGCTTAGTCCAATTTTGGTATTTCCACGTTTTTGAGTAACAGAGGCCCAATTGCTGCGAACGGCGACGAATCGATAATTAACACTGACCGATACAGCTGTGATATTTTCTTCAGTTCGCACTCTACGTAAGCGTGTTGGTGGTTTAATGTCCAACAATGTAAATTTGGTGCGAAATTTAAACACAATAGCCCGAATAGCCGCTTCAGTGGCTCGATTAAACTGACCATAAAATGGAAGAAGCGCGCGATGAACTTTCTTAACAGAGCACACATTTTGATAATAAAATTCAATAATTTGCAAGCGTTGTTCGTTTGTAAGACGATTCATGGTTAAATTATAGACCAAACTGAAGATGTTTGACAGTGAAACAAAACACGAAACGTGCGTCAGCTGTTTAAACCAGTGTTGCCAAAAAGATAAAAGCTAAAGAATCACCCTTTAGTTACATTGAATATTGCCATATTGGGGGAATTGTTATGCTTCATTATTATAACATTAATAGTCCTCTACTATATATAAATATAAAACTTCAAGTGTAATCAAAAAGTGAATATTAGGCAGCAATCTTCAAAAATATATCTTAAATATTATTAAGTAGAAACAATTTCACTCAAGCCCGATTTTCCCAATTTGTTCTATAGCCGTTTAATTGTTGCCATTTAGATCCATGATGGTACCAATATCTCTTTATTTTTCGCATCAACGTAGTCAGAAAAGTGTACACACTGAACTTCCTTATTATAGCTGCAGCCGTTTAGGTGGTACCATTTTTATCCCCAATCGCCCCATTTTCCGTCTAAAAGTACAAATTTCGAAAAATTCCTTTTTGTTTTGCGTATTCACAGTCAGTTGAATGTACCATTTTTATCCCTCTTTTCCAAGTGTATCCCTTAAAAGTACGAATTTTGAAAAATCGCTCTACTTCACGTATCTACCCAATTAGAGGGATGTACATTCCAAATTTCATATTTCTAGCTGTTGTCGTAGCATTGGTACCATTTTTATCCCTTTTTGTCCCATTTCGCCCGCTAAAACTTTTATTTACTTTTTGGTGCTTTCACGCTACAAGAGGAATGTATGCAACAAATGTCAAGTGCATATAAGTAGAAATTTTCAAAAAAAGCTTAATTAGTCTAAATATTAGGGGGTATATTCAGTCCTTATTAGGGAAAAATTTTCCCCTGTGGGCCGATTTCGACCACTTTCAATCCCAACCGATCTGCAACCATAGGACACATTTAGAGGAAATTTGAACCTTTTAACAGACAGACGGATATGGCTAGATCGTCTTCGAATTTTACCACGAGCCGGAATATATGGGCATCTCCCAGTGGCCCGGACTCGACATTCGCACGCCTTAACCTACGCCAAAAACAAGAAAGAAACAGAAAAAGTCGATCAGCCTTTTTAGTGTTCTAAAGCGCTTAAAGAGTACTACATTTTGAAAATATATTGTCAGGATTTAGTACAAAATTATAAACAATTATAAACAACGGACGCGACAAAAAACAGAAGTACTTTTGAAGGTCTTATACAAATATACAATGTTCAGCGATTTTTCGAAAACTTTGTTTTTCCATATATACATGTAAATGAAGGTCAGAGGATATATTTTGTTCGTAGATTTATGAAATATGAGAATTAACTCTTAAATTTTTTTTAATTAGGTACAGCAGGAATACGGACGCGACAGAACGGACGGGACAAAAATTTCCACTCGTGGTAAACAAATTTAGTAATTTATAACACTTCAACTTTTAATAAAAATAAAAGAGAACAAGTTAACTTCAAGTTTCATAATAAAAAAGGTGTCGAAATAAGGAAAAAATAAAGTTAAAAGCTATTAGTATGGTCTGATTTCATTTTTTTGGTAGACCTTTTTTGGAAGATGCCCATAATATTTTAATGTGTTACCCTCCACCATCCTTAGGTGGAGGGTATAAAAACCGAGTTCTCCCTATAAATCACGTGATATGTAAATTTTAAACCTCAAATTTTCAATTTGAACCCCGCTTCAGTTAATTGATCACACCGCGTGACACGGTTGTGTTCCTCAGAACGAGACTATGTAGAACCGCACCTATAGGTCACCAGTAGCGAAACTGTAAACTGTTTTTTTATTTCGTAATCGTTTATTCTCTCTACAGGACTTTTAATTTCCCATGTATTACCCATATATTTTAATAATTTATTTTCGTAATTCAGCGTATCATAGAATAGCGATATGTATATCAAATGAAAGAGAATTATATCTGTTAAAAATACTTTAAATTTAATGTTTATGTATTAGTTTAGCATTAACAACTAAATCAACTTTCCCCATAAAAGTAAAAAAGGAATAGACTAAATAAATATGGAGAAAGCTTGAAATGGTTGTTCATGCTAAACTAATACAGCCAGAAGCATGTAATTTTAGGTATTTTTAAGAGATATTCTCCTCTTTCATTTGATACCCATATCACCATTCTATGAGCGCAAAAATAAATTATTAAAATATATTATCCTTTGGAAATTAAAAGTTTTGTAAAGGACAGACGATCACAATTATGATGGTCACAAGAACAACAAAAACAAGTAAGTAAGTTTCAGTAGCTTAAACCGACTTATATATATTCTCACTCTCGAAGAGCTTCTGTATGGAAGTTATAAGGACTAAAATTTTACTTAGGGGCGGATTATATGTGTAGGAGGTACTTGAAGGTTCGTGCAGCACATAGTGACACCGTTATAGAAGTTATACATGATTAAATTTTACTAGGATGTTTATGAGAGCTACCAGAAGGGGCGTGCCATTATCGCCCATATTACAGGGGAGTACAACGTCTACAAAAACATTGCCATTCCGATTATTCAGAATATTCCGATTATTCGTATATAAGTTAAAAAGCTTTGATTTTACCTAGGTTAGGTCTGGGAGCTACTAGAAGTGGTTCCACATCCCTGCGTACACGTTA
The DNA here is from genome assembly GCA_947397865.1 of Polietes domitor. Taxonomy (NCBI): domain Eukaryota; kingdom Metazoa; phylum Arthropoda; class Insecta; order Diptera; family Muscidae; genus Polietes; species Polietes domitor. The sequence goes on from OX377620.1 coordinate 50,578,583, forward strand.
AGTGATTAGAAAAACTATATCAAATATCAAAGTATAACTAACTCTGAATAATCCTTATGGAGTTTCATTGTTTTTAATTTTACATAGTAATATGAACCATTTGTGTGTGAGATACGAGAAGGGGCGTGTTAATTGCGCCCATTTCCGAACATAAACGAAGTTAGAGAGGAATATTACCCTGAGTAAAGTTTAAATAAATCTCAAACGGAAGGATGGACTTGGCAGCAACAGCATAAAAAGTCATGAAATGGATTTGGTCTAAACATACTTAGGGTCTTAACCCTTTACCGACCTCTGTGTCCATATGATGGCACTTGTTTAAAGCCAGACAAATGGCCGAAAGTTTTCCCTTTTAGCGTTAATGGGATAAGCAACTCCTTCAATGCGTTCCACTTTTTTCTGTCACAATTGATTTTGACCCACCTACTCTATAGAGTGAGGGTATAATAAAATGGGGATCATAACATAATAAATTAAACACCTATTTATAGGTTGACTTCAGTACAGTTGATGAGGCTCCAAATTCCTATAAACATTCGCTTACATCTAGCAGAACATCAATAACTAAGTAGTATCTTCGCGACATAGGGGAATCAAAATGTTCCCTGATTGTTGATGAATCGACAGATACATTCATAAACCGTATTGAAATTTTGGACAACAGTGTATAGTTTTCAGTATGTTTTATATAGATTATGATATAAAATATTTATAACTACCACTTTCTAATTATAAATTGTCTCAAGAGATAGAAATCACTATTACATTGTTATTATGTGGAATTATTTCATGATTTGGTTTTGGTTGAATTCTTTGAAATAAAGAACTTTTTTGTATGTGGCGATTTATTGGGATTTTTCATGGCGACTGTGGGGACAAGACAACAATTTATCTCGCAAGCCTTGCAGGGTATCTCTCATATCACAGTACCACATCAGGGCGTATACGTTATGTGCATTAACAACAATGTTACTCATTCGCCACGTTGTCTTCTGGGAAGAGAATCAGACAATTTTATAGCCGATTTTGTTTTTTTTTTCGCTGTGACAGCTAACATCTTGATTAATTTGAATGTCCACGACTACTACAAAAATAAAAAAATAAAAATTCTAGGAAGGTGTAACTACTCTTATTTGGAGTATCTTACTAAGGAGTTTATTATATTTCATTATCAAAAAACGTTTATCAATTATTTTCAAGGGCACGTTCATTTATCAGAAAGTTCTCGCCTTAGAGTCGTGTGACAAAAAACCTGGCAAGCTGTATTATATCATGAGTATTATTAAGTTGGTAAAACTATAACTATACTTTTTAGTAGATTATATCTTTGTTGCTACATACACAAGATTTTATTTAAGCCGATTGATTAGAATAATTACGTCAATCAATTTGTATCTGTCCAATTCTTATATTCTTTGATACTTCGACTGAGATTTCACAACACTAACATCCAGTGAAGTGAAGGTCGCCGTCATTATGTTACTTTCGCAATTTTATAGACTAGTTTTGGATCAATTTGAGTCTTGAGATTTTACTCATTAAGAAATTTGTTTTGGATATTTTAAAATGTTACTGCGAATACGTTTCACATACCCCATAAGCATCGGGCCACGCAGGCGGCCCGGGTTCGATTCCCGGCCGATGCAAAACGGATTTTTTGATAATAGGTAGGTAAGTCGTGAGTATTTCAAGTATGGTTATTATATAATATATCCATCAATAATGTATAGATATAATGTTATATCTATATCTGAAGTCCACAAGGACAAATCTGTGGAAATAAGGAGTTATAGAGTTGGTTCCAATATCTGCCGTGAGTGAAGGACTTCAAAACTTTTAATTTCCGAGAAAATTTTATTTAAAAAGAATATTCTTTAATCCTATAATAACACCAACACGTTCGGGTATTTTAGCATCAAGCATCGGTGGTTCAGTGGTAGAATGCTCGCCTGCCACGCGGGCGGCCCGGGTTCGATTCCCGGCCGATGCAGATCCAATTTTTTGATCTTGATCAATGCATGATGTAGTGATTTTCGAATTATCTTTGATGATATGGGAAGAGGCGTGGCATGAGCATTACGCTGAATCAATACGTATAGTTGGAATGAGAGTGTATAAATTTGGTTAAATATATCACTTATTTACCATCGTGTTTAAACTATAACATTGATTTATAAAATTTATTTTCTACTTCCTGAAACTATACAAGCATCAAGTTAATTTTAAACCTCTACTACAGTTCATACTATAGATGAGGAATGCGGATGATATCATAAGCATCGGTGGTTCAGTGGTAGAATGCTCGCCTGCCACGCGGGCGGCCCGGGTTCGATTCCCGGCCGATGCAAGATATATTTTTTCAAATTAAAAATATATTTTTCAAATTATTTTAATAACACCATCTAAAAAATTGTGATGGCCTATTTTTAAAGCCAAAGATTTTACGAATTGGAAACGGTTCCAACTACTTCAGTTTTCCGGAGATGGGATAGTTGTCAGTTGTTTTTGAGCAATTTTTAAAAATAATCAAAATACATTCAATGATTGACGTGTTTGTCAGGAGTAGACGATAATTTTCTTCTAATTTTGAAATAGAAAATTGTCTAAAAACAGACTATGTACTTATACAACAAAGTATGGGCATGTATGTCTATGAAGATATATTAGTGTGACCCAAAAACTCAAAGTACGAGCGCATAAGATTATAAAAGCCTATCACATGTCTTTACAATATTGAATGTATGTATGTTCTGTTAAAAAATTGTTTTTGGGCCACCCCAGTTTTCATAAAAAAGCTGTATAAATATTTAAATGCTGTCAATAGCTGATATGTAGTACGTATTGTGTAGTGTGTAATTGGAAGAGTTGAGTTGGACTGATAACGAAAAGTCTTAGCAAAGATTTACTTTTGAATTTATTTAAAATATATTTAGATAAGAAACAAAAACATGTACATATATAGCTATTTTTAGATTTTGTCCGGATTCCAAACTGGTGCGACAATTTTCAAATCTATTGTAAGCATCGGTGGTTCAGTGGTAGAATGCTCGCCTGCCACGCGGGCGGCCCGGGTTCGATTCCCGGCCGATGCAATTGTATTTTAGTTTTAACAATTATTCAAAAACATTCGGGATCAAAATAAATATTATTTGTGATTTGAATATTTTATTGAATAACTAATTGTAGGAAATATCTTCCAAACGTCCTATTTGAGTAATTATTTCGTGAAATATACCCAAATAATCGAAAAAATATAAGTACATTGGTCGGGCATTTTGAATTAATCAAAATAAGAAAAGAATTGCATCGGCCGGGAATCGAACCCGGGCCGCCCGCGTGGCAGGCGAGCATTCTACCACTGAACCACCGATGCCTATATGATGGTGGTGAGAAATATTCATCAATTTTGAAAGTGAATCCCACAAAAATCATGTGTGCATTTGTCCCACGAATATGCATTTAATTAAGAGTTGATATCGTCAATTTATCAATCATTTATTTGAATAATTAACGTAAAATTTCAAAAATACTTTAAAATGCAACGAAAATATATATGCGAATTATTTAGTTTTTGCTGCAGTCGTTTATAAATACTACTCTGATGCAATTTTTCTATTTATATAAGCATCGGTGGTTCAGTGGTAGAATGCTCGCCTGCCACGCGGGCGGCCCGGGTTCGATTCCCGGCCGATGCAATTCTTTTCTTAGTTTGATAAATTCAAAACGTCCGAGCGATGTACTTATAATTCGTCCATTTCACGAAATAATTACACAAAGAGGAAAAATTAATATTTTTCCATAATATTGAATTATGCCAAGTAATTGTCAATTATACATTCTTGAGGCATATCATGCTAAAGATTTTATGGATTATATTTGTGATTTTGTCGACCTTAAATTAATTAAAGGATTATTGAGGATTGGGTTTTCCTTCACCATCAAATAAAAGAATTGCATCGGCCGGGAATCGAACCCGGGCCGCCCGCGTGGCAGGCGAGCATTCTACCACTGAACCACCGATGCCTGTACACGTTCGTCTTGGAAAGTTGTAGACATTCAAGATTTTTGTTAATTATTTCCAGTTAATCAGTGTATATTTTTTAATAGCAAACATCTTATGTCAATCAAATAATCTAGTTCAACTTGTTTCCAATTAGCTCCTCTAATATTTTCGGTAGTTTGTGTGGTATTTGAAATCAAGTTAACACAGCTACATGAAAACTGTCTGATTTATAAACAACTCAAAAACTCCTGTTAATGCGAGGAAAATATAAATGCAAATAATTTAGTTTATGGTTACTTTAGACGAAATACTCAGTTCGAATTTTAAATATAGGCATCCGTGGTTCGGTGGTAGAGTATGCTCATGGCTTCGATTTTATTGCATTTATTTTCTACAATAATATTTTTTTAATACAAATTTTCTAACATTACTTTTTATCTAAGAAAGTAAAAAAGAAGTACTGCATCGGCCGGCAATCGAACCCGGGCCGCCCGCGTGGCAGGCGAGCATTCTACCACTGAACCACCGATGCTTATACGAGCCGAGCCTGTATAGTTTAGTGGAGTTTCAAGACTGCAATTCTATTGTTAACAAAATCCATATGAACAATTAATAAATTATTCCAAATTGTCAATCAATTAAAGTGATTGATTTATATGAATTGCAAAATGCAACGAAAATATAAATGCGAATTATAAACAGCCTGCGAGCTAATAAAGAGTTATTTATAAGCATCGGTGGTTCAGTGGTAGAATGCTCGCCTGCCACGCGGGCGGCCCGGGTTCGATTCCCGGCCGATGCAAATACATTTTTGTTTGAAATTATGGCCAGACAATGTGATGAGAAATGAAAAATTCTTAAAACGAGTCGAGAAAAAAATAAATACAAATTCTAAGAACAAATATATCTCGAGTATATGTGCATGCTAATTTGTATATTAAGCTAAAGCAAAATAAGATATCATAAAAAACGTATCCAAAATACATTCGTGTTGGAATTATTAAATCCAACTACCAAAATTGCTATAGAAAACTGGAGTTTACGTTCAGCGAAGTTCTACTGTTTTGACTTCCCCACTCAATTCATATAGAGTGTTACATTACATTTTATCTTTATTTGGGATTCAATTATCATCCACAAAAATACAATTGCATCGGCCGGGAATCGAACCCGGGCCGCCCGCGTGGCAGGCGAGCATTCTACCACTGAACCACCGATGCTTATGGTCGACTGTCAGGGAGTTATAATCACGTTTCAGATTATTAATATTATCATTTATGATTGTCATATAAAGAGTGATTTTTTTGAGGTTAGGATTTTCATGCATTAGTATTTGACAGATCACGTGGGATTTCAGACATGGTGTCAAAGAGAAAGATGCTCAGTATGCTTTGACATTTCATCATGAATAGACTTACTAACGAGCAACGCTTGCAAATCATTGAATTTTATTACCAAAATCAGTGTTCGGTTCGAAATGTGTTTCGCGCTTTACGTCCGATTTATGGTCTACATAATCGACCAAGTGAGCAAACAATTAATGCGATTGTGACCAAGTTTCGCACTCAGTTTACTTTATTGGACATTAAACCAACCACACGAATGCGTACAGTGCGTACAGAAGAGAATATTGCGTCTGTTTCTGAGAGTGTTGCTGAAGACCGTGAAATGTCGATTCGTCGCCGTTCGCAGCAATTGGGTTTGTGTTATTCGACCACATGGAAGATTTTACGCAAAGATCTTGGTGTAAAACCGTATAAAATACAGCTCGTGCAAGAACTGAAGCCAAACGATCTGCCACAACGTCGAATTTTCAGTGAATGGGCCCTAGAAAAGTTGGCAGAAAATCCGCTTTTTTATCGACAAATTTTGTTCAGCGATGAGGCTCATTTCTGGTTGAATGGCTACGTAAATAAACAAAATTGCCGCATTTGGAGTGAAGAGCAACCAGAAGCCGTTCAAGAACTGCCCATGCATCCCGAAAAATGCACTGTTTGGTGTGGTTTGTACGCTGGTGGAATCATTGGACCGTATTTTTTCAAAGATGCTGTTGGACGCAACGTTACGGTGAATGGCGATCGCTATCGTTCGATGCTAACAAACTTTTTGTTGCCAAAAATGGAAGAACTGAACTTGGTTGACATGTGGTTTCAACAAGATGGCGCTACATGCCACACAGCTCGCGATTCTATGGCCATTTTGAGGGAAAACTTCGGAGAACAATTCATCTCAAGAAATGGACCGGTAAGTTGGCCACCAAGATCATGCGATTTGACGCCTTTAGACTATTTTTTGTGGGGCTACGTCAAGTCTAAAGTCTACAGAAATAAGCCAGCAACTATTCCAGCTTTGGAAGACAACATTTCCGAAGAAATTCGGGCTATTCCGGCCGAAATGCTCGAAAAAGTTGCCCAAAATCGGACTTTCCGAATGGACCACCTAAGACGCAGCCGCGGTCAACATTTAAATGAAATTATCTTCAAAAAGTAAATGTCATGGACCAATCTAACGTTTCAAATAAAGAACCGATGAGATTTTGCAAATTTTATGCGTTTTTTTTAAAAAAAAGTTATCAAGCTCTTAAAAAATCACCCTTTATTTACAACATTAAAATAAAAAATAAATGTCGTGAACAAATAGTACTTTAAACCCCTTTAATTTATATAAATATTGACAGAAACAACTCTTTGTTGTTCAACGAAAATATATGTGAGAATTACAACTGTCTGACAAGCCGATTTTGCTTGTCTATTTATATAAGCATCGGTGGTTCAGTGGTAGAATGCTCGCCTGCCACGCGGGCGGCCCGGGTTCGATTCCCGGCCGATGCAGCTCAATTTTTTGATAAATATCGATACTTTTATACATGAAAATTAAGATACATGTACAAGGAAAATTTTCATTCTAAAAAATAATATAAGTCGTAGATGTCCTGATCAGGTCGCTTTGGCATCTTTATAAACAACGACTTAAAAACTCGCCCAACAAGTAAGAAGGTTTCAGTCGGTTAAACCGAGTTATGTATACCCTCACTCTCAGAGAACATGTGTATGGAAGGACTTAAATTTTACTTAGTGCCTGAGATGTGTGTGTGTGGGAGATACTGGAATTTTGTGGCAATTGGGCCCAGCTTCCACATTTGTAAACAATTGTAAAAACATGATCAAATATGAGTCATAAAGGATTTCAGGCACCGGTATAAGAGTTACAAAGGATTTAATTTTACCTACGATAGATACAATTGTGTGGGAGGTACTAGAAGGGCCATGGCAAAAGCATACATATTTTATAGGTTTAGAGTGATTATAAAACATTTTAAAATGTCAAATTACAAATGATTTGGCCTACCCGTTATGTCGGATTTATTGTAACCAAAGTTTATGTCACTTTGTTTGGGAAGTACAAGAGGCGGTGTGGTAATGTCGCCCATATTCCATGCGAATGTCAAATATCAAATTTCACAGTGTTCCGATCATTTGTATAGAAGTTATAACAGCTTTAATTTTAAATAGTTTAGGGTGATTTGTGTGGGAAGTATGTACTAGAAGGGGCGTGGCAAAACCCGCCATCTACCCCCAACTCCCAAATATAGCGGATTCTGAATATCCGTGTGGAAGTATAATTGGTTTTACACTTTTTCCCCGTCCCAAATGATATATACCCTCCTACTCTGTAGAGTGAGGGTATAAAAATGGCCCAAGTTTTTAATATGAAAAATCGTTCAAAAGTATATCTCAGTAACGTTTTCTTCCAATACAGGTCTTCGGCCAGTCGAAAGACTTTATTCTCTGGGGTATGCCCAAAGCCGGCTACAGAAAGTAAAGGTTTTCATTGTTGTCAGACTTCGGCAGCCAAAGAGGATAATTTTAATTATAAGGTGGGCCATTTAATTATTATTATTTTTTTCAAATTTCTGGCTCGGTATCCGATCAACCCAATTTTTCAGTACATGGCCCAATGATGCCGGCAGCCCAAAATCCACACCAAACAGTGACTCGTTGTGCATGCATTGGCTTCTCGATAGTCACGTGTGGGTGGAACCTTATATGCGGCAATTTCGCCTAATGACATAGCCACCGAGATGAAGCTTCATGAGCTTCATCTGAAAAAACGAAAATTTTCCACGTAAATTTCTTACAATTTACATTAAAGACTCACTACTTTGGAAGTAAGTTTTTAATATTTCCCAATTTTTTTCGAGCGTATAGCGTCTCATTTTGCAAATGTCAATAATAATGAATGTTATGAAAGTCAAAGTAGTCGGTAGTTAAAATTTTAAATGGCCCACCCAATATGTGAATTCTTGAAATATTACTCAATGGGCTATAGTTCGTATTTGGTTGTTGTTTGTTTTTTTTTATGAAAAATCAACCAAATGCCAAAAATAAAATATTGCCAACAAATTATGAGTAAATACCCAATTTTGGTTGATTTTTCATATGAAATGTCGTCCTTTTTTGTGTGGAATTTTTTGGAATATTTTTCATAATTTTCCTGGGTCGATTAGCTCCTGTTAGATTAGGAGCATAATCTTCATAATACCAATATTTTGTATAAGATTCGTCTGCTCCTTTTGTAGCAACATCTTTAATAGTGTGTGATGATAGTTATCATTTATCTCACTTAATTGTTCTCTAAAAATATTGTTATTGCATCGGCCGGGAATCGAACCCGGGCCGCCCGCGTGGCAGGCGAGCATTCTACCACTGAACCACCGATGCTTACACGACTTTAAAATCAACTCTGGACAATGAGTACGGGAAATTAGAAGCATTTTCGCCCAAACAAAATTAATAACCCAACAATTAAGTGATTAAACCGGTAATCAATCTCGATTAATTTTTGAATTTGCATAAACACGACATCAGAGATTGATGAAATACAACCCAAATAAATACGAATTATTGACGGCGTTGAGAGCTGCGATTGCATTATGAGCATCGGTGGTTCAGTGGTAGAATGCTCGCCTGCCACGCGGGCGGCCCGGGTTCGATTCCCGGCCGATGCAAAACTTCTTTTGCTTGTTTAGCAATATTTGAATATTATTTTTGTCACAGAAAGAAACTCTAGAGCGGTATGAGAAACATTGGTGATAGTAAACTATGTATGTGCGAGCCAAGGAAATTAACTAGCATAGCATATGTACGAGGAGTATATGTTTCTTCAGCCATAAACTAATCAAATATCAGTCTCCGGGCTTTCATTTTGATTAGGAAAAACTTTTTGCGAATAACTTCTTGAATACATAAACAGAGAAGACGAGATACGAGACGAGTGGCTGAGTGAGTGTGACAGGCAATATATAAGACATAAATATATTTAATACAAGCCCCATTTTCTCATCAATGTATGTATGTATGTAGAAACAACAACAATAGCCTGCTTACTTTAGATTAATCTAAAATATACACATACCAACATACATACGTACGTATGGCTGACTCATACCATTGTCGTAAATCCGTCGGGCCATACGCCGTTAAGGACACACTCTTTAGGTCAGTTTTAAGGGTGAGGCCTATAAACGTTATATAATACGAGGCCAAATACAAACAAATAAACAAACAACAACCTACACTCGCTTGTTGTACACCAGCATAAATTATTTCTATACGGTTCCCTGAGGTTTACCCAGGAGTGCCATCTTGTGGATTGACATCCCAAAACAAGGTGTTGTTTTTACAACCATCAAACTCCACCTCCCCCTCCGCCACCATGGCCACATGACGCCTCACCATCGCCGCGCCATCATCAGCAACAACTATGCCACATAAAATAGCTCATGTCATCCTTACTTGGTGGTTGGATATCGAAATTCTTAAAGTTTTAGTGAATTTTTCTTGGTCATAGTTTAAATTCTACGTTTGGCTTTTCTTCCGTCACTTGGGTGTTTGTTGTTTGTTTTGCAATGTGAGAGAAACGAGAAATGGCGAAGGAAACGGAAACACTAACACTAATTAGTGGGTAGTGGAGCTTTTCAATAGTTATTATTTTTACCGGAAGTTTGCAGGTTTTGTTGGCACTTTTTCCTAATGTGCAGCAGTTGTTTGTTTGGTTAGTTTCAATTTTCAAATAAAACAACATAAATTTGGCAATAGCTGGGCGAACGTGTAGATTGTTAATGACTTGTAATCATCTGGGGGAATGGAATGGTGTAATCAGTGCACATTGAAAAATATTCGGAATTTCTGCTCTCTTTTGCTTAGAAATAATAGATGTGTTTTTTACACATGTTGTATTTAAAAGTTTAGCTACTTAGGTACCATGTTTTCTGTCTGTTTATTGCTCGTTGCACCTCTTACGGTGATATTCAATAATTTCAGTTGTAAAGGGTGATTTTTTAAGAGCTTGATAACTTTTTTTAAAAAAAAAACGCATAAAATTTGCAAAATCTCATCGGTTCTTTATTTGAAACGTTAGATTGGTCCATGACATTTACTTTTTGAAGATAATTTCATTTAAATGTTGACCGCGGCTGCGTCTTAGGTGGTCCATCCGCTTAGTCCAATTTTGGCATTTCCACGTTTTTGAGTAACAGAGACCCAATTGGTGCGAACGGCGACGAATCGAAAATTGGTGGTCATCATTAACACTGGCCGATACAGCTGCGATATTTTCTTCAGTTCGCACTCTACGTAAGCGTGTTGGTGGTTTAATGTCCAACAATGTAAATTTGGTGCGAAATTTAGTCACAATAGCCCGAATAGCCGCTTCAGTGGGTCGATTAAACTGACCATAAAATGGAAGCGCGCAATGAACTTTCTTAACAGAGCACGCATTTTGATAATAAAATTCAATAATTTGCAAGCGTTGTTCGTTTGTAAGACGATTCATGATGAAATGTCAAAGCATACTGAGCATCTTTCTCTTTGACACCATGTCTGAAATCCCACGTGATCTGTCAAATACTAATGCATGAAAATCCTAACCTCAAAAAAATCACTCTTTAGTATAATAAGATTAACCTAGATTCCTCTATTGGCAAATATTTTGCCGCCGACCCATTTTTTAATGTGGCCTAAACCCTTAGTCATCGGATTTTTCATATTAAAAATTACTAAAATTGTGGTTTCTCTTTTGTGTAATTTTTGCGTTTATTGTTGAGATTATTTTCATTTTGTGTCATTTTTATTTTTTGCTCAGCTTTAATTTTTATTTTTGGGCAATATAGTGCGAGGCGAAGCAATTCCAATTTAAAATTGTTATTTTTGGCCGCAGTTGTGCCACATTGTATGGAGGAATGGCTGTGACCCAATTTGCCAATTTTTTAGCCATTGGAAATATAGGGTGAGCCATTTTAAATTTGAACTACCGATTACTTTGACTTTGAAAGGTTGAATAACCTTCATTTCAAGTTTATGTTTGACATTGTCAAAATGGGAAAATGATCTTACTTCCAAAGTGCCGAGTCTTTACATGGACAATTTACGAGAAGAGATTCGCCTTCAGTTCAGTCTTCATGAAGCTCAATTTCATCTCGGTGGATATGTTAATAAGCAAAATTGACTCATATGGGTTTCAGAGAAGCCACACGTGCCTATTGTGATGCCAATGCATCCACAACGAGTCGCTGTTTGGAGTGAATTTTGGCCTGCACTGAAAAATTGGGTTGATCAGATGAGGTACTATCGTGCCAGTCGTGGTAGTCATATGCATGATATTGTGTTTCATTATTACATGACAAAGTTCAACCTATCCAATAAAACCAGAGATTTGAAAAAATAACACAGTCCGTCCATATTACACTTTAACCAGTTGATATACAACTGAAAATATAGGTGAAGTAGAGCTAATTGGCATTTTTAGTTTTTCATTCTCTCATCCTTCCAAAGTTCCAAAGCTTAAAATTGTTTCAATAATTATTTTCAATACTTATTCCCACTCTCTGACACCGGTATAAATGCCAAATCAAAGAAGAAAATATGTGATAAAAATACTTAACATTTCAAGCTTATATCTGTATTAGTTTAGTATTAACAAACATTTAAAATTTTATCTCTTAAAAAGCAAGGTATGAATAAACTGGAAAAATTGAGGGTAAATTTGAAATAGATGTCAATGCTAAACTAATACAGAAAAAAGTATGATATTTGAAGTATTTTTAATAGATATTATAGATATCAACAAGTATATAAAATATTTTTTTGAAAAATTGTATACTTTGGAACTTTGTAGTCATATGAAGGGGCAACAGGATGAGGAAATGAGAAACTAGAAACGGAAAGTAACTCTATTTTGCCTATACGTCCATACGTATATCATTCGGATCAAGTGTAACGACTTTTTTAAAAATTGTCGTACGGTAATATAGCCGATTCAAATTTTAAATGGCCCACCCTAGTTGGCGATAACAATGAGGATCAAAATTAAACTTTTTCGAAAATAACAAGGTTCTGATAGAGGTGGTAAAAAAGTAATATACGTTTATCTACGTTTTGAAACTTTACGTATGTTGCTCAGTTTAGGGATGGGAGTGAATATTTCCTCCTTTTGCACATTTTTATGATGAATCGGCATATAAAACCTTGTGTCCTTTACATTTTAAGTATAGCATGTGTTCATCATTATTACTGAAAACACGACGAAGAACATTTCTGTGAAACATTTTAACCTCACCAATATAGGGGAGGCAAAAAGGTAAAAAACACCCCTAAAGCAGGGGTTTAACGTGTTGAAATGTGCTACAAAAATATTAGCCATAAAATTCAGCTATAAGTCTCAGAATACACAAAAAATCGAAGCTTAACTTAAATGCCAGAAATAAGTCAAAACTTAAAACTCATTTTAGGATTAATTTCGTATTTTTTCCGAATTGGTGCTAATCACTGCCACAAAACTGAAACAGTACAGGATGTGTTCAGCAATACTACTTAAAACACTGCTAGGAACATTTCTGTGGAGCAAATTAACCCCCCTAGCTCCTCAATATAGAGGACTTTTTGATCACTTTTTTGCAAAAGCGTAAAAAAGCATCCCTAAATCAGAGGTTTAACGTGTTGAAATGTGCTACAAAAAAATTTGCCACAAAATTCTACTCACAACTTAATTTAAATGAAGAAATAAATAAGTCAGAAATAAGTCAAATGTAAAATTTATTTTAAGGTTAATTTTGTAGTTTTTTTTTCGAATTCGTGCTAAACTGTCCCACAAAACTGAAATCTACGCCAAATGTAGATATAATATATGTATATAAAAATATATCAGTACCAATTCGGGTATTTAAAGAAGGAATTATTTAGCTCTTGTGTGTCCACATATATTTTTGTGCAAAACTATAAACTAGTGATACATGTTAGAAATAATAAAGGGTGATTTTTTAAAAGCTATAGGAACGTTTTTCAAAAAAACACTTAAAATTTAGAAAAATGCATGAAATCTTTATTTGAATCGATAGTACGGTCCATATAATTTAATGATTGAAGATTATTTCATGCAAATGTTGACCTTGACTGCGCCTCAAATGGTCCATCCGCTTAGTCAAATTTTGGCATTTCCACGTTTTTGAGCAACAGAGGCTCAATTGTTGCGAACGGCGACGAATCGATAATTGATGGTCATCATTAACACTGGTCGATACAGCTGCGATATTTTCTTCAGTTCGCACTCTACGTAAGCGTGTTGGAGGTTTAATGTCCAACAATGTAAATTTGGTGCGAAATTTAGTCACAATAGCCCGAACAGCCGCTTCAGTGGGTCGATTAAACTGCCCATAAAATGGAAGCGCGCGATGAACTTTCTTAGGAGAGCACGCATTTTGATAATAAAATTCAAAATTTGCAAGCGTTGTTTGTTTGTAAGGAGATTAATGGTTAAATTATAGACCAAACTGAAGATGTTTGACATTGAAACAAAACACGAAACGTGCGTTAGCTGTTTGAACCAGTGTTGCCAAAAAGATAATAGCTAAAAAATCACCCTTTACAATAGCAAGTATTTTACGTACAGTACAAATTTACCTTTCGGTTTCAGTTCAAAGGTATGCTGTGAAAAAACATATCGAGGGCATACATTCAAAAGTGACTATGAGCCATTTTCTCGAAAATGATTTTTTAATGACAGACTATTCTCTGATGTATTAAATTTGGAAATGCAAATTTTTACTAAAACTATTTTTTTATTTTTCTAGTGTTTCTGATTTGACTATACATGCACACGTTAGTTTGTGACTATAAATAGTACAAACTAGTAGCAAAAACGTCGCCATCTCCACTTCATCAATTTATTTGACTTTTATCATTTATGTTATATTATTGTATGTCACCGCCAATTGAATTGAATAAAAATTTGCAAGATATATTATTTATATTTTTGTACAATAAAATGTTATCTTATATTTCAAATTTAAAAGTGGAGAATATATTTATGTGATTTATGGGTTTTAAGACGTAGTAAATATTTATGCCATCCTAAGGTGAAGACAAACAAGTAAAAAGGCACGGAGTGTATTCCAAAGTATTACCGGCACATTAGTGTCTGTCAACTTTATATATAGGGTCCGCCATCTAACGTTTTTTTTTCAACTATTCAACCGTTGGACTATTATTTGTGGGGTGCCCGAGGCAGCCATTTGAATGAAATTATTTTCCATTATTAACCGGAAGGATTGTACTTTAAAAAAAAGAAATTTGAGAAAATATGCAGCAGTCCTTTTTTATAGCATTTTCAAAAATTTGGCGGACCCTATAGAAGTGCACTACCAAATTAGAAAAAATTTGATATTTTTTATGCACATCACGATATTTGTTTACTATTTCTATAAGGAATAAAATATAATATAAGGAAAAAAAATAAAAAGTTATGCTTCATTATTATAATATTAGTAGTAGTCTACTATATAAATATAAAACTTCAAGAGTAATCAAAAAGTGAGGCATCAATCTTCAGAAATATGAACTAAATATCGGGTGCATTGTCAGAAGTCAGTATTAGGTAGAAACAGTTTCCCTCAGGACCGATTTTCCCCATTTCAATTTCTTGATTCCAGCTACAGCCCAAATATCCGTACCATTTTGATAGCAAAAGTGCTAATATTGAAGATCCAAAATGTTTCGCGTGCCAAATTTAATCCCTTTAGGTGCTGAAGGTACAAATATCGAAAGATATGTTTATTTTTCGTGTCTAAGCAATCAGAGCAATATACACATCGAATTTCACTATTTTAGCTGCAGTCGTTTGGTGGGTACCATTCGCCCCCTTTTTTGCATGAAAGTAAAAACATCGAAAAATACAGTCAGATGAATACATACACCTAATTTCATGATTTCCACATCAACGGTTTGGATGTTACCATTTTCATCCCTCTTTTTCAATTGTATCCCTTAAAAGTACAATTTCGAAAAATCCCTCCATTTGACGTGTTAGATGGATGTATATACCGAATTTCATGATTGTCGTAAAGGGTGATTTTTTAAGAGCTTGATAACTTTTTTTTTAAAAAAAACGCATAAAATTTGCAAAATCTCATCGGTTCTTTATTTGAAACGTTAGATTGGTCCATGACATTTACTTTTTGAAGATAATTTCATTTAAATGTTGACCGCGGCTGCGTCTTAGGTGGTCCATCCGCTTAGTCCAATTTTGGCATTTCCACGTTTTTGAGTAACAGAGACCCAATTGGTGCGAACGGCGACGAATCGAAAATTGGTGGTCATCATTAACACTGGCCGATACAGCTGCGATATTTTCTTCAGTTCGCACTCTACGTAAGCGTGTTGGTGGTTTAATGTCCAACAATGTAAATTTGGTGCGAAATTTAGTCACAATAGCCCGAATAGCCGCTTCAGTGGGTCGATTAAACTGACCATAAAATGGAAGCGCGCAATGAACTTTCTTAACAGATGAAATGTCAAAGCATACTGAGCATCTTTCTCTTTGACACCATGTCTGAAATCCCACGTGATCTGTCAAATACTAATGCGTGAAAATCCTAACCTCAAAAAAATCACTCTTTATAATTGGTACCATTTTTATCGCTTTTTGTCCCATTTTGCCCGCTAAAACTTTTGTTTACTTTTTTGTGCTTTCATGCAACAAGAGGAATGCACGCAATAAATTTCAAGTGCTTATGAAGCAGAAATTAAAAAAATGCTAAAATATCTAAATATTAGGGGGTATTTTCAGTCTTTGCTAAGGAAAATTTGTCCCTCTGGGCCGATTTCGCCCACTTTCAATCCCAACCGATCTGCAACCACAAGACACATTTAGGAAAAAATTGTACCTCCCTAGTTCATTTCGTTCGGCGGCTTGCGTGTTTTCAACAGGCTAAATCTTCTTAGAATATTAGCACTACCTAGAATATATATATATATATTTTATGGGGTCTCCGATGAATATTTCAAGGTGTTACTAACGGAATGACAAAATGAATATACTCCTATCCTTAGGTGAGGTAAAAAGTTTAGTTTTGCACCAAATTATCTAGAAATGGATCTTGCGAACTCAAATGTATTCGCTTATTCCAACAATAATTTAGTTTTGTTAATTAAGTCTTATTGGTAAAGATAGTCTTTATCTCTTTGATAATTCGCCGAATTATATAGTTTTTTCAAAAAACTGCTGTCTGTTGAAAAAGCTAAGCCGAAAAACGTATTCGAATTTCTCTGATACATATGAGTAATTATAGCTAACTCATACTTTTGGAAAGCCAACATAATTTTGTATGGGATAGTCCTTAGATGTGCCTCCATGGAGCAGTGCACATGAGATTCCACAAGGCCGGAATTAATTTATCATATATACATTTTTTATGTAATTCCCTAAATGATAATTACCCATCGCCGCCGCCGCCGCCAAGTGTGCTGCTTTCTCCACGGCTGCAGTGGCTGGAGGTATGCAAAAACGTCACTATCACAACCGGAAAAAACTTGAGGCAAAACAAACCCCATTCAAAAATGTTAAAGGCTGTCTGTTGTTGTTGATGATGATGCGCATTTTTCGACAATTATGACGTAATAACCACATTAATATCTAATTTATAATAATTTGTTCATCTGTGAGTGTGTGTGCGCGCTTGGTTGATGGTGGCTGTTGTTTTGCTCAAATGCAATTTCAAAAGTTAATTTCATTATTTAAATGAATGGCAAAGAAGAGAAGAGGAGGAGGGGGAGTGGAGGGGAGGAAGATGTATGTTTACGCTTTGCTAGGGCCGGGAACGGCATGAAATGCACTGAATGGTCAAATGATCTCACCTGTTTTGGCTTTGGGGAGAATTCGCGTGTTTGTAGAACACTGTAGCACCCAGGGGTGTAAGCCAAAGGTGAAAGTTTATGGTGATGGTGGCGAGAAGAAAATCATTGGTGGCCCCGTTAATGTTGGAAACTTCTTTTCAACAAACTTTTATGTTTCAAGAGCTTCGTTATGAGTCTGCAAAAAGTTTTCTTTTTATAATTTTTGCCTAATACACGACTAAAGGTCACAAAGTTTTATTGCAACGTTGCAATAATTTTAATTTTGAGGAAAGTTTAAATTTGAAAACAAACGCTGTGCTGTGAATTAAGAACTATATGGAACGGAAAGTCAGAAAATTAAATAGGAAGAAATGTGTACAAGGCAAAAAATATACTTTTCCTATAAAATGTATTTATTGGTATAGGGTGGACCATTTAACATTTTAAATTTGAACTACCGATTACTTTGACTTTGAAAGGTAGAATGACATTAATTTTTCAGGTTTATGTTTGACATTGGCAAAATGGGACGCTATACGTTCCAATAAAATTAAAAACTTACTTCCAAGCCGTGAGCCTTCAACACAAACTGTAAGAAATTTACGTGGAAAATGTTCGACTTTTCAGATGAAGCTCATTTTCATCTCGGTGGCTATGTCAATAAGCAAAGTTGCCGCATATGGAGTTCAGAGAACCCACATGTGAGTATTGAGAAGCCAATGCATCCACAACGAGTCACTGTTTGGTGTGAATTTTGGCCTGCACTGAAAAATTGGTTTGATCGGATGAGGTACAGTCGAGCCAGTCATTGTAGTCATATGCATGATATTGTGTTTCAATATTAAATGACAAAGTTCCACATTTCCCAATAAAACCAGAAATTTGAAAAAATTAGCAGTATTTTTTTTAAGTCGAATCGAATTTAAAATTTGACCCACTCTATATAATTGTACTCAGAAAGTAAAATCGCCATAGTGGTTGGAAATTAACAAAAGGCAATTTCGACAAAACTGAAAATTCAATATTCAATTTGGTCCTTCTTGAACGTATTTTTTTTAAATAAATCATTCAAGTTTTTGGTAAAAAATATATATGTTGCATCTGAAATTTGTTTTGTTATAGCCCTTACAGTGAAATCTGGTGTAGAATATTTTTCCATTCACACCACCCCCCTAAAATGCAGTTTTGTGGGATAGATTAGCACCAATTTGGAAAAAGTATGAAATTAACCCTAAAATGAGTTGACCCTAAAATGAGTTCTAGGTTTTGACTTATTTCTTGTATTTAAGTTTAGTTTTGAGTTTTTGTATATTCATAGACTTATAGTAGAATTTTAGGGCAAATATTTTTGAAGAACATTTTTGACCCGTTAAAACGCTATTTTAGGGGCGTTTTTTAGCCTTTCGCACAAAAAGGGTCAAAACGATCCCTATGTTGAGGAGCTAGAGGTTTAACATGTTCCACAAAATTGATCCTCGTAGTGTTGTAAGTAATATTGCTGAACACATCCTGTACTTAAAATGTAAGGACAACACGGTTTCAGCTTTGTCGAAGAGCTTAGCACCAATTCGGAAAAAACAGTTTTAAGTTTTTCTAGTCATGTCATGTCCTAGCATCTAATCAAAATAAGTCAGGTCCAAATTTTCCCAGAACACATTCTGTACTTAAAATGTAAGGACAACACGGTTTCAGCTTTGTCGAAGAGCTTAGCACCAATTCGGAAAAAACAGTTTTAAGTTTTTCTAGTCATGTCATGTCCTAGCATCTAATCAAAATAAGTCAGGTCCAAATTTTCCCAGAATACGTCTATTACTTGTTGATCGATTTCGATTGAAATAGGTCGAAATCGGTCCAGAGGGAAAAAAATTTCCCACAAAAGGACTGAAAACACCCCAATTATTTAAGTATGTTTTTTGAAATGTCTACTTATATTTGATTGATATTTGGCATGTGCTTCCCCTTATAGCAAAAACGTGCTTCATAAAGTGATTTTTATTTGTAGGGGGTGAAAAGGGATACAAATGGTACCTATCAAACGACAACAGCTAAAACACGAAAATCGGTGTGTACATTCTTCTAATTGAGTGAATACATAATATATACGTTTTTTCCAAATTCGTACTTTTAAGAAGTAAAATGGGAATGGGAGGGATAAAAATGGTACCAACCAAACGTCAGCACCTAGAATAATGAAATTCGGCGTACACATTCCTCTGATTGTGTAGACACTTATTTTACGTGATTTTTCGAAATTCGTACTGGAAAAAGGAGATAGAAAATTGTACCAACCAAATGCCGACAGCTAGAGTCATGAAATTCGGAGTATACATTCCTCTGACTGCGTAGACACGAAAAATAAAAACTTTTTCCAAATTCGTACTTTCAAGAGATACAATGGGAACAGAGGGATAATGGTATAATAATAATAAATGGTACCGACTACACGGTCACAGCTAGAATGATGTAATTCGGTATGTAAATATCCATCTAATTGTGTAGACATGCAAAATAAAGAGATCTTCGAAATTCGTACTTTTAAGGGGGTAAAAGGGGATAAAAATTGTACCAACCAAATGGTCGGAGATAGAATCATGGAATTCCGTGTACGCATTTTGACTGACTGCATAGACTCGCAAAATAAACCTGTGTACTCAAATTTTATTTGGTGATCCTTTCTTATTTTTACAGGACTTTTAATTTCCAAATAATTTATTTGCACACTTTAACGAGTCATAAAAAGGCAACATGAATATCAAACGAAAGAGAAGATTATCTGTCAAAAATACTTTGAATATAATGCTTGTATTTGTATTAGTTTAGTTTTAACAATAATTTCTATTTTTCCCTTATTTATTTAGTTTATTCATCTTTTAACAATTTAAGAAGGGAGAAAACTTGAAATGGTTGTTAATGCTAAACTAATACAGAGAGAGGCGTGCTGATTTTAGTATTTTTAACAGACATTCTTCTCTTTCATTTGATACCCATATTGTATGTGTATGGCTCTCGAAAGTACGAAAATAAATTATTAAGACAAATATATTCTTTGGAAATTAAGTCCTGTAAAAATGAGAAAAAATCACCAATTGAATAACTGAGTACACAGTTTTTCTACATATTATTTCCAGTTTCATGTGTGACCATATATTGTTCAGGTTCAAAAAGTACTGTCCCACGGTATAATATATTTTTTTTCGAAACACAAATTATTCATTCCAAAATTTAAATCTGGGGTGTTATCACATTTTTGTGATTTTAGGAATTGTGGAATTTTCTTTTTCCATGAATATCGTGTATTCTCTTGGTGCAACATTTAATGGTGCTATTTTCAGATCTTCAAAAGTACTCAGAGTTGAAAACAATATTTTCCCATTTACCTCAAAAATGTATTTGGGAGTAATGCACTATCACCCACCTCATTATCATTAAATGATTTTTACGTGGCGAATTTTATGTGAATCTGTGCAATTTAAAACTTCAATCACATGTCAACATTAATAAAGTATAAGTTAACTTTCCCCGCCGCTTCATAATACCTTCAATTAAAAAAATAAATCCAATTACCCACCACTGCAACAACAACAACTACTTTGTGTCCAACATTTTAATTGATTTAATTAAATGTCACATCAACTCACCGAGTCGGTCGGACAGGCAAAAACCTAACACAAATTGAATCAAAAACCTGCGCTACACAGACAGTCCGTCCGTCCGTTCGTTCGTCTGTCCACCTGTTATGATGACATGTCATCATTCAATCGTGCAGTGAAACTAATTGAATTCATTTGCAGGCTGACTGACTGGCTGGCTTTTAACCGAAAATGACAGCTCGGAAGCTCGATGTGAATGTTTTTAAGCCATTAACGGCCATGTCAGCTTCCCCTCCCGGCCATTACGAGTGTGTAATTATCTCAGTATTGCTGTGGTTGTTGTTGTAAGGATATATAATATATGTTTATGTATTCATTTATTCAAAGAACTTACCGGTAGTTATGGACACTGTCCATGTCAACCAATCACGGTGTGTACCGTTGGTGTAGTACAACCAGAAATTATATTTGGTACCGGGTAGAGCACGCGAAAATTGAATTTCATCGCCGATTTCATTGGAGGCGATTGTGGCATTCGGTTCGGGATAACCATATGGCGGGCTGTAGTCTAGACGGTAAAAGGCACCGTCCATACCCTGATTGTTGGGTATGCTTATGGCTAAATCGGCACAATGACCATGCTGCAAAGAGAGAGAAAAAAGAAAAACACACAAAAAGAAAAGAGAGTGAGTATTTTATTTCAGTTAATTATTTTGTTAAGTTCTTTGAGTAATCATCATAATCAAATCAACCATAAACGACGACGACGCCGACGAAACTAACGAACTGTTTAATTGGCCGAACTTGCATGACAATTACAATTAACTTCATTGCTTTATAATGAGCCAGCTGATGGCGAACATTAACTCGCGGAAAGCGTGCATCATATGTGGGATTTAATAGTTCAGGTGTTTAACAATTTAATTTAAAATCGTCACGATCATCACGTGATTACGATATTTTGAGTGATTTTCAATCAAATGGCAACTACAACTACTATTGAAGATAGACAGATGTTGTTTTTTGTGTGGAGAGTATCACCTCCAGGATGGGGTATATTAACTATGACATTACGTTTGTACCACCTTGAATAAACGACCTGAGACCCTATAAAGTTTATATGTTCTTGATCTTCATAAAATTCTAAGACGATCTAACCATGCCCGTCTGTTGAAAGCACACTAGCATCTAAATGAAAGAAGATAAGACGTCCAAATTTTCCATAAATTCGCCTTATATAACTTTTTTTTGAAAATGCTATAAAAAAACTACTGAATATTTTCTCAATTTTCTTTTTTTATTTGAAAGTACAATCCTTCCGGTTAATAATGGAAATTCATTCAAATGGCTGTCTCGGGCACCCCACAAATAATAGTCCAACGTTTGAATAGTTGAAAAAAAAAACGTTAGATGGCGGACCCTTTAGTCATATATCGATTGGGATTGCAACTGGGCAAAATCGATTCAAAGGGAAAATTGTTTCCCTCACATGGACTGAAAATACCCATAATAACCCCTAATATTTTACAGTATTTAAGCATGTTTTTTCAATATGTCTGCTTGTACTTACTTGATATTGGGTATGCGCATTCCCCCTATAACAAAAAGGCAAACAACAGAGGTAAAATGGGAATAGAGGGATAAAAATGGTACCAACCCCAAGGCTGCACCCAAATTAATGATATTCGTTGTATACATTTCTTTTACCGCGTAGATACGTAAAATATACGGATTTTTCGAAATTCGTACTTTTTGGGGTAAAAATGGGATAAAAATGGTACCAACCAAATGGCGGCAGCTAGAGTCATGAAATTCGGAGTATACATTCCTCTGACCGCGTAGACATGAAAAATTAAAGGTTTTTCCAAATTCGTACTTTCAAGGGATACAATGGGAACAGAGGGATACAAATGGTACCAATTAAACGGTTACAGCTAGATTGATGCAATTCGATGTGTACATATACCTCTAATTGCGTATACACATAAAATAAAGAGATTTTGAAAGTCGTACTCTTAAGGCGGTAAATCGCGAAAAATGGGATAAATATGGTACCCATTAAACGGCTACAGCTAGAATGATGATATTCGATGTGTACATTTACCTGCAATTGCGTAGACACGTAAAATAAAGATATTTTAGAAAGTCGTACTCTAAAGGGGGTAAAACGGGAAAAATGGGATAAAAATAGTACCAACCAAATGGCATAGAAAAGCAAAATAAATATATCTGTACTTTTTTACTTTTACGGCAAAAATTGGTTGAATCATGAAGTTATATTATCTTGCGCTGTGTACGTGAGATAATGGATTTTCAAAATTTGTACTTTTGGAAGTAAAATATGATGCAAATACAACCAACTGTAGCGCCCACTATCTATCAATATTTATGGTATTAAAACTTTTTTGAAGACTGCTGTCTTATATTTACTTTTTCAAATGACTTGAAGTAATATTTCGATATGAATAGTATAAACGAATAATAAAAATATTATATAGGGTCCGCCAAAAATTACTGAATATTTTCTTAAATTTCTTTTTTTATTTAAAAGTACAATCCTTCCGGTTATTAATGGAATCCTTCCGGTTCAAATGGCTGCCTCGGGCACCCCACAAATAATAGTCCAACGGTTGAATAGTTGAAAAAAAACGTTTGATGGCGGACTCCATACTAATGTCTCCTATGATTTACTTTTTCCGCTCTAGAAACCACATATTTCAACAAATAGCTTTTTTTTTTGAAAATGCTGTCTAAACTAAAACGTTTAGACTTATTTTTAATTATTTATTATTTGAAATTATGAAAAGAAACTGAAATTATTGTGAATTAATAATGTATAAAAAGTAACGTAGAATAATGATTACTTTTAAAATTATTGCGAATTATCTGAAATGGATAAAAAAGATAAACTTAACAGATAAAAAATGAATTAACATTGTACATTTGAAAAGTAAAAATGTCCTCTTTCATCATCCTGAACCCAACTGGTGAGCATCGACATTCTCAATAAACTCCAATATAATCGAACTAACATCTTGTTCTTTTATTATTTTACTTCCCCTTTTTATTTATTCAACTATTTCAGAATTGAAATTCATAATTTCTCACTCAATGAGAAATTGTGTTTCAAAGTTGAATAATATTATAATTTTCTCTAAGTGCAGCGTTAAAGCTCTCTGAGGAAGTAAATCCCTCATCTATACAGTCCACAACAACAACAAATCCCAACTGGAGTGACGTAACTCATTAATCACCCAATCATAATCAATGCGTGCAATTCAGCTACCAACAACTCCAGAGCGTTCTAATTTCTCCAAATGCTATAAAAAACTACTGAATATTTTCTCAAATTTCTTTTTTTATTTGAAAGTACAATTCTTCCGGTTAATAATGGAAAATAATTTCATTCAAATGGCTGCTGAGGGCACCCCACAAATAATAGTCCAACGGTTGAATAGTTGAAAAAACAACGTTAGATGGCGGACCCTATATTTAATTATAAAATTATTTTTTTCAATATTTTTATTTGTTTTGGTATGGCTATTAAAAAATATCATTTTCCTGTAATGTTACTGCACTTCTACGTAAATCGACAGTCTCTGTCCATTGTGGAGGGTATATAAGGATCGGCCCGGCCGAATTTAACACCTTTTTTACTTGCTAAATATAGAAAATGTAAAGGGGAGATTACTCGGTTCGACTTCACAGCACCATACAAAATTCTCCCAGAGTACAAATATGTGTTTGCTAGTCTAATATTAATAAAAATATTGGAATCTAGTTTTTCAAATTTTCTAAATTGCTCCACATCATATACGAATCATCATCAGTTATGTTGCCTACTTTAAGGCTTTACTATGATTGAAATTACTGTAGCATATTGTTAAGAGATTAAAATAGTCTAGCATATTTTAAGACGTTAAAAAAGGATGTGCTCTGCAAAATCTCCCGCTGCCCTACCTTATGACTTTGAAATGTCGTATTGTAAACTGAAAAACCTTTAATCTTCCAAAATTCTCATTCTTATCTTTAGTTTCGATACAATGCCAGACTTTATGCTCACAGCAGAAGAGTCGACAAAAAAATTCACAGCAGCCAACACAAAAAAATACATTTTACATTTTTATATCCTGCTTTAGGAGCTGAATACATTCGGATTATTTTATACATTAGGCTGTATAGAAAATTAAAATATTCTCTACTTCACAATATTTGATAGATTTTTTATTACCTCAAAAAAATTCTCAGCCCTGATCGAAATGAAGATCGAATTACAGTAGGTTTTTTTGTAAAAAATACATTTTTTGAATTTGATTCCTTCATTTATAAATATCACTAGCTGAACCCCGCCCGCTTCGCCAGGCAAAAAAAAAAAACAAATGGTTAAATTACGTTCCAATTTTCAGCCTTCTAGCTCTCAATAACACTTTTGCCACGCCCACTCCACCCACAAAATGAAAATCCAAAATACGCTATCAAATTCATCTTTGTAATGATCAGTAATATATACGTTACAATTTTCAGCATTCTACCTAAAAAACACTATTTATTATTTATTATTATTATTTATTTATTTATTTGCCAACTTTGCCCACAAAACGAAATTCCAAATATTGGCATCAAATTGATGTTTCTCGTGGTCAGTAATATATGTACCAATATTCAGCCTTCTAGCTCCCAAAAACACTATTGCCACGCCCACTCCGCCCACAAAATGAAAATCCAAATTTCGGCATCATATTTATCATTCTCGTGTTCAGTAATGTATACGTTCCAATTTTCAGCCTTCTAGCTCTCAAAAACACTATTGCCACGCCCACTCCGCCCACAAAATGAAAATCCAAATTTCGGCATCATATTTATCATTTTCGTGGTCAGTAGTATATATGTACCAATTTTCAGCCTTCTAGCTCCCAAAAACACTATTGCCACGCCCACTCCGCCCACAAAATGAAAATCCAAATTTCCATTTTTTTTAAAACCCGTGCTGAGAAAATACCTTTCCAACAAAGTACAAATCATCAAAATCGGTTTGGCCAATCTCGAGTTATGGGATTACATCGCTTCGGACACTTTCTTTTATATATATAGATAGATGTATACTCTTGGTGGAATATTACATGACGTTATTTTTTATTTCTTCAAAAGTAGTCAGAGTTAAAGACAAAATCTTCTTATTTTCTCCGATCTTGATGTAGTTTTTTAATATAATTATATAAGTTTTTTAATTTAATAATTAATTAGAAAGTTAGATATAGAACTCGACAATAGCAAACAATTTAGTTCCATTTTCAGATGAACGGATACGTCAATACACAAAATTGTCTAATTTGGCGATGATACCTTGTTTGGCTATTAAAATAAAACAAAATATTTTTTCTCCATTTTTATTTTTTATGATTTTTTTTCGTGCCAGCAAATAAAAGATTTTTCCGAAAAAAAATAAAATTTTCTCTATTTTAGGAGTCTTTTTCTATTTGACCGTAGCATTTGTAAACGCGTGTAAAGGGACCTATATTTCCAAAATTAGAGAACAAATATTAAAGGTACCTTCGACGAAAATGGAAATTTCAGAAAAATTTAAAAAAATATCAATTAAAAAAATTCGTGTTGGTTTTATGAATCAGTAATAAAAAAAATAAACTTTTAAGATTCGAACACAACATTTCTATTTTTGTCGCAGTGTTATCACTGCGACCTAATGTACTTACATGCATATATAATATTTGTAGACATTTCATTGCGAAAACATACATGAAGACCTCCCTACATGTGCACAGCACATGTGTGTAAACACATGCCCTATATGGGCAAGAAGTGTTTGAGCAGACGACAAAATATCAAACATTTGGAAACAAACAATGGGCAGGTCCCTCTATGGTCTGGCTGCAACCAAAAAGGTACATCCTCCTTTTGCTGACAATGATATTGTATCCGGTTTTGGTTTCGGTGTTGCAAATGGATACACAGTATCCTATCCCCCATCACGGAGATAGTTACAATGTGTGCTTGTGTGTGTGCCAGAAAAGAGCATCGTTATTGGAAATGGGTGGGAAAAACCAGCAACATGGGCAAATATGTGCAGGCAAGATTTTTTAGGTTTTTCTTCTTTTTATGTTGCGGTAAAGGATTCTACTTTGTGGTCGTGTTAAATGGAAACTCTTTAACTTTAATAGTTTTGGGCCGAAAATTATGTTAACTTACAAAAGTTTGCCTAAATCAAATGTAAGCCCATCAATCTGGGCTGCAGACAATTTTGTGATTTATTCTAATTCTAAATTCTTTGCTGAAGCAACAAGTTGTCGACAAGAACGTGTTTAAATTATTGAGATGGTATTCTGATTGCTCGATTTTATTATCCAAAAAAGGTTTGAAATAAATAAATGTAATCAAACCCGAATTTAAGGAAATTTTGTAAAACTTTTATAACTTACAGAACGGTATTTGTCGATTTAAGGTCCTACTCCTTATACATTGGGTGAAGATTCCTTCTCTAAAAAATTATGCATTTGCGAAATATATATACAGACTAAGCGAACAGCATGATAGCTAAATACGTTTGCATAAGAGGTTGCATCGTCTATATATTGGGTGGCTGATAAAGGCCGCTACCAAAAATAAACATTATGACTGTTCTTTAAGACTGCATAAATAAGCTGCGATAACAATAACATTAACATAAAGTTACAAATTCAATAACAATTTTTTTACGTTATCGCCAACAGTATATCAATATGTGTATGAAAACAAATTTTGAAAATTTATTATATATTATTTAAATATTGAAAATTCAAGCTCGAAAAAAATAATAATTTTATGTTAAAAATGCTGGGATAAGTGGATAATGTAATTCAAATTTGTGGTTATCGAATCTAAGTCCAAAAAGTTAAGACAAAATAATTTTTTGAAAATATTTTTATTGTATTTGGCGACAATGTGAACAAATATTTTTTATTTTGAGTAAAAATTAACTCTTTATTAACTTTTTTGTTATCACAGCCCGGCTTAAAGATAACAGCCCTATTATAGAGTAATTTCATGTGAATCTTTCACACACATTTTGGCTCTTCTATGCGATTTGGTGACATTTTCCAATTATGTACTTTTCTATAAGGCGAATAAAGCTGAATTTCCCGATTTCCAAAAAATTAGAAATTGTAGACACTACGGTGGATCGAAAATAAAATATTTTTGTCTTAACCCGAATGGTGCTAGAGTGACCATATCGAGCCCTTAGCGCGAAATGATCGTAAGCGACATTTTCTGAAAATATTTCTTATTGTTGAATTTAAAATTTTATGGGCTGATACATAAATAAAAATTGTCAAAATTGTTAACGTTTATATA
This sequence comes from Polietes domitor, assembly GCA_947397865.1. Classification (NCBI taxonomy): domain Eukaryota; kingdom Metazoa; phylum Arthropoda; class Insecta; order Diptera; family Muscidae; genus Polietes; species Polietes domitor. The sequence goes on from OX377620.1 coordinate 50,606,689, forward strand.
AAAATGGGGCTAAGATTTTATCGTAAGTAGCTGCTCACATTTTCTAAGAAAGCAATTTTATCGTAAGCGACAGTTTATGAATTTAGGTAAAAACTGTCAGATAATGTAAGAGATATTTATAAATGTTTTGGATAGGTCTATCAATATATTGATGCAATAATAAGTGTATTTTTATACCCTCGGCCATAGAATGAAGCGTTCGTCTGTTAGTTGAAAGTACGATAGGTTACGAACGAACTAAGCTAAGAGGTTCGAAGTTCCCAGATATTTGTTTAATATATTTATTATTCAGAGGAAAAAAGTTTACCCGTAAGAACTGAAAGTAGCTCTTAATTATTGTCTTTTTGGAGAACACATGTCTACGCAATTAGGGGGATGTACAAACCGATTTTCATCATTCTAGCTGTAGCAGTTTGGTTGGCACTATTTTTATCCCTCTGTACCCATTATATCCCTTGAAAGTATGAATTTGGAAAAAATCACTTTATTTTACGTGTCTACGCAATCAGAGAAATGTATACACCGAATTTCTAGATGCAGCGGTTTGGTTGGTCCATTTTTATCCCTCTATTTCCATTTTACAAGTTCGAAGTTTTTAAAAGTTCGAATTTGGAAAAATAACTTTTATATTATGTATCTAATCAATTAAAGGAATGTACGCACCGAATTTCGTGTTTATAGCTGTCTTTTGACAGGTACAATTTTTCTCTCTTTTTGCCCCAATTCACCCCCTACGAATAGGAATCACTTCATGGTACGTATGGTAAGTACAAGCAGACATATTAAAAAATATGTGCTTAAATACTCTAAAATATTAGAGGTTATTATGGGAAAAAATTTTCCCTTTGGGCCGATTTCGCCCAGTCTCAATCTCAACCGATATACGACTATAAGACGCATTTATGGAAAATTTGGACATCCTAGCTCCTTTCGTTTAGGCGCTTTCAACAGACGGACGGACATGGCCAGATCGTCTTAGAATTGTATGACGATCAATAATATATATATTTTATAGGGTCTTAGGTCGATATTTCAAGGTGTTACAAACGGAATGACAAAGTTATTCCAGGTGGGGGGTATAAAAACTGGAATTCATTTTCTACAGCATTCCTACCGCCAAACATTAAAATAAAATTTTATTGTTTGAGATCGGCACATTTTGAAAAATTTGAATTTTCCGCACAATTTAAATATGGATATTTTGCAGATGAAATGAATATTAATTTAATTATTCTTTGAAAGAAAAATTCAATATCGATATTTCATATTTCATTTTATGCAAATATTTCAAAATAATCAATAAAAACCTGTAAAATGTGTGTTTTGGCGTTTGCGATCATTCCGCGCTAAGGGCTCGATATGGTACACACAAAAGATGTTCACCAAAGCTTCTGGTGTGGACCACTAGTAACATGAAAGTTTTATCTCAAAATTCAAAAAAAAAAATTACAGCACCATTCGGTAATTAATTTCGGTAGTTAAGGTAATTTTGAATTTTTTTGTGTTATAAATACATATATTTATATTATATTTTTATATATTTTTGCTAATTTCCAGGAAATTTCTTGTAATTAAAAAATATTTTTTTATTTTTTCTTATTTAATTCATAAAAAATAAGTTTTTGTGTTATATGTACAAGTATATTTCAAGCAAATGTTTTGTGGTTTTAAAGAAAATTGTCAAATTTTAATTTTTTTTTGAAATGTTTTATTATTTATTTTATTGCAAAATAAATATTATTAATAGTTAATGGTGTCAGTAAGATGCTTCATAAGTTTCATGATGGTGTGTCGAGTAGTTACACTTTTAATATTTAATATAAATAAATAAAATATCTTATTTTAAGCTGGCTTCTGTAGATGTTTCCGAATAAAATGATTTTTTATGGTAATTTCAAGCAAATTTCTTGTTGTTTTAAAGAAAATTGTCAGATCTTAAAAACATATTTCTATTGTTATTTTATTATATAAACAAAAAATATACATTCGATAATTGTAACATCAATTTTATTAATAGATAATAGTGTTGCTATGACGCTCCATAAGTTTAATGATGGATATGGTATTTACTCTAAAACAATTATATTAAATATTTTTAATTTCAACAGTAATCACATAATTTATATATAATTGTTTTTACTAAGTAGCAGGAACATCATCATGAAACTAATCTGATACTATTAATAATTAATAAAATATATTTTAAAAAAGCCAAGGTATATTTATTCTTTATAAAATAAATAAAAAAATAAAACTTATATTTTTTAAGATTTCACATTTTTTTATTTTACAAAAATCCGAGGTATATTTTTTGTTACAACAATTTTTTCTTTATTTTACGAAAATCTGAGGTATATTTTTTATTAGTAAAATAAATAAAAAATTAAAATTAAAAAATATATTTTTGCAAGATTTCAAAATTTTATTTATTTCCAAGTTTTATTTCTGGTTTATAAAATGAATGAAAAATTAAATTTAAAAATTATATTTTTTCTAGATTTCTAAATTTTCGTTATTTATTATAGAGGGTGATTTTTTAGCTTTTTTCTTTTTGGCAACACTGGTTTAAACAGCTGACGCACGTTTCGTGTTTTGTTTCACTGTCAAACATCTTCAGTTTGGTCTATAATTTAACCATGAATCGTCTTACAAACGAACAACGCTTGCAAATTATTGAATTTTATTATCAAAATGCGTGCTCTGTTAAGAAAGTTCATCGCGCGCTTCCATTTTATGGTCAGTTTAATCGACCCACTGAAGCGGCTATTCCGGATATTGTGACTAAATTTCGCACCAAATTTACATTGTTGGACATTAAACCACCAACACGCTTACGTAGAGTGCGAACTGAAGAAAATGTCGCAGCTGTATCGGCCAGTGTTAATGATGACCATCAATTATCGATTCGTCGCCGTTCGCAGCAATTGGGCCTCTGTTACTCAAAAACGTGGAAATGCCAAAATTGGACTAAGCGGATGGACCATTTGAGGCGCAGTCAACATTTGCATGAAATAATCTTCAAACATTAAATTATATGGACCGTACTATCGATTCAAATAAAGATTTCATGCATTTTTCTGAATTTTATGTGTTTTTTTTTTTTGAAAAACTTTTCTATAGCTTTTAAAAAATCACTTATATCACAAAAGAGTTAAATTTTGTTTACATTACCTTACGACAAAAATACTTTATTTTCGATCCGCCCTAGTGTTTACAATTTATTATTTTTGAAAATCGGCAAATACAGCTTTATTCCCATTGCATAAGTGTGAAATTTCATAAAAATCGGAGAGAAGAGTAAAAATGCGTATGTGATCGATTTTTATTTTTAGGTTTATATTTGATATTTGCAAAATGGGACGCTATATGCTCGAACAAAATTGGTAAATATTAAAAAGTTACTTCCAAAGTAGTGAGTCTTTAACGCAAACTATAAGAAATTTACGTGGAAATTTTTAGAGAAGAGATCGGCATTCAGTTCAGCCTTCATGAAGTTCATTTTCATCTCGGTGCCTATGTCAATAAGCAAAATTGCCGCCCATGGGGTTCAGAGAACACACAAGTGACTATTGAGAAGCAAATGCATCCACAACCAGTCATTGTTTGGTGTGGATTTTGTGCTGTACTGAACAAAAGGGTTGATCGGATGAGGGACTGCCGAGTCAGTCTTGGTATTCATATGAATGATATTGTGTTCCACTATTAAATGAAAAAGCTGCACATTTTGAATTAAAACCAGAAATTTGAAAAAATAATCAGTACTTTTTTAAAGACGATTCTAATTTAAAATTGCCCACCCTATATTTTATTTCATTTAATTCGTTTTTATTGAATTAAACTGATTTATTAGCTTTTACTGTTTAGGAAATATTTGTATTTTAAATACTTGTATGAATTTATTTATTTCACTTCCTTAAGTATACATAGAATATATATATTGTATATATGTGTGGGTGTGTGTGACAAAATTTGGCAAATTTACAAAGAACACCTTTCTCCACCCCTTTCTCTTAAGACTTACATGATTTTCAAGATTATTGTTATTATTAATAATATGTGTCCCCTTTGGCGTGGTCCATTACCATGAACATATACACACAAACTAGTGTGAATTTTATTACAAACATCCTCTCCACATTATTAGTAAACACTTAAGCTAATGTGTTTTTTTATATGATTCCACAGAATGATGGCAGGAAAATAAACATTCAGAGGAAAATGTCCGAAAATAACACTATTCATTCAGACCAAAATACAAGAACGTGTGTCCGGGAGGTCTGATGCACTCAACAACGGAACATGGATAATAAATTCCACACTCAATAACCAACTAATGCCCGGCTATATGATATACAGACATGAGCACATATACACGCGTCGTTTTCTTCCTCACTTGTTTTTGGCAACGTGCCCGATATTAAATTTTGGCGGTTAGTAAGTAGCAGACAGACGGCAGGCAGGCAGGAAGGCATTTAAAAATGCCAACCTTGTGCCGAGCAGTACATGAATATTGAAATGGCCAAACGAGATATGAACGAACATACCTACACATGCACACCACTCAAAACTATAGTTTTCAATAAAGAAACATTACCCAACCCCTCCTCTCTCGCTCGATATCAGATGGAATACATATTTCATAAATAATACCATTTAAGATCGGCTAATAGAAACTGAATGGAAGGTATTTGCAAAGAGGAAAAGTCACGTTCGTTCGTGGAAAATACCAGCAGCCGACCACAATCACACACGTTTTCATATATATATCTATATATAATATATGCCCTGTAGCAGAGACAGTCAGTTTTTTAACCCGTTCTGACCACGACGATACATCCAGCTCACACCATAGGCAATCATTTATCAGTCATCAAATAACAATCATACGCCACGGTGCACAGTGGATTATTAGAGGCAAAAACTACTTATAAATCTCTTCTTTTTGATTGAATTCTGCAAAGAACATTGCAATCAAGCGTACCCAAATGACTTTGACGATATGGTGGAAAATATATATTTATATAAATAAATAAATAAATTATTTTTATTCTTTGCTATTGTTCGGCTATACGTCATGCAATTAAAAGATTAAGATTTTTCTTTTAATTTTTGTTTTTATTTTAAAAATCCAAAATTTTGACCAACTTTGTTGGTCATCCTCAGGGATCTATACAAATAAACACGAATAATACGTTAACACGTTACAAACAAAATATACTATAGAATTGACATATTTATAAATAACAAAAATAATTACATTATTAGAGAAAACTCAAAAAACCACTGTTCACAATACAAGCTTTGTTACTCTACCGCTTAAATCTACGTCTGTAAATAGTGTGTCTGTAAATTTTAGCGCAACCGCCCGTGTCTCTCTTGTAATAAATAAATATTTAAAGTTCATAAATATTGAATTATTTTATTATTTTATTGTCCTATATCTTGGAAGCCATGTATCGTATTGGAATTTCGATTAGTTCATGGAATACAAGAATCATCAATTTTTATACCCTCCATCTCCAGGATGAGGGTATACTAACTTTGTCATTCCGTTTGTAACACCTTGAAATATCGACCTGATACCCTATAAAGTATATATATTCTTGATCGTCATAAAATTCTAAGACGATCTAGCCATGTCCGTCCGTCTATTGAAAGCACGCATCTAAACGAAAGGAGCTAGAATGTCCAAATTTTCCATAAATGAGTCTTATAGTCGTAGATCGGTTGGGATTGAAACTGAGCGAAATCGGCTCAAAGGGAAAACGTTTTCCTTCACAAGGACTAAAAATACCCATAATATCTATAACCCCTAATATTTTAGAGTATTTAAACATGTTTTTCAATATGTCCGCTTGTATTTACTTGATATTGAGTATGTCCATTCCCCTATAACAAAAATTGCACCATAAAGTGATTCTTATTCGTAGGGGGTGAAATGGGGCAAAAGGAGTTAAAAATGGTATCTATGAAACGACAACAGCTAGAAGCACGAAATTCGGTGTGTACATTCCTCTAATTGAGTAGATACATAATATAAAAGTTATTTTTCCAAAATCGACTTTTAAGGGTTAAAATGGAAATAGTGGGATAAAAATGGTACCAACCAAATGGTTGCATCTAGAATAATGAAATTCGATGTATACATTCCTCTGATTGCGTAGACACGTTAAAAAAGGGATTTTTTGAAATTCGTACTTTTTGGGGTTAAAATGGGAAAAGGGGATAAAAGTAGTACCAACCAAATGAACGCAACTGGAGTCATGAAATTCGGAGTATGCATTCCTCTGACTGTGTAGACACGGAAAATGAAAGGTTTTTTCCAAATTCATACTTTCAAGGGATATAATGGGTACAGAGGGATAAAAATAGTACCAACTAAACGGCTACGGCTAGAATGATGAAATTCGGTTTGTACATCCCTCTAATTGCGTAGATACGTAAAATAACGAGATTTTAGAAAGTCGTACTCTTAAAGGGGTAAAACAGGAAAAGGGGGATAAAAAATGTACGAATCAAAGCAGCCGCAGCTAGAATCATGGAATTCGGTGTATATATTGCTCTGACTGTATAGACACGCAAAATAAAAAGATTTTTCAAAATTTGTACTTTTTACTTTCACGGCAAAAATTGGTTGAACCATGAAGTTTGGTTATTTTGCACTAAGTACGTGAGATAATGGATTTCCAAAATTTGTACTTTTGGAATTAAAATAGAATGGAAATACAAGCAACTGTAGCACCCACTATCAATATGGCTGTTTTTCTTTAGGACTGGATAACTAAGCTGCGATAACAAAAATCTAAATAAAATTTTAAAATTTCACTGAAAATAAAAAATTCTTTTTTAAAATTGTCGCCAAAAGCAATGACAATGTGTGTGTGAAAACAAATTTTGAAAAAATAATTTTGTGTTAAACATTTTCGACTTGCCTGGATAATTATCCAGTGTAAGTCAAAATGATGGTTATCGAGGCTAAGTCCAATAAAGTCAACACAAAATATTTTTTGAAAATTTCTTTTGATACATATATTTATATTGTAGTTGGCGACAATGTGAAATAATATTTTTTTTTATTTTGAGCAAAAAATTAAATTTTTATTAACGTTTTTGTTATCGCAGCTTGTTATTCCGGCTTAAAGAAAAACAGCCCTAATAACTATGGTTAAATACCTTTTTTGAAGATATAATTATAAGAATATTTAGTTTTTAAATTGACTTGAAGTATTATTTCGATATATATAGTGTAAACGTATTGGTAGCCTTGCCTTATAAGCGTAGTTTGAAATAATAAAAATATTATATTTATTTATAAAATTATTTTTTTCAATATTTTTATTTGTTTTGGTTTGGCTATATTAAAAAAATGTATATTTTCCTCTAATATTACTGCACTTCTACGAAAATCGAAAGCCTCTGTGGAATGCAATCCATGGAGGAGGGTATATAAAGTTCGACCCGGCCGAATTGTTTAATTTAATTTTATTTTCTTTAAGAAAAATTATAAAATTTATTTTTTGAAAAATCCTTGATAAATTTTCTTAAATTTTCCGATACATTTGTGCTGAATATTTCATTTTGGGGAGTTTCTGGGACAAATTGTACAAACATTCATTTATTATTTTCTTCTCAAACAAAGATACTTAAATAATATTTTTTTTTTGAGAAAAATGTCACTTTATTTTTCCAAATAGCTACATTTGTTCTGCACATACTCTGGAAAAAAATTTCGTTTCTTATATATCAACCTTTCGGTAGTTTGCAAACACTGTGCAACGGGCCAAGGTCCATCATCCATCGTCATTGGCATGTTCACATGTGGCCTTTGGTGGTTGATGAAAAATTAATCATTCGTATACAGAAATGGTCACCTGACACCAATGCTACCCTCCCCATCACCGCCATAGGAAGTGTCGCACAGCCGTGTGCACGACAAAACTTTACTCTGACGAAAGAGTAGACAAATTGTTTTCGTAACAATTGAAAAAAGAAAAACTTTAAAATACACAAGTGAAAATTGTGAAAAATCAAGTCATTAAATAAATAAAAAAGTGTAAAATGTAACGAACATGTCGTGGTGACAAATGTTAAATGGTTAAGTGCACTTTCCTGCCGGCTGCTCTGTGGAGCAGAGTTCACCGGCAGGCGTAATACGAAGTAATCGCCGACGTTTAAAGTGTTGAGGTTGGCGGGTTTGCTTTCAAGAGGTTTTTCAACATTGAATTTGTTCAGCTTTTTATTTGAATGTTATGAACAAATAGATGAACGTTTGTATAATAAATGTTCTAATGACAAATAAAAATATCGTAGTTTTATATATCCATCCACAGCTATGTGGTAGAAAGTGATTAACTCATCTATAAATAGTAAAGGCTAATAGAGAATCTTATCGATGAAATTATTTTATCACCCAAAAAGCCAAATGTGGTCCTTGTCATTGTTTTAGAACTTACAACTATTTGTTCCAAAAATTGGACATTTCGGTTGGACAGGGTGGTTGCTGTCGAAAGTGTTTTTCTTTACAAAGGGCATTCCTTTCTTACAGAGTGTATCCCTCTACAAAGTGTAACCCTTTTAGCACTATAACATAATTGCAGCTGATATCAAGAAATTTCGTTGGTTTCCAAGGTTTCCTGACCTGATTTTTTTCTTGTGGGGTTATTGCCGACAGAAAGTTTGCTAAACAAAACCAAACAATTTGGGTGATTTAAACGAATACATACGAACAACTCCCACCGCAACTCTCCATACTCTCGCTCATAGCGTTCAAATCCTTTAAATTCTATTATAAATAAAACACGAACAAGTCTTAACAAATATATATTAGTTTTCAAATGAATAAAGTTGTAATAATTTAAAATAAATAATAATAATAATAGAAGATGAATGAAGGGTGATTTTTTAGCTATTATCTTTTTGGCAACACTGGTTTAAACAGCTGACGCACGTTTCGTGTTTTGTTTCACTTTCAAACATCTTCAGTTTGGTCTATAATTTAACCATGAATCGTCGTAAAAACGAACAACGCTTGCAAATTATTAAATTTTATTATCAAAATGCGTGCTCTTTTAAGAAAGTTCATCGCGCGAAAAATTGTGTTCAGCGACGAAGCTCATTTTTGGCTCAATGGGAACGTAAATAGGCAGAATTGTCGATTTTGGAGTGAATATCAGCCAGAAGCATTGCAAGAGCTACCAATGCATCCAGAAATAGTCACAGTTTGGTGCGGTTTATGGGCTGGTGGCATCATTGGACCGTACTTCTTCAAAGATGATGGGAATCGTAACGTAACTGTGAATGGTGAGCGCTACCGTGAGATGATATCCAACTTTTTTTGCCCACAATGCAAGAGCTGGACTTGCATGACATGTGGTTTCAACAAGACGGTGCCACATTCCACGCAGCATGCGCAACAATGGAGAGGCGAGTTCGGTGAACATTTTATTTCACGTTCGGGACCGGTAAATTGGCCGCCTAGATCGTGCGATTTAACGGCTTTAGACTATCTTTGTGGGGCTATGTTAAAGCTCATGTCTATACAGACAAGCCCGCATCAATTGACGCATTGGAAGACAAAATTGAAGCATTTATTCGTGAGATACCGACCGAAATGTTGGAAAGAGTACGCCAAAATTGGACTAAGCGGATGGACCATTTGAGGCGCAGTCACGGTCAACATTTGCATGAAGTAATCTTCAAACATTCAATTATATGGACCGTACTATCGATTCAAATAAAAATTTCATGCATTTTTCTGAATTTTATGTGTTTTTTTTGAAAAACTTTCCTATAGCTTTTAAAAAATCACCCTTTATATTTAAATTTGAAGCAAATCGAGTAAAATATGTAGTTTCTAGAGCAGAAAAGGTCAGATCGGCAGCGACATTGTATGGGGGCTATATCTAAATCTGAACCGATTTGCCAAATTAAATCAAATTTTTATGTGACCCATATTATGAGAAACGGAAATTTCGTAATGAGTAAAAAAGTGGGCTTTGTATTATTATATCTGTTAATTGAGAGAATTGCACTTCTGTTTCAACATTTGACATAACGGATGTGACAAACTTTGGAGGGTTACCCAGTAGTCCCCATACCGGCTAGAGACTCACAATTTTGCAATTCGCAGAAAACACCTCTGGTTACGCATATAAAGGTTCTTTAACATATATATATTTTTTCGTTCAAAAGATACAAAATTAATTCCAAAAAATCGAATCGATTACTTTAATTTCGATAGTAATCACGTTTATAATTGTTTTAGAGTAACTACCAGGAACACCATCATGAAACTTATGGAGTGTCTTACTGACACTATTAAATATTAATAAAATTTATTTTATAAAAATCGAAGTTATTTTCTAGCTTATAATATAAATAAAAAAAAAATTTAGTTTTTTTTTAAAGAAGAAATTAGCTTGAAATTGTAAAAATATGTACAATTTCGGTCTCATCCGGTTTTTCATATTGCAAAAAAGTATCTGTTTTGGTGCTAATTTGTTTATAATATGGCACTTTTATATTATTACAAGCATCATAGAACCTTTTTTTATTAGGTACTGCAAAGTAACTAACTAACTGTGTTCGTCCTAGATTTCACATGGATTTCTTATGGGCAGAAGAAAAATCGACGCCGTTGAACATTTGCCGCTGCGGATGTCGATCAGCCATACATGTAAAAATATATGTGATTATTTTATTTATGTTTTCAGAAGCGTTTAGCTTACAGACGGTTTTACCCAAGGACGAAATATTTTGCAGATCATCATTAAATAAACCAGTGACAGCAGCAATTTTTTGCGTTCCAGCCGTATACGTATATTACTCGTCCTTGTAGGTAATATGAGATTGATAAACTTTGCAAATATGAGAGAAAAGTGAAAAGTCCTTGTATTTCAAAGAGTCCAAAAATACGCATAATCCTTGAATTTAATGCCAAACTTATGATTATATTTATTCTTATTTATACATATATTAGCTTATTTTATTCTCTACAAGATATCAGAATCGCAGAATGGGGTAATTGCTACAGAGATATTAGCTGTTTTTAAAAACAATTCCCTATTTAAGCAAGACAACATTTTAATTTGTACTGTGTTCACACCTGTTCTAAACTGATATTTTGGGAATAATAGCAGTAATGATAGGTTGACATGCTATTAAAAAATCGTCAAATTAATTTTTGGCAATGAACCAAAATGATCCTAATTCTGGCTGGAATGCTTGGACTCATTTTCGAGACATTTCAGTGAATCTGAATTCAGAATTGTTCTATCCCCAAGAATAATGAATAATTTCCACATTTTTACTGTTTCAAGAAAAACCCGGTCCGACCGGTTTTTTTATTAAAAGAAACCCGGTTTTTTTTTTTAAATCACGGTTTTCGAAAACCCCGAAAACCCGACATTACAGAAAAACCGGGTTTTTGATCACTCTATTTATATCTCATTAAGTACTAGGAATACCTTCATGAAACTGAGGGAGTGTCTTGCTGACACTGTATATTATCTATTAATAAAATTTATTTTACATAAAATTAAGATATATTTTCTTGTTTACAATATAAACAAAAACTAAATGAGAAAAATTTTTTAACCAGAAGAAAGTTGCTTGAAATTAGAAAAAAATTATTTGTATCTCATATCACAAAATACTTATTTTTTGTTAATTATTATATGACAAAAACCAACCTAATGTCTACAATTTCTTATTTTTTAAAGCCGACAGCTTTCGAAATTTATTCGCCATTAAAATCGGAGAGAAGACACAAAAATGTGTATAATCGCTTCACATGAAATTATTCTTCTGTGCTTCTATAAAAATACATTAAAATATATGTTTCCTATTTAATTCACTTTTAAATTTATTACTCGACTTTTTAGTTCATACCAGTTATACGTTTTAGTAATTTAGAAGCAATTATTTAATGGTGTTGATCGATATTATTTTATTATGTCGCCAAAGGTTCTTCTCCAAATATCCAAACTGGAGAATAAAGGGATTATAAATTAATTTTGGATTAAATGTTAACACTGATTTCTTCTATATTTTCCTCCTTTATTGAACTCTTACCAGCTAAGAAGAATAAAGAATATCGCTTGAAACTCTTTCTAAAAAATACCAGAATGTGGTGACGCTTCGGATAAGGCAATACATTCTTCGATTTTTTCTTGGATTTAATTCCCTTTCCTTTAATTTATTGAATCAATTGCAAAATGCCTCTGAATATAAATGCAGCATTGACAGCAATCAATAGAACAGCTTATAATTTAAATTAAAATCCATTGCATATTTTATGGCCGATTAAATAGATACTCTGTAGATAATTGCATATATTAAGGATGTGTCATAGTGAATTTTAAATTATAGCATACTTTAAGGAAAAAATCCAATGACAAACAATTGCAATTGATTTAATAATAACAGGTTCAGAGAGATATAAACCACAAACCCATAACATTTTATAATATTTAAGCTGCCTCCCTACAATTTCAATTTAATTTCATTTATACTTTCGAATAATTTGTGTTATAACGATATGCCTGCCTGTCAATGCAGTCAATACAAATAATTGTCGTTTGCCATACACTACACTACACAAACATCATCATATATAGACAATAGGTGTGTATAGTTGGTTTGAGGAGAGGACTGGGTGGGCCTGATGATGACGAGCAGGTGACTAGGTAGGCGGAGTATAAGATTTAAATTACAATAACAACAAAGCTCGAGCTTACCTTTTGTATAGTGGTGGGGTGTTGTTGTTCTTGTTGTGCTCGTTATATGTGTGATGGTAATTTGAAAAACAAATAAACCAAAATTGTATGCCTATACAAACCTATACAATTCAAAAAGCTTATGTGAATTAGGGTGGGTGAAGGGCAAAAATCACTGGAATTCAATAGAGTCTATACAGAGAGCAATGAGCGAGAAAAGTTTGACATTTCTTTGAAAAATGTTACTATTATTTTTGAAAACTATCTCCTCCACTCTCTTGATATGGTCTACTATGTTTGGCATTCCATTTGCTTCTTTCAAATTTTCATTCAAGAATTTTTCAAATTAGCTTCACCCTAATATTTCATATATATATTAGTAGATACATAGTCTTACAAAGGCTTATAGGGGTATATATAGCTATACTCGTACATAGCAGTTGTATTTATGTGCTGTATATGCCAAGATATTAGTGCGGAGAGACACTTACAGAACTGAACAGAACATCTGTATTGTGACAGGTTATCGGTATTCCATTCAAAAGCAATTAAACAAATCGTCATAGGTCCTTATGTGTCGACTTTTGTATCTACATATACTATTTGTATATGCCAATACGAGGGTCTTCCGATAATTCCAGTAAAATGAGAAGAAGAGTGAACAGGTTTCCATTAGGATAATGGCACTGTTAGTCTCCCCTAGTCTAGAGGAGACAATTTATAAAAAATACAACACAAATAGATTTTAATATTTTATTTCAGCACGTATTGCTGCTCCGTACGAAGTGCACACAAAAACTTTGACAAACATAAAAACAAACATAAAACAAACAATAACGCCATCTGTATGTGGATGTCACGGTATGTCATATGTGCATCAGGTGATGTCGATCATATGGCCGATCTTCCACAAGCCAGCATCAGCTGATGTCGATCATATGGTCGATCGTCAACAAAGAGAATGAGGAGAAGATATCACGATTACAAAAACCTAGGAATATATATTTTCAGATGCAGACGAAAAATTAAATATAATTTTTATTTGGATACCATAAATGTTCCCATAAATATGGCCTAACATTAGGCTACCGTGTGACAAAATCCCGTATCTTCTTTCATTTTACCCCACTTTTCCACACGGCCCTCGTACAAATGTATGCCTGTTTCTGTATATCTGTATGGAGGACAAGTACTTAGTTGTTAACACCCACAAGCAAATGACAAAAGTTTGTGTCACAAGTCCTACTATCTGTGAAAGCCAGACAAAACAATCAAACACAGCCAGTGAGTTAGTACGAGTGTGTGTGTGCGTGTGAGAATATGCAGGCAAAAGGATTAACTTTGCAGCAGATGTCTGCCCTGGTCGGGGAAAAGGAAATCAAATACCTTTAAGTACCAGTATGTTGAGCCGGTGATCGTTTTAAAAGTGAACGGCTCTAATTGTTTCTCCTGCGTTACTTTGTCAATGCAATTGCCAACCCCCCCCCTTCTTGGCCGTTCGGTGTAACTTACCAACGAAGGTTGTCTCCTCATCACAGGTAATTGATAAATTACGGATTATTTGGGGGAGCGAGTATAGCATGAGATATAAGTTGTTGTTCATAATCTGTCTATGCGATGGGTCAGTGGCAGGGAATTGCTAATATTGTCTGGGGGTCTCGGGTGTTGTTTGTTATATTTGAAAGTGCGATATTCAAATTGAAGTTTGTGTGGAGTGCGAAATTTAAATTCCCAATATATTTTTGATAATTCGAGAAGGTTGGAAGTTTTCGAAGAGCCGAGCTGCCAGCTAAATATAATTTGTTTCAATTTCTAGGTAATTCCTGTTAATTAATTAACTGTCGTATCTAAACATATATAGAAAATGAAAAAAAAAAATTTTAAGATTTAAAATTTTTTTAAACAGTATAAATTTGCTAGAAATTAGAAAAAAATATATATTTGTATCTCATCATAAATAAATAATTAAATTCCATTTTTAATCCATATATGCATAAAATATGCATATCGCTATGCAAAATATGGTCGATTTTTTAAATGTTTTTATCATGAAAATGAAAGTCATGAAATATCATGAAAGTCAGCATTCGATAATAAGCATCCGTTTAAAATATGATTTTGCTTAAAAATTGCCTGCCACTGAAAGAATTTTCCTTCATAATATTTATGAAGCGATATCATAAGATTTCATAAATTTAGTGAATTTTGTCTCATTATGTATGAACAATTTATAAATAAAATGAAATGTTTTTACCATATTTTATCACAAACATTTCATATTTCATAAAATAAAATTGTTAATTGAGTGAAACTAAGTGTCATAAGATCAAAGATTTTCATTGTATTAAATAAAAAATTCTTAAATATTATGAAATTAAATATTTGTGTTATGAAATCCAATGAATGATTTTGTTGTTTTTTAGTGCGATTAGTGATTTTTAGTGTGTCGACTTTATTCGGTTGAATGCTAGCAATTCTCATTTGTCCTATGTTAACGCTGACATAAGTATGTACCTAGGTCATAGACATATTCATTCTAAAGATTCTCGCAATGATGGTATGTGTCGACGGGTTATTCAAGAAGTCAGACCTTTTTTTGGTTTTTTGTTTATATTGGAAACTTCAGTATAAATTAATAATGTTTATGAAACTTTTTCAAAAAATTAATGAAGTTTCATAAATTTGCGACCCATATGTTCTTCAATTAATACACCATCATACGGACTTTGTAAATACATAGCAGACGTGCTCAAGAACCTAACGATGGACTCAATATGCAATGTTAAGGACGCAAGCGAATTAAATACTAGGATCAACAATACAACCATCGGGCAAGACGAAATATTAATATCTTTTGACGTGGTATCATACGTATCATACGCAAAAAATAAAAATAAAATTGGGCCGATCGGACCACGCCCAATACCACGTCACATATAAACTCAATATATAACCAACATAATTATCATCCTGTATTGGTATAGGGTGACCAAAAACAAAATGTTATGAAAGCTTAAAAGAATGAAGAGTTGTTTATTTTGACGAAATGTGTTTTTCTAAACATTATTACAAAAACAAAATATAGCATACAAATAGTATACTTTAAACTGCAATTTAAATAATTGTTTCAAGAAATAAAGTAAAATGTATACATGTGTACAAAAAGGTGAATGATGTTGTATACCATTTTAAAGCTACTTCCAATACCTTTTAAATAAAATATTGACGGGTCTCGTACACAAAGCTAATTCAGAGATATAATCATATATATGGCTATGGCTAATCAAAAACTGTGCTAAAATAAAATGACAATTTTTGGAGTTTGCCGCAAAATGCTGACGAGATATTAATTCCACCATAAACTATAACCTCAGACGAACACTTTCACATTTACACTTTGAGTCAAGTTGAGTCAGACATACAACTTTTGGTCCACGACATTTATAGATTATGTTCTCTACAAATCACAAAATTACAATACCTATGAATACTTACAAGACCGCAATAATCATAAAATGTTAAATATAATTTTTCAACTACTAACTCTTGCCGTCAATTTTCATAATATAGTCACTCTATTATTTTCTTATTAAGTCTTGATTTTAATTAATTTGTAAAACTGCTTTATATCAAAATTAATCCCACTTTTTTTGAACCGCAAAGTTTAAGTACCATTCAGGCTTGTGGTGTTGCCACCTAATTTTCTCCAGTATATTTTCTTGATTGCTTGGAGTGTTGCCACAAAGAAAATATATACACATTTACAACTTTCCAATTTTAATTTTTTTGAATTTCTGCACAAAAAAATGGATTTGGGACCATAGTGGATTGGAAGAAAATGGACTTTAATTGAAAAATTCACACGGATACCAAGAGACATATTTATGGAGATTTTGACGTTTTACATTAAGGAAACCAGATACTTCAAGTATGAAGACAAAATGTATGAGCAACGCAAAGGAATGCCAATGGGGTCACCCGCCTCACCAATCATCGCCGATATTACATTGGAAGACCTACTTCACACTACAATTGAACAAATGACATCGAAACCCAAAATTTTGACTAAATACCTTGATGATATATTGACAATTATATGGAAGACCAAAGTAAAGAGCACCATCAACGTACTTAAT
Organism: Polietes domitor; assembly: GCA_947397865.1. Lineage (NCBI taxonomy): Eukaryota > Metazoa > Arthropoda > Insecta > Diptera > Muscidae > Polietes > Polietes domitor. The sequence goes on from OX377620.1 coordinate 50,623,541, forward strand.
GGATATAATAGACAAATACAATTTACTATGGAAGCTGAACAGGACAACAAACTACCATATTTAGATTCAATAGTTTGCAGACTAATCAACTTTTATTCGAAGCACTCAAGAAGGACTATAATAAATACAGCGACTTTCATAAAAATAATATCAAGAAAAAAAATTAAAATTAATTAAAAAAGAAAATTAAGCATATTTTAGTGTCAAACGATTTTCCCAAAAGAATAGTAAATAATTTAATCAAATTTGTTCAAGAAAAACAACCGCAACAAGAGGAAAAAGTGAAAAAAAAACATGTAAACCTATAACATATGTCCCAGGATTTACAGAAAGATTCAAAAGCTCTGACTTTTATGACAAAGACAAATACCAGTTAGCACAGAAAACACACAATGCCAATAACAAGCTATTTAGTAAAACAAAATCAAAAATTAAAAAAGTCGAAAGATTAGATGTAACGGTGACAAGTTCAACTTATGCAATCAAGTATATGTTGGCACTACAAAGACAAAATTAAAGTGTAGACTATCTTCCCATAAATCCGACCATAAAACCATATATAGGCAACTTGTAAACAAAAATAGAAAGAGAAAATACACGATAGTTACCACCAACTCTTGAAGGAACAAAGTTCGTTGTTTGTTTTATTGAAATGTAATTATTGCAATAGTCGATTGTTAGATGTTTCTAAATAGTATTACACTTTCCATTGACTTGTGGTTTATGAAACATGTTTCATACATTTTATGAAGTGCTTCTTTGGCGACTTTTTCATGAAATTTGTCACTGTGGTTACGGCAAAATCATAAATATTATGAAGATAATTCTTTCACTAAAATTGCCGTATGACCAAAATACTTTATTTCCGATCTACAGTATCTGCAATTTGAAAGTCGGCAGCTTTTCGCCATATAAAAAATTCACATTTTGAAAATTTCATTAAAATCGGGGAGAAGAGAAAAAAATTGTGTGATCGCTTCACACAAATCCAAGTATTTCCTGTTTATTTATATTTTAACTTTTAGACTTAAACACCAAAAATATTCGGAAGATACATTGCCATTTTCAAAGCTGATGGGACAAAATCCTTTTAAACGAGCCATTAATTTATAAATTTCAGCTATTGTTGCTAAATTACTTTTCAGAATTTCACAAACCTGAAGTTTGCTATTTCGATATTTTTCAAAATATATTCTGGACTGTTAAGAATAGCTGACCTTTTCAGATTGTGATACAATATCAATATTCACCACCTAAATAAGTTCTAATCTACCCTATAATCAACTTAGAGCAAATATTTCAATTCAATACTTCGTCATGCATATCTAAGGTAGTTCAAGCTTCTCACTTTTCGCCTCCCCTTCTCTGCATATTTCTGCTAATGTTTCCAAATCCATTATAAACACTTTAAATATTTATATGTAACTAATGAGAACGTTTCTTAATTAACAGCTGTGTGAAGTGCGTGATTGTAGCAGTTTCAACAGTCCTTTGATTGCAATTAAAATTATAATTAATTAAAGAGCAAAACACCATTTTAAATATTCAAACACAATAACGTGTACATTAAGAACATTAGATAGGGTCGATTGCCACACAAAAACAGGTGATACATTTCTATGATATCACCGTACGACGACTTTTAAAAAAGTCGTTACACTTGAACCGTATGATTTACGTATAAAACTATAGGCAAAATGGAGTTTTTAGTTTTTCATTTCCTCATCCTGTTGCCCTTCACAGGGCCACAAAGTTTCAAAGGATACAATTTCTCAAAAATTGTTTTAAATACTTATTGACACCCTATGATAACAGTATTAGTGTCAAAATAAAGAGAGAATATCTGTTAAAAATACTTCAAATTCCAAGTCTCTATATGTTTTAGTTTAGCATTAACAACTATTTCAAGTTTACCTCTTATTTTATTTAGTATATTCATATTTTACTTTTTAAGAGGGAAAACTTGAAATGGTTGTTAATGCTAAACTAATACAGATAGAAGCTTGAAATTTGAAATATTTATAGCACATATTCTCTTCTTTAATTTGACACTTATACCTGTATCATAGTGTGCGAATAAGTATTTAAAAAAATCATAAAAAATAATTTTTGTAAAATTATATCTTTTGTAACTTTGTAGTCCTTTTAAGTGGCAAGAGTATGAGAAATGAAAAAATAAAAACGCCAATTAACTCCATTTGACCCATAGATTCTGGTTGTCTTGATTTGGATGAACTCAAGAGTCGCACAAAAAAATATATACTGTCCAATACCAAAGTATTTTATTTATACACATATTTATATTGGCATTCATTTGAGATATTAGACATAGAAAGGAAAATAAAGCATTATCTCTATTAAAAGTTTTCAATATTACGAACTTGGGCGACTATAATGTATGGAAATAATGTCCGGGGCTACGTTAAGTCGCTGGATTATGCCGACAACAACTGACAAGAGATCAGTATGACACAAACCCGACTTCTGCAACAGAGTTATATAAATTTGACTTCAGAGATTGACCATTGTTAACGGATGTCACTTGAATAATATAATCCTCAAAACATGACGGTAACGAATATGCTTTAATATGTACTACAGATTTCTATCATGTTCTAATTGCAAATATTAAATTTCAAAATTTTATTATTATACCCTCCATCTCCAGGATGGGGGTATACTAACTTTGTCATTCCGTTTGTAACACCTTGAAATATCGACATGAGACCCATGTCCGTCCGTCTGTTGAAAGCACGCTAGCATATAAACGAAAGGAATTAGAACGTTCAAATTTTCTATAAATGAGTCTTAAAGTCGTAGATCGGTTGGGATTGAAACGGGGCGAAATCGGCCCAAAGAGAAAAAATTTCCCTCACAAGGACTAAAAATACCCATAATAATCCCTAATATGTTAGCGTATTTAAGCATGCTTTTTGAATATGTCTGTTTATATTTGCTTGATATTTGGTATGCGCATTCCCCTTATAGCAAAAACGTGCACAATAAAGTGATTTTTATTTGTAGGGGTGAAATGGGGCAAAAAAGGGATAAAAAAGGTACTTATTAAACGACAACAGCTAGAAACACGAAATTCGGTGTGTACATTCCTCTAATTGAGTAGATACATAATATAAAAGTATGTTTTCCAAATTTGTACTTTTAAGGGGTAAAATGGGAATAAAGGGATAAAAATGGTACCAACCTAACGGCTGTACCTAGAATAATGAAATTCGGTGTATACATTCCTCTGATTGCATAGACAAGTAAATACACGGATTTTTCAAAATTCGTACTTTTTGGGGTTAAAATGGAAAAAGGAGATAAAAATAGTACCAACCAAATGACCGCAGCTAGAGTAATGAAATTCGGAGTATACATTTCTTTGACTACGTAAACATGAAAAATAAAAGGTTTTTTTTTCCAAATTCGTACTTTCAAGGGATATAATGGGAACGGAGGGATAAAAATGGTACCAACCAAACGGCTACACCCAGAATAATGAAATTTGGTGTATACATTCCTCTGATTGCGTAGACAAGTAAAATACACGGATTTTTCAAAATTCGTACTTTTTGGGGTTAAAATGAAAAAAGGGGAAAAAAATTGTACCAATCAAATGACATGAAATTCGGAGTATACATTCCTCTGACTGCGTAGACACGGAAAATAGACGAATTCTTCGAAATTCGTACTTTCAAGGGATACAATGGTACAGAGGGATAAAAATAGTACCAACTAAACGACTACAGCTAGAATGATGAAATTCTAATTGCGTAGAAACGTCAAGGTGGTAAAAATGGTACCAACCAAATGGGCGCAGCTGGAATCATGGAATACGGTGTATGCATTCCTCTGACTGCATAGGCATGCAAAATAAATAGTTTTTTCCCAAATTCATACTTTTTCTTTTACGACAAAAATTGGTTGGATCATGAAGTTAGGTTATATTGCACTATGTACGTCTGATAATGGATTTTCAAAATTTGTACTTTTGGAATTCAAATAGAATGGAAATACAACGAACTGTAGCACCCACGTATCTACCAATATTTATGGTATTTAAGCTTTTTGAAAATATAAATATAAGAATATTTATTTTTTGAATTGACGTATTGGTATTGAAATAATTAAAATATTATATTTATTTATAAAATTATTTTTTTTAATATTTGTATTTATTTTGATTTAGCTATACAAACAAATTTATATTTTCCTGTAATAATACTACGAAAATCGACATCCTCTGTGGAATGCAATCCATGGTGGAGGGTATATAAAGTTCGGCCCAGCCGAACTTAACGCCTTTTTTATTGTTTTTTTTTTTTTTTAATTTAACAATTTGATTAAATTTAAAATTTTAATAAATGTTTAAATTCAGACATGCTTAAGTAAAAGCACTTCATATCTTATTTTTTATTTTCTTATAATAAAATGTACTTTAACAATAAGAAAATCATGATTACATACGCATACATACTGCATACTAAAATATTGTAAATGGTCTTTCAATATTTTTTTTTTATCAATTTGTTATTTTATAATTGACATTCCTTTTAAATTTGTGGTTCTGATTAAATATTCAAGCTCAAGGCTAAAATAAAGATAAGGAAATTACTTGTGTATTTTTTAATTTTTTTTGTTTGTTTTTTAAAGGAAATGCCCTGCGTGATGTTTCGATTTTTTATCACCTTCTGTCAAATTGTTGAAGGCACCGAAAAAAAGAAATCGCTATAGTTCTGGTATTGTCTTTAACTGACCTTTATATCAAGGTGGCGATTAACTTAATTCCATTTTGTGACCCACTCTACTGTAGAAATAAATATATCTATATATTTATAAATACATTAGGGTGTATCGTGTTTTGCTTTGCTTTTTAATAGGAAAAATGTGTGTGCTGTGTTCTTTTAAAAATCCCAAAAAATAATTAAAATAAATTAACTATTAATTACACTATGCTACAAAAAAATAAAAACTTTGTGTCTGTGACATAAAAAATAATTTTTAGTGAGCATTGAGGCATACTGATTCATAAAATCAACATATAATTTAAATTGTTGATTTAATATTTGTACTCTTATTTTAAACAGAAAGTACAAACAACAGAAAAATGTTTTCTCAAATTTTTTAATACTAATTGTATGTACCTTTATATCTATTTTCTTTGTTTTATTTATTATTTTTCTGGATGGTCTGGCTCGAGGTCATGAACAAACCAATAAACTATTGTTTTTAGTTTTCTTAGATTATTTTATTTTTATGTGTCCAATATTTCGATCATCATCGACGATCATCCTCCTGATTATTTTGTTTTATTTTATAAACTTAGCGTATAAAATCAGACCTATTTGTAGAAACTCCATGGATACTAGTAAGGATACTTCTTGGCAGCTTGATGTGTATTGAGGGGAGTATGTTGAGAAATGCATAAATTTCCACCAAATGAATTTGGTGAATTTTCTTCGCAAGGACTTTTATACTCATTCTTCTTGTGCGAATGAAAATAAATTCTAAAAAATAAAAAAATCATTATGGACTATTTCTAATTTATTTTATAGCTGCGTCCTGACGAGCGGAAAATGAATAAGCTTCCGTTGATATATTCTTGCCGAACCATCCAAATTTTGCGTATGTAATTTTTTGCGGAACACCCTGTGGTACACATGAAGTATATACTAGTAGCATATATGTACGTACTATATAAATATATTTATTTTTTATAAATAATATTACACACTTATATGGTTTTCGTGGTTAAGCCATAAATCCAATGAAAACATGGACGAAGTTAATTAAATTCGGTTATAAATTTCCATCAGATGCACACATACACACGCAGTCAATAGTTTATTCCAAAAGGCATATGTTGGCTATGAGCTGGTACATTTTTTAATCAATTCGTATAAACAAACACTCGTTTTTTTTTCAACGAAGGGAAGACGAACAACCATAAAAACAGACATATGAATAAGTCGCTACGAGTAAATGTTCTTTAAACACTTCGTGATCGTTTGTTTATAACTTTTTTTGCTGAAAAAAAATAATTTTCTTTAATTGCGCTTTCAATGTGTGGTGTGTTGTGGTTGGTGCCATTTAAAAGAGGCAACTTTATTTTATGGCCGAGCGTGCACGCAAAGGAAATTGTTGAAATTCCCAACGTAAAGAATAATAAATTGTATAAATTGTACAAACGACGATTTATTAGCCATGTGGCGAATAATAACTCACTCGCGATAAGGAATTTAATAAATTGTAAGCGTGTTTCATTAGCTGTAGTTAGCGATAATGTTTACAAGGAAGCCAGCCTTGACATATGCAATGCATTTTTCAATTTAAAATAAACACGCCCACAGGTATGCTTTAATGGTTGAGACTTTGTATGGCACTGACATGATAAAACAAATGAGAATTCCAGAAGCCATCTCAGGTTAATGGGAATTTTGGGAATAAATATATTTATTTCTAAAGATAGTCGGCTGTTACACTTTTCCCAGCTCCTCGAAATATCGAACAACCACAGTATCCAATTCAAAATTGATGGCAAGTATAGGAGAAACAGTCACGTGTCCTCACTGGTGTGAATGGTATATATATATGGTAGGGTGGGCCATTTAACATTTTAAATTTGAACTACCGATTACTTTGACTTTGAAAGGTAGAATAACATTCATTTTTATTTTTATTTTCAGGTTTATGTTCGACATTTGGAAAATGGGACGCTATACGCTCGAACAAAATTGGGAAATATTAAAAACTTACTTCCAAAGTAGTGAGTCTTTAACGCAAACTGTAAGAAAGTTACGTTGAAAATTTTCGTGTTTTCAGATGAAACTCATTTTCATCTCGGTGTCAATAAGCAAAATTGCCGCATATGGGGTTCAGGGAATTCACACGTGACTATTGAGAAGCCAATACATCCACAACGAGTCACGGTTTGCCGAGGATTTTGGGCTGTACTGCCGAGCCAGTCGTGGTAGTCATATGAATGGTATTGTGTTCCATTATTAAATGACTAAATTCAGCCTTTCCAATAAAACCAGAAATTTAAAAAAATAATCAGTATTTTTTTATAGCCGATTCGAATTTAAAGTTTTAAATGGCCTACCCTATATAAGAGAAACCTATATAGAGTCTCACTGGTGTCAATGATATACTTTGGTATATTATAAAACATATATCGATATTATTTCCCGACCATTTCATCATAAAGTTGCCCATTGATATTGAAACGCTTCAATTTTATTATAAATGAAAATCTAAAAGTACGCAATTGCACTCAACTGAATTCTTATTTAACCTCCCTCTCCCCTATTCCATTTGAAGCCATTACAAAAAATCACTTAAAAAAAATTTCCATAAATTGAAATCTACTTCAACAACAAACCCCATCATCATCCACATCTACCCCCTAAAGTATGCTTCAGAAACTATTTATGGAATTGCTAATGCCTTTCTAATGTTCGTTTGAATTTTAAGTGTCAGACACTGCAAATACGAATATGTTGCTGCTGGATGGAATGGAAAGACTCTACATTTACAGCACATTGAAAATTCATAAGTTTACAGACAAATTACTTTGGGGCCTTTTCATTTTCGAAAATGGAAAACTTTTCCAAATTGTCTACCAACAAATCTTTAGCACCCTTTTAGGGGAAACCAAAGACACAAAAATATAAACTTTGTATTGTCTGTTGAGCAAAGTTGATGGCAAGCAAACAACAAGTGTAGTGGCCATAATGAGAAATTCTAAATAGGGTTTTTGTCACAACCACACAAACAAAGTACCAGAAATGTGCTATAATTTTCACATTTACCCAACCGCAAACGAGGATAGGGTAGTTGGGCATAATTGAAAAGGGAAAGGTAAAAGGAGTTGGCAACAGGAAGTTGCAAACTGCGAAACTGTTAATAAACTTAGCCTTTGGAAATAAACGAAAAAATAATTTACTTTTTGAATGGCAACATATAAAACTAAAAAAAGAAAAATGAATATTCAAAAAACAATTCATTTCGAAAAAAGTTTCTTTCGAACTTTTTTTATCATGCACAATTTACTTCAGTTATAAATTGTCAACCCTCCCGAAAGTATGCAATGTTTTTTTTCTAGCCATTGTTATAACAACAGAATGTATGCTATTTTTATGGCACGTTTTTTGTGTTCATACGCCAGTTAGTTCTATTTTTTATTGAATTCAAAAACTATACACATGTATGTGAATAAAAAACAACAACAAAGACCTGAATGACTGAGTGAGCGAGTGAATGACTGAATGAATGAAAGAATGAATATAATAATAAAGAGTTTGTTGTGACAACAATTTATTCCAGTCACGAAACGTGTTAAGCAGTAAACAATACGAGAATGTATATACTCGTATATATATATAAGTATAAGTATCATATATATGTATGTATTCACATTATAGAAAAAGCTACCCAAAAACAATTTCATGGTGTCAGCTTGTTCCAAAGGTAGTCAAAGTCACATACTCAGAGGGCCTGACCAGCCACACAGTGATAAATGTGAATGAGGATGGGTACTGGAAGACACTAAAGAAGCTTTAAACAAATACTGGCAATTCGTGTGTATGCGAACGTGCAAACAATTCTGCACGGACTGGGCAAAATTAAGAAATTATCAACTTGGTACACAGACAGACATATAGAGAGAGAGACCGAGAAGAACGTAGCTTAAGTAAATAAAGAAATTAAAAGTAAATACCAAAACTAAATCAAAGAAAGAAAATGTAAAGAATACCCAGACAATAATGTATGAGATATATGTATTTCGGTATGATAATTTGCTTAGAGTCAATAATTTTGATATACTTGAGAGCATGAAAATTGCATTCACGTAGAGAGGTTTTTTTCCCTAAATACGTATACTTGGGCAATGTTTGAGTGTAGCATACATTATGGCAATTGCACACGCCAACTTCTGTTGCATACTTTTGGGCATAGAGGCGCCATGCATTGCCCCTAGAGTGATCAAAAACCCGGTTTTTCTGCAATGTCGGGATTTTCGAAAACCACAATTTAAAAAAAACAACGGTTGCCCGGATTTCTTTTTATAACCGGGTTTCCCTTGCAACAGTAAAAAATGGGAAAGTTATTCATTATAGGGTAATTCCACAAAATATTGACCCATTGTGCATACTCGTTCTTGAGGATAGGACAATTCTGATGTCATAATTTACTAATTGCTCCATTATGTAATTCTGATATCTTTTAGAGAATTCACGAAATTCAAGGATTATGCTTGAAATACAAGGATCTTTCTCTTATATTCGCAAAGGGGAGTTGATCAAGCATTCAGACGATACCCACGATATCAAGTCTCGTTCCAAAGTTATTAGACCATTAACGAAGCTATCTCCTCACAGAAACGACCAAGAGTACCAACTTTGGGCAAGAGAAAAACTAGAACCACGTACAATGTTGACCTAAGGTAAACGCCATATTGCCAAAATGGATAAGGCTGGATCACGAAAAAAATGCTCAGAAATGAATACTGGATCGTTTAATGATGATCTGCAAAATATCTCTTTACTTGGTCAAACCGTCTGTGATCTAAACGCTTCTGCAAATACCTCTAAAAATAATTAATTTCCTTCCAAATACACTGGTGGTTCGCTCACATATATTCTTATGTGTGTCCACAGCGGCAAATGGTCAACGGCGGTAATTTTTCTTCTGCCCATAAAAATTGCATACGAAACCTAGGACGTAAAGTTTTTTAGTTAATATACGGCCTCTAATAAGTAGCTTAAAAGTGGCATATTATAAACAAATTCGCACGGGAAAAAGGTCTTCAGCACTATGAAAAACCGGCTAAGACTGACGTAAAAAACCGGGCTTCCTGGTTTTCCTAAAACCGCGATTTAAAAAACCCGACGGTCGGTCTCAGGAGAAAAGCCCGGTTGACCCGGTTTTCGGTCTTGGGTTTGATCACTCTAATTGCCACAATCATAAGTATATTCAATTATTTCTTGTTCTTAAAAGTAAATACTCAAACAATATGAAATTAAATGTAATTAACATTCATCAGGATATGAAGTAGCGAAGGGTAGTACAATGAGCATAGATGTCCAAGCATGAAAGATTCATGTAGAGATGGAAATAAAGTATTTTTTTAACTACTACTAATTGTCTAGAATTTTGTAATTTTAAATTTATTGAGGCTTTTTTGAAATCATGTATGTTATATATAACAATATATAATGGATTTTCTTAAAACTATAATGTATTGATTTAATTACAGTTAAAAAATTTCAGCATCTTGCTTTATCTTAAATCGTTAAAACATATATAAATATTTCAAGAGGTTTAGTATCCGTGTTTGCTCCCGACACTAACGTAACATGAGAGAATATCTTAACAAAAGAGTGTGCTTAAGACTAAAAAAAAAAAAACTAATAATAAATCTAAATACTTAATCTAAATACATATACAAAAACATAAACAAAAACTAACAACAAACTTAACCCCTGTGGGATCCAGTGTCAGATTTGACGTAAAATTGGGGACACAAGGTGGAGGACAAGTCCTGCAGCTCCTTTGTGACATATTTGAGTATAACATATATTCGAGCTACGCAAAATTTCTTTCAAGAATGATACATTAGAGTGTAGCATATATTAGAGCCACGCTAAATTCTGTTGTATACTTTAGGGCAGAGAGATATCATGCCATATATATCTGGTTCTTAAAAAGTAAATACTCAAATAACATAAAACTAAATGTTATTTAAATTGCAGTGCCAAGTAGAATATTTGTATGAAATATTTGCTTTTGTAATAATGTTCTGAACATTTCGGCAAAGTGAACTATAATCTTTCTGTTTTCATAATATTGTGTTTGTGATCACCCTGTATCAACTCAGAACGATTATTATATTGGTTATATATTGAGATTATATAGTGATCTTGGAGTTCCTGACCAGACCAGTGGATTACTCCTATGGTCAACACGTATAGTTCGATCTCTGAGGATATAAATCGAGGGAATCGAGAGAAGACACAAAGATCGACATCCAGAGCAACCACCTTAGTCTCACCAAATTTGCGATGGAGTGATGGATGTATTCTGATCGATCGATTTCAAACCATTCAGTCGATCATTAAGAAGGTCAATTATCTCTAGATACGTTACATGATGGTTATTAACCATACTCTCAATAACATTGGAGTAATGGAGTAGTTTTTTAGCTCTACTAAATAATTTCTGTATATGCATTTATTTTATTTATTATATACATAATCTAAGATGTTTATTTAGTTTTTTAATTATACTACAATATTGGGTATTTTTTTAACCGTGTTAAAAAAGTATTCATTTTGTTATTTGTTTTAAATTGGCCCGATGGCTTTGAATTGAAATTGAAAACACGTTGAAATAAATAAATTAAATCAAATCAATTAGATTATAGAGGAATAGTCTAGGACACATTAAAAGTATTTAAATGTGTGGTGGTTGATGAATGCTGTTACCATGCTGCTGTTAAAAGAGTTTTTTTTATGCCGAAAGAGAATCGCTTTGAACACTGTGTGCTTTTAACAAGACGGTGGAACTTGTCACATATCCAGTCCTGTTATGACAGAAAAAAAGAAGCTGAACTTTTCGTTCCTCTCCAAATGGTATTCTGACCTTACTAGACCTGCTTTCTTCTTGTGGTTTTGGTACAGGCCCGATTTATTTTCATTTTTACTCTGAAGCCTTATATTCAATATATATATAATTTGCACTAATATTTAATTCACCACAAATATCATTATTTTATTATCACAATTTCCTTGTTTGTAACTGATCGGCTTTGTCTAAAACTAATCTCCACTTACATATTTTCGTCATTTTGTTAGGAATTCATTTATGGTTGTCCTGAAGTTTTAGATAATATATCTTCGTTCAAGGCTTACCTGTAAAGATAGGAGATAAAAAGAAAATTGTAAATTAAATTGAATATTAAAAAGGGGAAATATTAAAACTATCGTAGCTTAATTTGAACAGAAATGTAAAAAATTGTAGAGGAATCTTTTGTAACGTATTTATTCAATTAAAACAAACAATTCTCCAGCATTCAAAGTGAGAAAGATTGCTATTTTTCATACATCGTCAAGTATTTCTTTTTTACTGCTACGGGAGAAGAGTTGCTTGTATTTATATTGCGGATTTTAAATTATTGGAATTTATTGAGGAAAATAAATATAAATTCTTCCCAAGCCTTCAGACAATCTATTTGTTAAGGGAGCTTTGATTTGATCTCTACTTTTGAATTGAATTCTGAAAAAAATATATCAATTAAGTCTATTCTAAAAGATTTTGGCAATATCGACGAAAAAAATTGCTGTGGATTCATTTAAAATTCATACATGTTCAAATAGTCGAAAATATCATTATTATATAGGTTATTTTATTGGCTTATATCTCGGAAGCCATGTAACGGATAGGAATTTCGTACAGTTCGAGGAATAAAAGTGCTCTCGAAGTGTTTTTTTACATTAACAAGGATTAATATAATTTTCCTTTTCTTATAGAAGTTTGCCGGATTTTTTGTACAACATACCTTTAGTGTGAATATTTTTTCTGACATTCAAATATGTACAGTGAAAGTTCTCACGTACGGACACTCCCACAAGCGGACACCTCACTTAAGTGAACACTTTTTAAAAAATCATTCTAACACTTTCATTATAGTGTCCTCCATTAATCGGACACTTTCTTAGGTGGACACATACATAAAATATATTTTTTATTTTACATCCCATACGTGGACACCTCCATGCCTGCGGACAAAATTTTGATGACCGTGACTGTCCGCTGTTGATAGGTTTCACTGTATTAATTTGTCACTTAAGACCAACAACAAAATATTTCAAGATTGAATTATATTATAATCCTAAATGTATGCATTGCAAAATACACATGTTCCAATCAGTCGATAAGTTTATAGGAATGACTTGGCAGGATATTTGGAATGATTTATTAATAAACAAAAATCGGTAAGTCTCCTGATTTTTTACAAATGTTGAGCTGACATATTAAGCCTTAATTATCTGTTATGTTAAGAAAGCTGGTTACCACCGATAAAAAGATACAAAGAGTTTTATTTGAGATTTCAAAATCATAAAAATAAAATAAATTAATTGTGGACTCAAATGATATCACTGCTAATGATTTGTATTAACATATATATTGAAATAAGAAATATATCCATTTTATGTTTGGCAAGGTCCTAACACTATTTCTTTTAATTTTTGCGTAGCTTGTTTGAAACTGTGCCACTGTGCGACGTCCTCTAATATAGGCACCACTAAAACTGTGAAATGCACTCTATTAGTGAGGTTATACAAGATTCATACCGACCAACCTCATCGCCTTTTTTACATGTTAAGCCTGTATATGTGTTAGTGTACTGCGTTGTTTAAAAATCATGTTCATACCAACAAAGAACTAAGCCCGAAGTGTCCTTATGCTCTACTTTTTTCACCTTCCTGCACCGACGAAAACAAGGCAGGATATGTCATTCAAACTTGAATGTGTTTTCTATTCGATAAATGCAGCGGTTATAGTGGAGTTGTCAACACAATTTAGTGGAGTAGGTACTATGTTCTTAGCCTCGGGGGATGGCTCCTTTAAACCCATAGACAAAAGTCGTTTCCCCAAATGAGTATCCATCCATCTACTACTATCTGTGGGTTGAAGAAAACATAATCCACAAAAATATAAAAACAAAGGATGCTTTAAGTTGCTCGTATTATTTCAGACAACTCTTTCAGAAGGCACACGGAACTTCGAACACAGGAAAAAAGAAGAAAACTGAAGTTCTTTTTGCTCTCGCCCTCAACTTCTGGTACTTGTTTCGTTTGTCAAGGACCTCACCTTAGCTCAGCTCAGTTCAGTTCTGTCAGACATGACATAAACTTTTTATAAGAAAAAACGTAAAAAAGACATAAAATTAAATTGAAAGGCAGGCAAGAAAGTTCAACGCCATTGCCAAAGGAGCCAGGAAGAGGAGGACAGCACAGGCTTAGAAAAAATATCTAAAAAGTAATTTTTTTCTTTTACGATTTTAACTAATTCAACAGGTCGTGTTTTCAGCGTATGGTGGCAAAGGAAAACAACACAAAACAAAAAAACCCATGGAATACCAAGCATAACCTTAAGGCCTAAGGTTCAGTTTGCTTTGTATATGATTATGTTTACAAATGCTTCTATTTACAAGGGCTTGTTGTTCAAGTAGGCGTCATTCAACTTGACTTGATGTTACAGCAAAAACGGAAAACTTGCCTTCCGCCCACATGTGTTTATTAACTTGCCACACATTTACTGTACCTGTAGACGCCTCCTCTCTATCTTCCACTGGGGCAACCAGAGGTGTCTAGTGTCTATGGCATAACTCAAATGAATCTATGCAAATTATTTCGAAATTTCTTATGAATGATGATATAAACCTAAAAGTATGCAATGTATTTTGTTGTTTTTCTTTCTTTTCTTTGTGTCATCGCAGAAATATGCTTTACTTCCTGTAAGTCTGTCGACTAGTTTGCGATTGCTACCAAACCAGAGCATATTTAACACATGCCCAGCATTTTATGGAGGTAATATTTTAGTAAATATTTTAGTGAATATATTTCGTTTATATTTGCTTTAAGTTAAGGGAAAACTAAATGTCGCAGTGCCCATGAAATGAATGTCTTTGATAGATATTCAAACATTGTCAAAGTATAACCCAAGGGCGCCTTGTCGCTTAACGTGGTGTTGCATACTTTAAGGATAATAACGAAGACTGTTTATCTAAATTCGAAAGAATGGTTAATAATGGTTGAGGAATTTTTAAAAGATCGGTTGGGGTTGAAAGTGGTCGAAATCGGTCCAGAGGGAAAATGTTTTCCCTAACAAGGACTGAAAATACCATCAATAACCCCTAATATTTTGAGTATTTAAGAGTATTTGGAAGATTTCAGCCTAATAATATTATAAACGCACGCCGTAAAGTGGGGGAGAATTGGGGTAAAAAGGGATAAAAATGGTACCAATCAAACTACAATAGCCAGTAGCGCGAAATTTGGTGTGCACATCCCACGCACAAACACGTGAAATAAAGGGATTTTTCGAAAATCGTACTTTTTAGGGGTACAATGTGGAAAAGGGGATAAAATTAGTACCGACCAGCTAAAATAGTAAAATCGGTGTGTACATTCCCCTGACTGTGTAGACGTGCAAATTAGGGGGAAAGCGGAGAAAAAAGGGGATACAAATGGTACCAATCATCTGGGATAAAATTGGTACCGACCAAACAAAATTTTGTGTGAACATTCCTCTGACTGTGTAGACGTGCAAAATTAAAAAAAATACTTTTCAGGGTATAACGGGGATAAAAAAGGTACCAATCAAACGGCAGCGACTAAAACCATGAAAAAATCGCTCTTGTTGCGTAGACTCCAAAAATAAAGCGATTTTTTAATATTCTTACTTTTAGGGTCCAAATGGCCAAAAAGGGATAAACATGTTACCGACCAAATAGCTGCAGCTAGAAATATAAAATTCGTCGTGTACATTCACCTGACTGAGTATTCGTGCAAAATAAAAAAAATAATTTTACTTTTCGAGGGAAAACGGGGATAAAAAAGTACCAATCAAACGGCTGAAGCTAGAATAATGAAAATATTTGTCTACTTCGCTCTGGCTGCGAAGACTTCAAAAATAAAGCGATTTTTAGATATTCGTACTTTTAGGGTCCAAAAGGGCAAAAAGGGATAAAATTAGTACCGACCAAATAGATGAAAAATTAAATGTTACTTTTTGGGGATAAAAAAGGTACAAATTATTTGGGTGAAGCTAGGGTAATAAAAATCGGAGTATATTTCGCTCTGGCTGCGAAGACTTCAAAAATAAAGCGATTTTTGATATTGGTACCTTTAGGGTCCAAATAGGCAAAAAGGGATAAAATTGGTACCGACCAAATAGCTGCAGCTATAGTCACAAAATTCGCTGTGTACATTCCTCTGACTGTGTAGACGTGCAAAATTAAAAAAAAAATAAATTTTGCTTTTCGCGGGAAAACGGGGATAAAAAAGGTACCAATTAAACGGCTGATGCTAGAATAATGAAAATCGGTGTATTCTTCGTTATAGCTGCGCAGACTCAAAAAATAAAGCTTTCTTCCCACATACGTACTCTTAGAGTCAAAATGGACTAAAGGGGATGAAATTGGTACCGAGCATATGGCTGCAGCTGGAATCTTAAAATTCCGTGTGTACATTCCTCGTAATATGTAGTCGTGGAAAAAAATCAATTACACTTTTCGGAGAAAAAAGGGATAAGAAAATCAAACGGCTGAAGCTAGAATAATGAAAATCGTGGTATCCTATCGTTCTAGCTGCTTAGACTCGAAAAATATGGCGATCTTCTCATATTCACACTTTTAGGGTCAAAATGGGCAAAAAGGGATAAAATTGGTACCAAGCAAATGGCTGCAGCTGGATTCATAAAATTCGGTGTGTACATTAGAGCGTACCAGGTTACAAGTAAAAAAAAAAAAGTTCGCCGTACACCTTCGAATATGAAGTATTATTGAAAGGTAGTTTCAAAAAAATTTTTTTTATTTTTTTATGCCGAACGTAGGGGTCGCGCTTTTACATTTTTCTATATAACTTCTGCATTTATAAACGGATTTTAAAGTGTGATACATCGATGTTTTTGTCCGATTTTTTTGTCTTTGAAGTCATTGAGCTCAAACATGATTCATGATTTTATGCGAGCTTTAATTTTCGATTATTAGAGTGGTACATTAGGGTAGTAGCAACTGAGAAATGATGGGTAAGTACCAGAAGGGGGTGCTTGAGCTCAATGACTTCAAAGACAAAAAAATCGGCCTCGTCGAGACAAAAACATCGATGTATCACACTTTAAAATCCGTTTATAAATACAAGTTATATAGAAAAATGTAAAAGCGCGACCCCTACGTTCGGCATAAAAAAATAAAATTTTTTTTTTTGAAACTACCTTTCAATAATACTTCATATTCGAAGGTGTACGGCGAACTTTTTTTTTGAGGTACGCCCTAGTGTACATACCTCGTACACACGTAAAGGATTTTTTGGAAATTTTTAATTTTTTGAGAAAACTGGGTGAAAAGGGATACAAATTGTACCAATCAAACTCTGGAACTAGAATCATGAAATCAAGAATCGATTTAAATTTCTACCCAGCTAATGACAAATAGTAAAATTAGCTGTGTATATTCCACTGTGCACTCGAAAATAAAGAGTTATCGAAATTCGTACTTTTGGTATAGAAATAAGATAGAAATGGAACCAAACAACGAAATTCGTTGAGTATGCTCCTGTGATCTTGTGGAAGATTGGAATTTAACAAAAATTTCCATATTTAGGTTCTGTAAGCATACATTTTGAAAATTGCTACCTTTTTAAATACACCTGAAGTATTATTTTGATAATCAAAGACTATCACGCTATAAAAAACATTTTTGTAGTCTAGTCCTATAGGTTTTTTAATTAAATAATTAAGTAATTTTATTTGAAAATTGTAAAACATATTTTTGTAGTCTAGCTTTTAAAGTTTTTTTAATTCTTTATGATGATAGCAATCAAAATGCCACAGCTTAATGTTCCCTTGGAAATTAAACCTCAACCAGCACTGGTGGTTATTTTTTAAGTGCCTATGTATTAAAAAACCCAAATGAATTAAAAGATTTAACAAAAAACACAGGAGTCAGTGATACACACAAAACCTTTTCAAAATGTCTATCTGCAAAGAAAATTTGATTTAAGGTGGCCTCCCTCCCAAACTTCTTCTGTCCCAATAAAATTTCTAGGTATGCCCAAAAGGCATTTGTTCCGTATACATTTTGTTGCCTACTTTAAGGTTTGCCAATACAATAAAAAATTGTCTGTTTTTTTGTTTGTTTGTCATCAAAGTACTTTGGGTTTCCTTAGAAAGGACATGCAATAAATTGGAAAATAAAATATGACCTATAGTTTGGGGCACATTTATATATATTTTTTGTGGGAGAAATTGTATGGCATATGTCAAGGAGCAAAGTGGAAACCATTGCACAAATAAAATGGTAATATTGAAAAAAGCATAAGATAAGGTACTTAAGAGACATTTTAAGTGCTGCCTACTTCAGGGGATACTTCATTTTGCAATTTAAATGAGAGAGAGAGCGAGTGTACATGAGTTTGGTATTCTGTTTTTCAACAGAAATTGAATATTATTTGGAAAAAGAAAAATGAAGATAAATGTAATAAACTAAATGAAATCTGTTTGTAAAAATTGTGAAATACTTCAAAAACTTTTCAAAGATCAAAAATACACAACAGAGTTGTGTTTTCTATGGAACAATAATTTCCCAAAAAATAATTTAAATTTCTGTCAATAGTTATTATGTTGTCATGAAAAATGCGACGATAATGATGATATGAAATGATTTTTTGGATATTTCCAACCATTCCGTCAATATATCTTATATTTTTTGGAGTTCTAAACTCGAAAACAATATTAAAAATGTTTTAAGGATAAGATTTTTCAAAATTAAAATTCCAATTTTTGTCGAAGGTACCTGAGGATGTGTACCATTGATTTTAAGGAACCTAGGTCACATTTATTTATTATTTTTCTGTTGCATAGTGTTATCAATGTTCCTCAACTGATTAAAAATATAATTATTTGATGACGTACGACGGCATATGACGTTAAACCTTTGGAAATCAAAGCTGCCCAGTGAAGGGTTTTCTGTTATCACAGCTCGCTCTACAATCCCACTCACTTCCCCACTTTCCCTCATTTAGCAACACTGTGCGTTCTTTGATTAACATATTTACCCATCCCACACTCTCTCTATATATATCGCTATCTTGAAAAGCATTACATTTTCAAGAGTGGGCTGTCATAGAGTACCTACCTCACGTAATCCGCCATTGATTTATTCTCTGTATCATAAATTTATTATTTTGTGATTTTTGCATATCATAAACAATTTATAGAGCTCTATGAGTATCGTGATATGCACACACTCGTACATACATACATGAGAGGTTAATTAAATGTTTTCACCTCTTGAACATTGTATGTAAATTATTTATCAATAATTTCTGACGTGCTTTTTCCCTATTCATACGAATAAACAACTGAAATCGTATAATAAATTAAGCAAACATAATGGCCATAATAAATAAATAAATAAATAAATATTTATTTATTCTATTCATTTATGTAAGCAAGTTTGTATATATGTATACACGACAAACAGTACGAACAAAAACAAATAAATACACAGGTTTTAAATCGGATTTAAACACATTAAGTTGGAAATGTAATTACATTTGATAAACAAGATATATAAATTTACATTTCGGGGGTGTACGCTGTACGTTCGTGTTTATTAGGATACCCCGACAAATAGCAAATGGCTTAAATGAAGTCAAGCGAAAAGGGATAGAGACATGGAACCTTCGCTAGAAACATGAAAGACAAGGATTTTTCAAAATTTGTAGTTTTAAACGACAACAGGGCAAAAAGGGATGAAAAAAGTACCAAAAAAAGTACGGCAGCTAAACTCATGAAATTTGGAATATACATTGCTCTAACAACATAAATTCTCAAACCAAATTATTTTTAGAAACAAAAAGCGATTTTTTGATATTCTAGCTGCGTAGACTCGAAAACTAAAGCGATATTCCCATATTCGTACTTTTAGGGCCATAAAGGGCAAAAAGGGATGAAATTGGTACCGAGCAAATGGCTGCAGCTGGAATCATAAAATTCATACATTCCACGTACCGTGTAGACGAGCAATAAAAAGTTTTTGTTTTTGGAAATTTGTTCTTTTAAAGAAAACAGAGTGAAAAGGGATAAAAATTGTACCAATCAAACGCTTCAGCTAGAATCATGAAATTAAGAATCGGTTTAAATTGGTACCAATACTTATACATTTCTCTAAGAATCGGATATGACGGTACCACAATGGGATAAAATTGGTACCGTTATAAAATTCGGTGTGTATATTCCTCTGACTAAGTAGACGTGCAAAATAAAAAAATTAAATTTCACTTTTTGAGGAAAAACGGGGATGTAAAAGGTACCAATCAAACGACTGAAGCTAGAATAATGAAAATCGGTGTATTCTTCGTTCTAGCTGTGTAGACTCGAAAACTAAAGCGATCTTCCCATATTCGTACTTTTAGGGTCATAAAGGGCAAAAATGGATGAAATTGGTACCGAGCAAATGGCTCCAGCTGGAATCATAAAATTCATACATTCCACGTACCGTGTAGACGAGTAATATAAAAGTTTGTTTGGAAATTTGTAATTTTTGGAGAAAACGAGACGAAAAGGGATACAAATTGTACCAATCAAACGCTGCAGCTAGAATCATGAAATCAAGAATCGATTTAAATTGGTACTAATATTTATACATTTCTCTAACTACATAAATCCTCAAAACAAATTATTTTTTGAATTTTTTACCTTAAGAGGGGCGGGATAATCGTGAAATCCGTGTGTAGATTTCTCTAAATATATAGACGCGTAAAATAAATCAAATTTTTTCATTTTTTCTACATTTAAGGGGGAGCGGGGCCAAAAAGGGATAAAAATGGTAACAATCAATTATTACAGATTGAATCGAGAAATTCGGTAAGAATATTCCGATGCTAGATGCTCAAAATAAATCTTTTTTCAAAACTTTTACTTTTAAGGGAAACGGGCAAAAGGGGATAAAAAAGGTACTAACCAAAGTAATGAGGATAGAATCGTGAAATTTCGTGAATATGAAATTTCTATGCATATCTAGACGTGTAATATAAATAGATCTTTATTTCATTTAAGTGGGATCGGGGGCAAAAAGGGATAAAAATGGTACCAAGCCATTAATATAAATATTTGTAGCATTATGAAATTCAGTGTGTATATTGTAGAATTGCAATATAAATGGATTTTTTGATTTTTGTAATTTCATAGGAAAAAGGGATAAAAAATGGTACCAATCAAAGTATTGCAGCTAGAATCCACGTGGACGATCAATATAATACAATATAATACATGTGTACATTTAAGTGCAAAAGGGGAGAAAAACCGTACCAACCAATTACTCACGATTACAATCGTAAGTTTCCGTGTGTAAATTCCTCTGAATATGTAGACGCCTAATATAAATGGATTTTCGATTTTTTTACTTTTAAGAGGGAGCGGGACAAAACGATTAAAATAGTACCAACCAATTATTAAATCTAGAATCGAGAATCTTGGTGTGCACATTCCTCTAAAGACTTAGACGCGCAACATAAATTATTTTTTGAAATGTGAACTTTTTAGGAAAACTTGGGGAAAAAGGGATAAAAATGGTACCAATCAATTATTACAGCTAGAAGCTTGAAATGCAGTGTGTACATCCATCCTTCTGAATATGTAGAATCGCAATATAAATATATTTTTTGAATTCTTTACTTTCAAGTGGGCAAGGCAAAAAGGGATACAAATTGTACCAACCAGTTAGAATCTTGAAATTTGGAGTGCACATTCGTCTGACCACGGGACGAGCAATATAAATAATTTTTTTCGAAATGAGTACATTTAAGTGGAAATGGTGCAAAGGGGATAAAAACAGTACCAACCAAAGTATTACGGTTACAATAGTACATTTTCGTGTGTATGTTCCTCTGAATATGTAGAACCGCAATGTAAATGGATTTTTCCAAACATTTTTCTTTTAATTAGGAGCGGAACAAAAAGGAATAAAAATTGTACCAACCAAAGTATTGCTACTATAATCTGGAGATTCTCCTAACAACTGAGATTCGAAAAATAAATGGATTTTTTAGATTTCTACTTTTAGGTGGGAGAGAGACAAAACGGGTTAAAAATTGTACCAAACAATTATTACAGCTAGAATCGAGAAATTTGACGCGTACATTCCTCTAATCAGATAGATTTTTTCTGCAATTTGTACCTTTAAGGATAACTTGGTACAAAAAGGGATAAAAACAGTACCAGTCCATACATTTCATTTAAAATCGAGAAGTTTGGTGCGTACATTCCTCTAATCACATAGACGCGCAAAATAAATTATTTTATGCAATTTGGACTTTTAATGTACAATTTGTACATTTTGGGGCAAAAAGGGATAACAACAGTACCAACCTAAGTATTGCAGTTAGAATCGTGAACTTGGGTGTGTGAAGTCCTCTGGCAGCGTAACCGCGCCACATAAATTGAATTTTCGAAATTTCTACTTTTAAGGGGTGCAGGACAAAAGGGATAAAAATAGTGCCAAACACAATATTACAGCTAGACTCGTGAAATTTGGTGTGTGATGTACTCGGACGGCATAAATTATATTTTTTACTTTTTACGGAAAAAAGGGGCAAAAATGAATGAAGAATGACGTAGACTTGCAAAATAATTTATTTATTTTTTTCAATTTGTACTCTAAGTGAAATCCTGGTCAAAAGGGGATAAAAACAGTACCAATCTAAGCATTGAGGCTCGATTATTGAAATTTGGCGTGTAAACTTATCTGACCGTGTAGACGTGCGACGTAAAGGGATTTTCGAAATTTCTACTTCTAGGCGGTTGGAGGACAAAAAGGGATACAAATGGTACCAATAAAATACTATAGCTAGAACAGTAAAATTCGGTGTGTATATTTCCCAGACCACATAGA
This sequence comes from Polietes domitor, assembly GCA_947397865.1. Lineage (NCBI taxonomy): Eukaryota > Metazoa > Arthropoda > Insecta > Diptera > Muscidae > Polietes > Polietes domitor. The sequence goes on from OX377620.1 coordinate 50,646,222, forward strand.
CGCGTTACCTAAAGATTTTCTTCGAAATTTGTACTTTTAAGGGAGAAACGAAACGAAAAGGGACAAACATGGTACCAACCAAAAGTTGCGGCTAGAAAAACACTATAAATTCGACCTTCTTTGTATATAAACTAATTTTCCGCATCCGAAGTAGCGTCCTTTGGCTATATGTGTACGTTTTTTCGTCCTTTTTTATTTTAACTTGTAGAAAATAATTAATTCAAGCTCGAGGTCTTTATAAAAGTTTTTCTTTTATTTGTTTTCAATATTTCGTCATCCATTGGATGACATCTTCAGCAAAATACATCTAAACAAAAAACGATAATCAAATTATACGTAAATTTTTAACACTTAAAATCAAAACAAAATAAACAAAAGCTTACAGAGTAACTATTGTACTTAACGATCAATGTTCAAACTTTTACAAAGACCTCGAGCTTGAATTAATTATTTTCTACAAGTCCTTTGGCTACTCTTGTACAAAGCCCAATATGTGTAATGGGTCTAGCATTTTTTGTATTAGATTTTTTGGTGTGAAGAGATTCCATGCGACTTCTTCAAAAATGGTTTGATTCGATAGGATAAGCTGAAAGCACCTCAAGGAAAAGTTCATGTTTTCAAATGAAAAATTTCTGTCCTGGAACCTTTTGCTAAAGATACAGTTTCTGAAAGACTATTGCTAGACCAAGAAAGTGAGGAATTTTTAGAAAATAAACCAAAGAGTCTTAAAAATACACAAATAAATGCCATCGTTAACAATGACACACTCTAATGTCTATGAATGTTGCCAAATAATCTTCAAAACTGCAGAATTCTAATTTTAGTTAAGCAACAGATTTCCTACAAATTAAAATTTTTAATTGTTGTTTTCATACCAAAGCGTTGGCCCATTGTTTAGCTTTAACAGCCAACCACAAACCTCCTTGCATAAGAAAACCCGCTGATGTATATCTAACGAACAATTTAAGCCAACACATTTAATATATATATATACATATGTATGAAAACAAGAAATTAAAATAAAACAAAGTGTATGTATGAAGTGTTATTTTTTCTACTTCTTTTGTTTTCAAACGCGTTGAAAACATTACTTTTAGACCATCTTCCTCTAGAGCCTTCACCATCACCATCCTCATCCTATTCATAGTCCAGGTGATAGTGGTTGTTGTTGTTAATGGCGATTGTAATTACCGCTTGTTAAGATTACACCATGTCCCTGGTGTGTGTGTACACCGAGTGTGTGCGAGTACATGGTACATATTAAAAATACCAACACCCTACGGGAGGGACACAATGTGACATTAATTAGACATAATCAGGCATTGTAGTACACGAATGGTTAAAAGGATGTGGTTAAGATTAAGTAGTTTTAATAATGGTGCAATTAAAATGTTTGTAAAAGTTTATTGAAATAAAAAAGTTTATTTAAATTAGAAAGTTTAAAGAAATTAGAACAGTTTCTTGACCTGATAGATTTGTTTTTAAATGACCTTCTGACTTACTGATTTTTTTAATTTCATTTTGTAAATTTGTTTTATTTTTTGGATTATAAATATTATAAAAGTCATACATTTGAAGGAGACATTCTTGGAAACAATATTTTTCTGTGTGAGAGTCTCTATTTGAAAGGTTCTACATTTGATCACCACCTCCCAAAGTATGCCACACTAGTGTAGCATTTATCAGCCCAATAGTAGGCAATGAATTAAAATGTCTCCTTTCGCAAATGATTCACTAGCATATTTGACTATAAATCTCATGAAGCAAATCAATTTGCTAAAATTTTATTATCGTATGTATTAGCATTGTGACAGCAAAAATATGAAATAATGTTATGATAAGAAATCAGTGGAATGATGTCATCATTATAAATATATCATCTATGGCTTGTCTGATAGTATTGAAACAAATCATGATTTAATGGCGAAGGATGATTGACATAATGTCTGAGGCTATGATAAATGATGGGTATAGACAAAAAACACACTTAGTGCTCGTAGAAAAAAAGTGAAATGTTATATCCCATGAAATGGAAATAGCCAGCAAATGGTGGTAAGAGTATTTTATATGGCTCATGAAATGTGAAAAGCTGACCATATTTATTTGTAGTTCGGGATTATGTGATGTCCAATACTTATGCAATTTTGCTACAGCCAATTGTCAAGTTTGAAAATAACGATCTCTGCTTACATTATAAAATAAGCAAGTATTTTCCTTCTCGAATCATGTTGGTGTAAGTACCAATTTTTAAAATATTTTCTCCAAATAGGTAAAACTTTGTCGAAGTTAAAAATATATAAATGAAAAAATGTATTAATAAATGGAATGAATAGTGATAATGCCGAAATATTTTGGGGACAATGCATTGAACGAACCAAAGATTCATTTTAGTCGAGAACATTCGCAATATTTTGAAGACAGATTAAACTAAGTTATTTTAATTAATTATACTAAATATTTTTATTTTTGACAGCAATCACGTGTATAATTGTTTTAGAGTAAGTACCTGGGACACCATCATGAAACTTTTGTACCGTCTTACTGTCACTTTTACTATTTATAAAATTTATCTTATAAAAATTAATATATTTTTTACAATTTGACAATTTTCTTTAAAACTATAAGGAAATTTTTAATATTAGAAAAAAAAATTATATTTGTAACTAATACCACAAAAAAGTTAAAAAAAAATAATATTAACCTGAGAAATACTGCTTTATTCGGTCCACCCTAGTGTCTAAAATTGTTTTTTATTTGCAAACCGAAAAATGCTGAATTATTCGCCATATATAAAAGTACATATTTGGAAAATTTTCGACTCACGTGAAATTACATTATAACGTTTATTTTTGGTAACAGCCCTCTTATATACATTGTTTTCTTTGCTAGAATGTTAGCTACTAAAAAATATTTTTTTTCTATTTTTTATTACCTTTTATATACCAAAAAAAATATTTTTTTTCAAAAAAAAAAAAAATAAAAAAAAATAAAAATAAAAATTATCTTATATACATAATTTTCTTTGCTAGAATGTTAGCTACTAAACATTTTTTTTCAATTTTTTCTATTTTTTATTAGCTTTTATATACTAACGAAAAATATTTTTTTTTTTTTTTAAAGAAGTCTAATTCATTAAAGAAGTCTAATTCAGTTTTGGTGTTCCATTTCAACTGTGGTATCCTTCAGTATAAAACAATAATCGTGAGACGTGCCGATGTCCTGGCATTTATAAATATTGATATCCAAGGGTCTCAGTTAATCATTGAGAGAAGAAAATTGTTCTTAATTACAAAAAAGGTACAACAAACTGCAAAATCCCATATGAAATTAATCATGTTGTGGCGACAATAGCAGGTGATTTTTTTTGAAAAGCATACCTTTAGGGGCAGTATTTTTCTGTTATTCAAATATAAGTATTGTGCTGTATTAGTTTATACCTATAAGATTAAGAACGAAAGATTTCAATAGCGAATTTATTATACCCTTAAAAGTATGCATTTATGAATGCAATGGAATGATTTGGCAGGACGTTTGTAATGATTTATTAATTACCAAAAACGGTAAGTCATTATCCTACGATTTTTTGTATTGTATATTAAGCATTAGTTACTATTGAGTCATATGAGCCGCTTGTCATCGATTAACAGATATCAGATTTATCACTTTTATCAGAGATCTCGAAAACGTAAAAAATAAAAATTTGTGGCATTTTCATTGGATTGTGGACTCAATTGAAATTGCTAGTAATCGTGAAAAATAAAGAAATAATACAAGTAAATTACAAGATCTTTGCTTTATTCCTTCTAATTTTTGTCGCGGCTCGTATGAACATATTTTACTGTGCTCCAGTACTTTCTGAGATATAGGCACAAATGTGTTTTGACATTTTAGCCGAGATGAAGGCAGCTCTCACAATGTTTTGTCATTTGAACGCAATTTAGATGGTTTGTGTGTCAGAAAAAATGGAATTAACTCGTGAACATTTTGGAGCAAAAAATTGTACCGCAAAACATCAACGGAGTGCAAAAACTGCGGAGTCATAGCGCCCCCCAAAGTCATCATATGCCAACAGTTTGCTCTATCTGCTCTTACCTCCTGAGCTTCTACTCGACATAGCTTCGCATGCCATGCTCCAAACATCGGCAACGTCTTCCTTTAACGTCCAAGACAGCATTACATAACGAACCATAAATACACAAAACAATTTCTAAAGAAAACAAACGCTTCTTTTTTCTTTTCCTTTTCTCTCGTCTTCAGCTGGTTTTCTTGATTACTTGTTCGTTATCATTTAATTTTATGGCGAAATAGAAAAACAAACAAACAAAGAAAAAAACTAGAAAAAAATCATGAATACCGGAGTCGCTGGAGATGTTTAGCAGGTGAGCGTACGAAAAAAGCTAGAAAACGAAGAAGAGAAAGATGCTATCATCATCATCATTTTCAATATTACCTGGAAATTAGCAAAACAAAACAAAACCAAGCAAAAAAAGAGAAGAAAAGAAACTCTAAGCGGAAAGATACCGAACGAAACCGGTAAAAGAAGTGAATTGATTGAAGTATTGAATCGTTGAATAATGGAATCATTGAATACTGTGTATATGTGACTGCCAGTCACATTTGAAGGCAGACGGCGGTAGTCGATATTGTTTCGTTTTCATTGAATGGATTTCATTTTCATTTCCAGTTTCATTAGCGGCAAAATTGCAATTTGAATTTCTACACCATTTCGAAGTAGAATTGAAAAAAATAAAATATGTATTTAATAAACAAACACATTTTTGGGATTTATTAATGGTAGAAATACTAAAGTGAAGAAATGAAAAATTTAAAAATAAAGATATAGTTCTTTCGAGGACTAAATTAATTTTTTTAATTTCTTCCATTCTATTGAATTATCTAATTTTCTATGTCCCATCATTATAAAGGGTGATTTTTTAAGAGCTTGATAACTTTTTAAAAAAAAAAAAACGCATAAAATTTGCAAAATCTCATCGGTTCTTTATTTGAAACGTTAGATTGGTCCATGACATTTACTTTTTGAAGATAATTTCATTTAAATGTTTCCATTCGGAAAGTCCAATTTTGGGCAACTTTTTCGAGCATTTCGGCCGGAATAGCCCGAATTTCTTCGGAAATGTTGTCTTCCAAAGCTGGAATAGTTGCTGGCTTATTTCTGTAGACTTTAGACTTGACGTAGCCCCACAAAAAATAGTCTAAAGGCGTCAAATCGCATGATCTTGGTGGCCAACTTACCGGTCCATTTCTTGAGATGAATTGTTCTCCGAAGTTTTCCCTCAAAATGGCCATAGAATCGCGAGCTGTGTGGCATGTAGCGCCATCTTGTTGAAACCACATGTCAACCAAGTTCAGTTCTTCCATTTTTGGCAACAAAAAGTTTGTTAGCATCGAACGATAGCGATCGCCATTCACCGTAACGTTGCGTCCAACAGCATCTTTGAAAAAATACGGTCCAATGATTCCACCAGCGTACAAACCACACCAAACAGTGCATTTTTCGGGATGCATGGGCAGTTCTTGAACGGCTTCTGGTTGCTCTTCACTCCAAATGCGGCAATTTTGTTTATTTACGTAGCCATTCAACCAGAAATGAGCCTCATCGCTGAACAAAATTTGTCGATAAAAAATTTCGAACCGAACACTGATTTTGGTAATAAAATTCAATGATTTGCAAGCGTTGCTCGTTAGTAAGTCTATTCATGATGAAATGTCAAAGCATACTGAGCATCTTTCTCTTTGACACCATGTCTGAAATCCCACGTGATCTGTCAAATACTAATGCATGAAAATCCTAACCTCAAAATACAATACTAAAGTGAAAAAATTAAAAAATAAAGATATAGTTCTTTTAAGAACTTAATTTAAACATTTTTCAAGGATATAATAATAAATATATGCCATTTGTAAATAAATTTGCATTCTATTAAATATAGATGCAAAATGGTCTTGAGCCAGGACAATATCCCAGTTCAAATCAAATAAAAATATTTTTATTAATTTCGATTAAAATTAATAATTGTTGATCAAATAAATCCTCTTTTTTAATATATGAGTAATTTCATTTGAAGCGATCACACATATTTTCTCAACGATTTTAATGCATAAAGTTGCATTTCCCGATTTCCCAAAAATAAGAAATTGTAGGAAACAAAAATTTAACTTTTTTGTTGTATGAGATACAAATATAATTTCTCTTTCTAATTTCAAGCTAATTGTCAAATCATAAAAAATATTTTTTATATTAAATATTTTAACGTCGACAGCAATTACGATAATAATTCTTTTAGAGTAAGTACTAGGTACACCATCATGAAACTTATGGAGTGTCTTACTGACACTATTACATCGTATGACAATTTAAAAAAGTCATTACACTTGAACCGGATGAATTACATATGAAACTATAGACAAAATGAAGTTACATGGTCAACGAATTTGCAAAGGATAATTTTTTTTAATTATTTTATATACTTTTTCGCACCCTATGATGACAGCATTAGTGTCAAATTAAAGAGTAGAATATCTATTAAAAATAAATCAAATATCAGATACCTATCCGCATTGGTTAAGCATTAACATCTATTTTAAGTTTACCCTTAGTTTTTCTAGATTATTCATACTTTGCTTTTTAAGAGACAAAACTTTAAATGGTTGTTAATACTAAACTAATGTAGATAGAAGCTTAAAATTTAAAGTATTTATACCACACATTCTCGTCTTTGATTTGACATTTATACCGATGTCATAAGGTAAGTATTACAAATAATTTTTTGAAAAATTTTATCCTTTGGAACTTTGTAAGGACTATGTTTAAATAAAAATAATTCGAGAAAATTGAAAAAATAAAGTTTTAATTTAAAAAATCAAAATTTGTATACAAAAACTGTGAATATTTTTTTCAATATTTTTTCTGAAAAGTACTTCAAAAAACAAAAATATTAAAAAAAGAATATACAGTTCGGACCATTATTAACGAAGTTATGAGCAAAAGACTGAAAAAAGAACTATTATTTAACGATTTTTAAAAAAGCTATATCTGACTCGTTACCATCAGAAAAAACTCAAAGTATACCACGGGGTGTTTTTAGTGGGTACTAAAAAATTTAAAATAATGGAGGAAATAAAAATAAATATTTTTTGAACTGTTTGTCGTGGATATCCCCATATATATTATATTTTTTGTTTATAAAAAAATAAACTAAAGAAATTAAAACTAGACGAAATTTGCTTGAAATTAAAAAAAAATATTTGTATCTCAAATACCACAAACAAATAAAAATACCCTATAACTAAAGTATTCGATCTACCATAGTGTCTACTTTTTTTATTTTTTGAAAGTCGGTAAATGCACCTTTTTCGCCTTATAGAAAAATATATAATGGAAAAATTAATAATTTTTCTTCAAATAAATCCTCTTCTTTAATATATGAGTAATTTCATGTAAGTAATTCTACACAAATGTTTAACCTTTTTGTGCTATGAGGATTTAAATATAATTTTTGTTTCTAATTTCAAGCTAATTGCTTCAAGTTCTAAGGAAAATTGTCAAATCTTAAAAAAAATATTTAATTTCTTTAAAAATATTTAATCTTTATTTTTATTAAATATTTTGAACTTCGATAGAAATCACGTTGATAATTGTTTTGGTGTAAGTACTAGGAACACCAAAATTATTTAACAAAAAAATGAAATCATAATAAATAAAAATAAACAAAAAAAATGTTTTTTAAGATTTGACAATTTTCCTTAAATCTAGAGAACATTTGCTTAAGACTGTTTCTCATACCACAAAAAAGTTTAAATTTTTTTTTAAAATTACTCTATAACAAAAATACTTTTTTTTCGATCCACTCTAGTGTCTACAATTTATTATTTTCAGAAAATTAAGAAATTAATCTTTCTTTTTTTTTCGAAAAAAAGCTGGATTGGCGCCAACCCATAAGAAATAAAAAAAAGTGGGAACAAAAATATTTTCTTTAATTTTTAATTTTAATTTTTTTTTAAATCTAAAATATTTATGAACAAATGTAGACGTTACGGTCCTCTTTTGGTCTGGACACATCGAATTCTATTATTTTAGATTGCAATTTGTTCGGTAGCAATTTTGTCCCCTTTTCCATATTGGCTCCCTAAAAGTATGCATTTCGAAAAGGTAGTTAGACTGTCGATTCATTATTTCAGTTGTACCATTTGGTACCATTTTTATCTCATTTTGCCCCATTTTCCATCTAAAAGTACAAATTTCAAAAATTCGTTTGTTTCCTTTAATTTCTTTTTTTTTGAAAATCGTACTTTTAGAGGAAGACAGGACAAAAGGGGGATACAAATTGTACCATTCGAAAGGCTGAAGCTGAAATCATGCATTCCTCATTCAATGAATTTCATGAAAAAATATGTTTTTTAAGATTTGACAATTTTCCTTAAATCTAGAGGACATTTGCTTAAAACTGTATCTCATACCACAAAAAAAGTTTAAAAAATTTTAAAATTACTCTATAACAAAAATACTTTTTTTCGATCCACCCAAGTATCTAAAATTTTTTATTTTCTGAAAATTAAGAAATTCATATTTCATTCTTTGGAAAATTTCGTCAGAAATATGTGTGAAATTACTCAGATGCAAAATTTCAAAGTTACAGAGTTGCTAAAATAATAATAATAAATAATAATATTTTTTGGAAGATTCGACAATTTTCCTTAAAACTAGAGGAAATTGTTTAAAACAAGAAAAATGTATATTTTTTATATATTTAAAATTACCATATAACAAAAATTTTTTCGATCCACCCTAGTGTCTAAAATTTTTTATTTTTTGAAAATTGAGAAATTCGTCTTTTTCGCTTTATTGAAAAATGTATAATTGGAAAATTTCATCAAAATCGGAGAGAAATGTGTATGAAATTACTCATATGCAAAATTTCAAAGTCACAAAGCTGCCACATTTTTTAAAAAATCAAATTATTTCGTCCAAGTAATTGCTTCGAACATTTCTTGTTGATTTAACAAATTTTGTTTTTCTCGTTCATCATAATTTTTTTCAACATAATTTCTCAATTCCCCATATCCTTCTTCTCACAAAAATGTTTTCCTATTTTTTTTCTCAAATTTCCTATTGAAATGGTGTAGGTTTGGAGACTTCCACAATTTTAACAGACTAGTTTAACCGTTTGGATTTGAATGGGAATTTATGTGTAATGCTTTTATGTGTAATGCTAATCGCCGGTGTTGTAATCTTCTTCTACTGCTGCCACCGGCCGACCGAGTAGCAAACAAAGTGTGGCGATTTGTGTAAAGATTTAAACACGAATTTAAATCGAATTAATTTTTCGCGCACACAACAATAAAAGTGCCTTTTGGTGGATTTTAGTTGGTTGAGCACGAAATACAAAAAAACAAAAATAAAAGCTCTGAATGCAAATTCGTTACGACTACTTTTGCAACGTGTTTTCGTCGCATTTGAATGCGAGTGGATTTGCTCTGTTGCGCTGCGTTGCAATGTGTGTTGTGCCTTTTTCGCTGATTTGCGTTTAGTTATTTTATTCTTCTTTAAAGCAGCATTTAATTGTTTATTATTGTGTTAATACATTGTAGAAAAGGTGTTTTCTGTAGTTGCCGTGGCAAACTACAGCTTGCGATTGTGTGTAATTGTGGTTTCAGCATATGTTTGCTTCACTGCGTTTTCTGTGCCATAATAGACCAACAACAACAGTGGGATGGGTGGGTAGAAATATTGGAGGGAAAAGTATGAAATATACATATGTTTGGAAAGGTAAATTATTATTGCGACATCTAAACCTAAAAATTATATTTTTTTATTTTCGAAGACAAAATCTCGCGAATTTCATTTTCGCATAGAAACAGAGGTTTAGGAACAGTCTCTTGATTTTTCGAAAAAGAGCTGGATTGGTGCCAATCCATAAGAAATAGAAAAAATTGAAAAAAATATTTGCTTTAATTTTTAATAACTAACATTATGCCGAAGAAAACAATGTCTAAATCTAAAATATATATGAACAAATGTAGAAGTTACGGTCCTCTTTGTAGACGATTGATTTTCTAAATTTATGTATAAATAGCGCGAAAAAGCCCTTTGTATGTTAAATAATAAAGTATTTATTTTTATTTTTTTATATTTGGGCTGTTAAAGAAGAAAATAAGACCTATTTGAAGAAAATCTAGGAATAAATGTAGAAGTTATGACCCTTATTGTATCGTTTTCTAGTTTTGAAAGAGAAAATATGTCATTCGCCAAAATTTCTCTCACATAATGTTATTACAAAATTCCCAAAACGTAAAAGAATGGAAAATAATATTTTGCCAGATTCTGGCTGCCGTAATGTGGTTACTACTATTTTTATCCCCTTTCACTCGGTTTCCCATAAAAGTGCAAATTTCAAAAAATCCTTAATGTTGAGAGTTTGCCCAGTCAGAGGACTGGACACATTGAATTCTATTATTTTAGATGCAGACATTTGTTCGGTACCAATTTTGTCCCCTTTTCCATACTGGCTCCCTAAAAGTATGCATTTCGAAAAATAAAAAATGTATAAAAAATGTATATAGCCAAGGGAATGTACGTACCGAATTTTATGATTCTAGCTGTAACCACTTTATCGTTACAAATTTTATAATTTTTTTAATTTCCATGCTAAAAGTGTGAATTTTGAATTTTTTGTTTTAGTTGCAGCAGTTTGATTGGTACCATTTTTATCCCTCATTTCCAAAATTTTCCTGTAAAAAGTACGAATGTCGAAAATTCTTTAATGTTGATCGTCTACACAGCCGGAGGAATCTACACACCGTCATTTGGTCAGTACCACATTTATCCCCTTTTCCATTTTCATGTTAAAAGTACCATTTTTATCCCTTTTTTATTACTCATTTCCCAATTTTATCCCTAAAAAGTGTGAATGTCAAAAACCTTAATATTGAGCGTCTACACAGCCAGGGTAATCTGCCAACCATATTTTATGATTCTAAATGATTTTTTAAGAGCTTGATAACTTTTTTTTTTAAAAGAACGCATAAAATTTGCAAAATCTCATCGGTTCTTTATTTGAAACGTTAGATTGGTCCATGACATTTACTTTTTGAAGATAATTTCATTTAAATGTTGACCGCGGCTGCGTCTTAGGTGGTCCATCCGCTTAGTCCAATTTTGGCATTTCCACGTTTTTGAGTAACAGAGACCCAATTGGTGCGAACGGCGACGAATCGAAAATTGGTGGTCATCATTAACACTGGCCGATACAGCTGCGATATTTTCTTCAGTTCGCACTCTACGTAAGCGTGTTGGTGGTTTAATGTCCAACAATGTAAATTTGGTGCGAAATTTAGTCACAATAGCCCGAATAGCCGCTTCAGTGGGTCGATTAAACTGACCATAAAATGGAAGCGCGCAATGAACTTTCTTAACAGAGCACGCATTTTGATAATAAAATTCAACAATTTGCAAGCGTTGTTCGTTTGTAAGACGATTCATGATGAAATGTCAAAGCATACTGAGCATCTTTCTCTTTGACACCATGTCTGAAATCCCACGTGATCTGTCAAATACTAATGCATGAAAATCCTAACCTCAAAAAAATCACTCTTTAGCTGCAGTCATTTGGTCGGTACCAAATTTATCCCTTTTACCCTAATCTTATCCCTAAAAGTATAAAATTTGAATATATTTATTTTGTAAGTCTACATAGTCAAATAGATATATAAAACGAATTTCATTATATTAGCTTCATACATTTAATTGGTACTCCCCCCTATCCCCTTTTAGCCACTAAAATTACAAATTTCGAAAAAAATCTTTATGTTGCGGTCAGAGGAATTGATGATTTCATGGTTTGTACCATTTTTATCGCCCTTTTCCCATTTACCACTTAAAAGTACGAATTTCGAAAATTCCTTTTAGTTTATGTGTCTATGCAAGTGGGGAATGTACGCATCGAATTTTAGGATTCTAGCTGATTGTATTGTCCCAATTTGTCAATTTCACCCCCTAAAAGTTTGAACCATTTCATAGTACAAATAAAGTCAAGCGGTACGATTTTTGACCTCGATAATTTCGATTGTTTTGAAAGCCTGCATTCTTTATACAAAAATATTGTAAACGAATTTTCGCTGTACCTTGTTTTGAAAGTAATTTCGATTCAGTTAAAAAATAATTGTAAAATATTAAAGTGTTAAGATCAGGTTTTTTAAAGATCTTACAATTTTATTCCTTTTATTTCGATTTACGAAATGTTTACACTAATCCATTATTTTTTTAGTTTTAAAATAGTGTTCTTAGCTGTATTTTTCTGCGACTGTGTGACTTTGGAAGTGGTGAAATGATGGGTTCTATTTTTTACGATTTTTTTCTATTTTGGTTTTGCAAAATCAATCAGAATTTCAGTGAAAAATTTGTTATCCCTCTGGTCCGATTTCGCCCAAGTATTATAATTATTTTCGGACAAGTTGGACCATAAATGTGTTCAGAAATTCTATTTTTTTGTTTGAAACCGATGTTAAAAGAATAAAAATTATTAGTATTTGTTTTTGCATCAACTTCAACTCACAGCTGGCGAAAAACTCTACTTTTTAATGGGTTTAAAAATCAATGACAATTCTATTTTGTGATTCTATAACAGAAATATTTTGGGAGTTAACATAGAACTACACAATTTTAGATTTAGTATTGTTTGATTAGTGATCAATTTTAATTGACTTTTAGGTGTTTTCTGAATGTGATTGTATTACATTGAAGTTTTTCTTCTTACGAAGGAAATTTTGTGTTTGGTAATGAAAGGGATTAGAGCCACAGTCAACTATACACTCTCTGTTCATATACGTACTTCGTATTCTGTGGGGGATAACTCATTAGCGGAACTTCTGTATAGAGTGATTGTGTTACCATGTTGCCATCAGCCGTATTTAATTTTTTGCAAATTTACATATGCGTTGTATATACTTTTCCCCCTCATCACAAGGCGTTCTTTAAAAACTTTTATGATCTACTTGAAATCATTCGCATTACCATTGACTACCACTTTTCTCTCCATGAGATTTTAGTTGTCTGATAAAAACTATTATTCTCAAGACTGATAATTTCTCTACCTTGTCCCATTGTGCATGTAATGGTAACATCAGCGCATTTGACTACCGCCGAGTACTCATTTGCGGCTTTACACAACACTTGCGTGTGTGACTGTCCGTCCGTCTGCCTGTCTGTCTGTCTATCTGTGCGAATGTTGCTCTTTTCTGTTGTATTTAATTCTTAAGTAGTTTATGCGGTTTATGTGGTAAGACGGGCGATTTTCAATAAGCTTAAATTATTTCTTGCACAATATTTTTTTTACAGCAACAGCAACAACAACAGCGACAACGACTGCAGCAATAATAATAATAACACCACCGCACAACCCAAATTTTAATAATGTTAACAACAATAAAAAAACAGAAACAATTATTGTTGAAAAAAAAACCTTAAAAGTACCCATCGTTAAACAATAAAAAAAATCAGTATGTAGAAGGAGTTAAGTTGGACCGCAGCGAATAGTAGACACACTACTCTTAGGTGTGGCAACTACGACAGTAGTGTCATGTTGTTTGGCAAGGAATTGGGGAAAGGAGTGTTATTATTGATTATGAGGTTTTGGTTTCAGAATCCTTTCTTCGTAAGAGATCCGACTTCTCATTCACAATGAAATAGTCTAATTTGACAAACCGATTGGACCATGGAAACAGATTTATATAATATTTAAAGTATTCGAAGATATGATGTGAACCATGCTGGATAAGATGGACAAGAGGGACAAGATGATTGGAAATTACAGATATTGAGTTTGACCCAAAAATACAAATAAAACTTAAAATTTCGGCCCATTGGATAAAAGTATTCTTTGAGTGGCTGTATATAATATTTTCTGATATGTTTTCGGCTCTCTAAAGTTGAAAACTTTATTAAATTTTTTATGCAGATTTTTTAATTTTTTTTATTAAAATTCCAATTTTTATTTAATATTTTTACTCTAATTTTGGCGACTTGCAGAATCTTTCAGATTTATTAATAAAATCATCCTGGGCGATTATGCTTATTTTCATATTGATGTCTTCGCTAGTCGTCGAAATTGTCACATTTGCGGTCTGCAGAAAAATCCACGAATTACTTATCAATCAAAATTACTTCATAATCAAATATCGATTTGAAATATCCCCGAAATCTGTAATATATGACCCTATATTCCATTTAAGGTCTCTTCTTAAAATTTCCTATTGTTGCAAACATCCTAACAAACTGAATATACGCTTCATCCCATCATCTAGGTTATAAAAAGAAGAAAAGTTGTTGTAGGCGGTGCTGCTTGGCAGCCAAGTGTAAAATTAACACAATTTATTTCATGGAATGAAAAAAAAACGAAAAAAATAACAACACAAAATACAATTTCCTTACAACAAATTATGGCGTTTTAATGAGCGAGGGAGAAAGATTGATTACGTGATTGTACAAATAAGAAAAGAAAAAAAGCAAAAAAAAAACGTATTTACACAATTCCCAGCAACTGGGCAACAATGTAACAACGAATGAGAAATTTACTTATTTGAAAAACAAATTAAATTACGACTAAAAGAAGGGAGAGGGAGATGTATTATATATTTTTGAAGTAATTGATGATAATTAAACTCATCACAAATGCTTGGGAAAACTCACATTACTTTCTGAAAATCTATACTTAATACTCATACGTACGTATGTATGTATCTCTGGAAAGTAAACGTTTCATTTCACATACATTTCACATTCATTTTCTCTTTCAGTTTGTGAAAAAAACAGCAACAGCATAATGTAATATTCTGAAACTTTGTAAGCATATTTTATGTTCTTTCCAGGAATCTACATCCTGGAGCAACCCCCAACACACACAACCACAATATTTTTTTAAACACTTAACTTAATTATGACCACAAAATTTACAACTTTGTTGCTAGCAAAGAATACAAAAAATGAAAATTTTGTTGGTATTGTAACTTAGGCGACAAATTGAAGTTAACAGACTGGAGTTGTATGTGGGGAAGGACTAGGGTGACACATTTTTTTGTGGGAAATTATTTTCAATGAAGTTTGGGGATATAAAATGGAATGAGTGAAATAAGATAGATAGATATATGTTGCTGGATAGGGAGATGTTTAAAAAATTAAAAAAACATTTATTTTTGATTTACAGACACAAATTAAAATAAATAAAATTAAACAAAGAAATATATTTTTTATCAAAAACAAATTTTAAAGAAATGTAAAAAGAGGATTAACGTAGATTTTTTCCAAAAAAATAAAAGTAAATAATGAACAATTTGAAATTGTTGTTAATACTAAATTCATACAGATATAAGCATGCAATTTGAAGTATTTCAAATGTATATTCTTCTCTTCATTATCACTTATGTATGACTCGCAAAAATATTAATATATGTATTATTAATCCTTTGGAAACTAAAAGTCCTGTCAAAAGGAAAAAAGATATCCGAATGGAAAACATCATACCAATAAAAATGTAAAATTATCTCACGGTGTTTTTCAATTCAAAAACTCAACAATTTTCATTCAAATGGCAGGACCTTTAAAAATGTATACTTGCTTTAACATGGAATTTTCCAAAATTTAAATATTGACGAACCTCGTAGAAATTTGTGCATTAGGGTGGGTTTAATATTTAACGTGGAAAAGGATTCACAAACATCTCCGATAGTGTTTTTTTATTAACAAAAACGATCTGTGCAAAATTTTAGGGTCACATTCATAATAAATTAGGTATATAAAACAATATTAAACCTTTGGTGAATTATTATGAATTTGACCGTTATCGTTTTGGCCAGATTTTTATACCCTACACCACTTCGTGGACTAGGGTATTATAAATAAGTTAGTTTCGAGCCAAATGTGTGTAACACTAAGAAATAATCGAGCTAGACCCACCTTTAAGTATACCGATCGGCTTAGAATCACCAGCTGAGTCGATTTAACGGTTCCTGTCTGTCCGTTCGTCCGTCCGTCTGATGTCCATCTAAGCATGTTCGCACTTTACAGGTCGCAATTGCTCACGATTTGACTTTTTCCGCCCTATAAAGCACATATAGTACCCGATTTTCTTCAAATTTGGCTTAACACCTTATAATCAAACTAGAAACACCGATGCTGAAAGTGGGTAAGATCGGTTCAGATTTAGATATAGCCCCCATACAAATGTCGCTCTCGATTTGACTTTTTCCGCTCTAAAATCCACATATTGTAACCGATTTTCTTTAAATTTGGCACAGCATCTTCCAACTAGAAACACCTATGCAGAATTTGGGTAAGATCGGTTCAGATTTAGATATAGCCCCTATACAAATGTCGCTCCCTTTTTCACTTTTCCGCTTTAGAAACCACATATTGTACCCGTTTTTTCTTTAAATTTGGTACAACATCTTATAATCGAACTAAAAAACCTATGGTGCAAAATGGGTAAGATCGGTTCTGATTTAGATATAGTCCCCATACAAACGTAGCGCCCTATTTCACTTTTTCCGCTTTAGAAACCACATATTGTACCCGTTTTTCTATAAAATTGGCACAACATCTTATAATCTAACTTAAAACACCTATAGTGAAAGTGGGTAAGATCGGTTCAGATTTATATATAGCCCTCGTACAAATGATGCTCCCGAATGTTAAACCGATTTTGGCCAAACTTTACATATTACAATAAACATACATGGTGAAAGCGGGTCACATCGTTCCAGATTTCAATATACCCCCATACAAATGTCCTTTCCGATTTAACATTTTTTGTCAAACACATACATTTACAGGATGCAAAAATCCTTCCCGATTTCACTTTTTTACCGAATTGAATTGTAATGAGATAGAAAGTCCGTCCGTCTTTAGCCTTTCCTTATTTGTTTGGGAGATGCCCATATGTCCATACTTTGGTATAACCCAAATGGGGCCCCATTCTGATCTATTACAGCTCTAGAAACTACATCTTACATCGGATCTTCATCAAATTTTGCAGATCATGATATTTTTCAACTAGGAATACCTACCGTGAATGAGAAATATATAGGCCCACGTTTTGGACCAGGCCCAAAATGTTGTTATAGGCCCCCTTTTGAAATGCCGGTCCGATTCATCCTATTACTACTTTATAATTTGTATTTGTCTGTCGGATAATTGGATCAATTATCATATTATTAACCATATTCGTTAAATATGACTAAAGATGAATTTATAGTAACTGTAACCAATGAAATACCTGGGTTTAGTAATCAAAGCGTGGTACATACGCAGGGAGTGGTGTAGGGTATTATATAGTCGGCCCCGCCCGACTTTAGCCTTTCCTTACTTGTTTTTTTTTATAATGTCCATTTTCGGGTGATTCAGATAATTTGAATAACATATAAAATGAAATTATTTGAAAAGTAAATAATAATTTCAATATAAAGTTCCTAGATGAACCTCTTATAAATATTTATATATATTTTTTAATTTTTTTTAAAGTAAAATATTTTCTCCTTTCTATAATTTTTGGTACGGAAATATTACTTTTTCGAATTTAAATAATAATTTGGTAATTGCAGTTCACATCTTTCAAAATTTTACGAATTTGAGGTTTAACAAAAATAGTTAAATTTTGTTTCTTAGCTTTTAGCTAGCAAAATTGTTAGCTTTCGAAAAAAGATTCAATTCACTAATAAATTTTCCATTAAACATTTATTTGGTGGTAAGTAAGGGCCTCTTTAATGAATAAGACATCCGCTGCTGTTTTTCTCGCAGTCCTATTAATATAAGTGAGTTTCCATGAATTGTGAATATTTGTCCTGTTGACGAACAATACACACACAAAGTTTTTAATATATTCTCATATTTAATCTTCAAAAAATGTTGGTTCTAAATAAAAATGCTGAGCTATTTATAGGAATCCATTAAAAAATTCATTACTATTAAAGCTGCGCATTATAAATTTAAATTATTCCTTTAAAAATTCTGTACCTTATAACGTTTTTAATCTCATTTTCAAACCAAAGATGTTCCTTGGAATTGTTTTATTATGTTGCAGATCTACACAAGTCAAAAGGCCAAGAAAGCAGAGAAAGGAAAATGATTTTTTAGAATTTCATTCATTTCTTGTTAGATATTTTTACGGCATAATATCTTTAAATGAGTCTTCTTAATAAATATTCCAAGAATTGAGAAACTTTGTGCGCTAAATTATTTCTTAATGTTGACACATGAAAAATACAAATACACATTTTTTAATATATTCCCCCATTTTAATCCTCGGGAACAAGTATAAAGTAAAAATACCATTTATATGAAACCATTAAGATTTAAATTGTCCCTTTAATAGTATTCTACCAAATGACGTTTTTAATCTCCTTCGCCTGCAAAAGATGTTCCCCAGAAGTTCTTTTAATTACAATGCAGTGTAAAGGGCAAGAAAATAGAAAACGGAAAAGGGAAAAGATCTATTACTTTTGTTGGTGATGTTTGGTGTTCGTTATAGTTTTTTGCAGCTGCAGTATATTTAATACTTTCAAAGTTTTTAATTAATTCCGGTTGAATTCGTTTCACTGTCTGAGCTTTTGCTGGTGGCAAAAAACTAAAACTAAAATAATTTCGCAGCAGCGAACTGAAGATAAGAGGATTAACAAAGTGGACATCTAAGCGTGGCCGAAATGGTAGTGAAGTGGCAAATGACACCAGTGCACAGCTAAGACAACTGGGTGGCTGGTATGGTGATGATGGTGGCAACTGGTCAGTCAGTCTTTTGGAATGAACATATGGAGCAAACTAAAAAGAAACCCCAAGTGGAAATGAAATAAAACAGAACACAAGAACGAATAGAAATAGTTCAACGACGATTTACTAATTGCCGAGAAACACAGAAGAAATTAGCATACCATCCATACTCGTGGAAGGGAAGAAGATAATAGTGAGAAGGGAAAGAAGTCTCACAAGAGAAAGGGGGAGGCGACAGAAAAAAAAAACTAAACACAACTGTAACTGAGATGTTTGATAAATGTGTTAAGCTTCACGAAATTACTTGTAAATATTTACTTAGCATGTGAAAGAAACAGTGCTAGAAAAAACCAGCAAGAAAAAAACACTCTAACAAAATGAAACCATTCAGCAATTATCTCTGGCGATAATTAGTCTAAAGATTAGAGAAGAAACAGCACATTTGAGTTTAAATGGATTAAGTAACTTGTCGAACATTCTTTGTGTACAGAAGACGACTTATGAGAAATACTCTGGCTAAGCTAAATGAATAAAGACATCTGTTCTTTGCTACAAAACTGTTTCTGGCGATTTTTTAGTTAAAATGTTATAGGCTTTATAGTTTCAATGAATTGAAGGGGGATTTAAGATTTCTCTCCGCGAACGATTGTTGATGAGAATAGTGGACGAGTTGGGCCCTCAAAAAAGAATTTGTTTTCAATTGTTCTTTTCTAATTTAAAAATTACAATGAAAAATTTAAAAAGCCGAGGATAAATCTAATTCGAAATCTTTCTTGGTTTGCTTTAGCTTTCCAGATATTTTAAATATAACATTTTGTTCCAAAAAAAAATGAAGTGAAAAATGTGCTCATTCTATCACCATTTAGCTAATTTATTTCGGTAATATTAACTGAATAAGCATTTACAGAAGCGATATGAATTGACGAATTATCCCATCTATTGATGATGTTATGGGGCTGACTTGAAAAAAATATTCGTAAAATCGATTTAACTCGTTTTCAAGTAGTTGAATATATCATTGTGTATTCGAAAATATTTTTATACCCTCTACCTCCAGGATGGGGGTATATTCACTTTGTCATTCCGTTTGTAACACCTTGAAATATTGAACGGACCCCATAAAGTATATATATTCTGGGTCGTGGTAAAATTCTAAGACGATTCGTCCTTCCGTCTGTTGAAAGCACGCTAGCTTCCGAAGGAAATGAGCTAGGAGGTTCAAATTTCTCCTAAATGTGTCTTATGGTTGCAGATCGGTGAGGATTGAAAGTGGGTGAAATCGGTCCAATGGGAAAAATTTTTGCCTCACAAGGACTAAAAATATCCATAATAACCCCTAAACCCTATTATTTTTATCAATATGTCTGCTGGCACTTACTTGATATTGGCTATGCGCATTCCCCCTATAACAAAAACGTACACCATAAATTGATGTTTATTCGTAGGGGTGAAATGGGGCAAAAAGGGATAAAAATAGTACACATTAAACGATAACAGCTAGAAACACGAAATTTGGTATGTACCTTCCTCTAAAGGAGTAGATACATAATATAAAGTATTTTCTCCGAATTCGTACTTTTAAGGGATAAAATGGCAATAGAGGGATAAAAATGGTACCAACCAGACGGCTGCACATAGAGTTCGTTGTATACATTCCTCCGATTGCATAGACATGTAAAATAAAGGGATTTTTCGAAATTCGTACTTTTTGGGGTTCAAATGGAAAAAGGGGATAAAAAATAGTACCAACCAAATGCCCGCAGCTAGAGTCATGGAATTCGTTGTTTACATTCCTCTGGCAGTGTAGACACGAAAAATAAGAGGTTTTTACAAATTCGTACTTTCAAGGGAGACAATGGATACAGATTGATAAAAATAGTACTAACTAAACGACTACAACCTGAATGATGAAATTCTCTGTGTACATCCCTCTAATTGCGTTGACACGTAAACTATAGAGATTTTAGAAAGTCATACTCTGAAGGGAGTAAACTAGGAAAAAGGGGATACAAATGGTACCAACCATACCAACACAAAATATTTTTTTTTTAAATTCGTACTTTTTTACTTTTACGGCAAAAATTGGTTGAATCATGAAGTTAGGTTATTTTGCACTATGTTCGATATGTAAATGTATTGGGAGCCTTGTCTTGTAAGCGTGGCTTGAAATAATAAAAATATTATATTTATTTATAAAATTATTTTTTCAATATTTGTATTTGTTTTGGTTTGGCTATTAAAAAATATATATTTTCTCGCACTTCTTTGAGAATAATTTTGCATAAAGACCTCAGTACGAAGGCTTACAAAGTTTAATTGGTCCAACAACAGAAGCTTTATGACCATCCGATGCGTTTTCGTTTCGCACAATGGGCTGAAGATTGTTTGGTAGGAGATGAAGAATTTTAACGAAAAGTCGTGTTTTCAGATGAAGCTCGTTTTCGTCTCGGTGGCTATGGCAATAAGCAAAATTGCCAAAATATGGGGTTCAGACAACCACGACGTGATAAGCCAATAAACCCACAAATTCCATACTAAGGCGCTCGGAGAGAAATTATCGAAGGTCTTCTGTTTTCGATAAAATCTTGTGAACGCGTTTGTTATTGCTGAATATATGTGATTTTTTATTGAAAATTTTTTAAATCTATTACAACCCGTTAAATCTATTATAACGTTGAAATTGCGCATATTTTGGTGATACTGTGACAATTTTTGGTTTTTAGAAAATGAAAATAGAAAAAATATAATAATTTTGTTTAATGTTATTTTTAGTAATATTATTTAAAAAATATATATTGAAATTTATTAGAAGATAAAATAATATTACGTCACAATATCCCACTTCAAATCGAATATTGATTGAGACCAAAATAAAACAAACGAAAAAGTACAGACTATTCAGAACACAATAAAATAGCTTCCAAGCAATAGTTTATAGTTACCTCAACTATTGGGGTCAAATAGAAGAAAATAGATGGTATCGATGCGTTGTGCAATTTGATAAGATTTGGTATTCTAAATATTTGAAATGCTATAGACGGGTATTCGAAATTATAGATTATTTCAAAAACTTTTGAACTTGTTAACTCCAAATTGAATATTTTTGGAATTAGTTCTGTAATTCTTTTTAACGGAAAGACATCATATGTTGTTTTCCAGATGATGTGAAGAAGTTTGGTCCAAACTACTATGGAAGCTAATGTGTGACACTAAAAAATTAGTCACATCGGCCAAATTTTGATATTTATGCCAAAAGTGCAATTATGTAGAGATTGCAAATATATTTTACACAGTGATAAAACTCGTGAATATCTACAAAAATGTTATTGCACACATAAACCTCAATTAGTTCAAGAGATATTTGGAAAAGAAGAAAGAAATTTCATATTTTTTGCAAGATTGGTTTCGTTTTTTAACTGTGCGATCTCCTATAAAATTCAAAATATACTATTGAAATATTTTACTTCAATTGATATTTATACGCGTTTAACAACAAAACCTGCAAAAGAGTTCCAATTTTAATTGTTTTTTCCCCAAAAAGCGACCACATTATTTCGCAAATACATTTTTCATTTCTTCCTGGTGTTGCAAATTTTATTTATTTTCCGTTAGTAAGACATACTTTAGGTGAATTTAATGTCTTTCTTAAATGGACATGCTCCGGTAGCTCCTCTCCAATATTGCAAAATTTTCAATACAAAAAAATGATTGCAAAAATTCTCAAATCCCAAAGCAATGATGAAAAAATGTTTAGTTTACATGCTGTAAATAAAGGAATGGCGACAATTAATGTAAAAATTCCATTTTTTTGAAAAAATTTCCCCACTTTGGGAATTTGAGTATTTTGTTGGAAAAAATACAAAACGTTGTTTACCATTAAGTTAATAGCTAAGTTGTTACAGATTGGTAGTAGAAGAAGAGTTTATCCAAAATTTTTGGGATGTTATGAACTCTAATATTAATGCACGAAATGCCGTGAGAATATTAAAGGACTGGTTGTTAATACATTTCAGTACCCAAACGGGTTGAAACATAAAGAAAACAATATAACACTAGAGTTCCAATGGGAATTATCAGAAATAATCTTCAAAATGAAATGCTCCATATATTTAGATACGAGTCGTTTTCAAACGATATTTACTCTATTAAGAAACAGTGAAATCAATTATTATCTCGAAATATGTTACTAACCCATTTTCCATATAACACCAGAGTTCCAATGCGATTTATCAGAAATAATCTTCAAAATGAAATGCTCCATATTGATATTGTCCAGCTTGAGGCCATAAAATGATAAAACCTCGATTGTGTTGGTTTTTTGTTTTCTTTTTATTTAAATTTTAGAAATGTTTGTAACCCATTTTCCACTAAATATGTTATTTTATAAGGTAAAGCTACCATTTCTCCACCAAGTACTTAAAAAAGCTCCCAGTTACTCTGTTTGGTTATAAAGAAACTTCCAACTATGTATGTGGTAAAATTGTTCAAAAAGAAAAATAACACGAGGCGTATGAGTAATATTTTGTAAAATTAGTCAATAACTTATACGCCGGTATGTCTATTCACATCTCTTCGTACTGATTACAAAGGAACACCGAACGTATGAGTAATGCTCCTCACAAAATGAATAACTCATACGCCTACTTATCCGTTTGACATTCCTTCTTCTGTCTGGTTACAATGGAATTCTCCATTCCCTCATGTTAATTAGTTAAAACACTCAAAACAATGATTTAAATAACATTAGCTGCGTTCACTAAGAACACCGAGCGTATGAGTTATATTCGTGTAAATTGAATAACTCATACGCATGTCTGCATATTTACATCTGGCCGTCCGTCCATCGTCTGGCCAGCTACAAAAGAAATCTCCGTACATGTCACATTCAAAATTTGTTTCCTCATTTCCGCAACAACCACAACTTCAGCCAGACAGTTGTTAGACTGTTGCGTCTGACGACAAACAGCAGGCAGGCAACAACAACACTATACACATTGTATTTCCTCAGACAAAGTTGCTCTCCAACGAACAACTTTTGCAGACGGTCTTTGTGTTAATTCAGCATTTTTATCTGGACAGTTGTCAAATGTTATAATGACGTTAAAATGACATCGGTATCATGTGGAGCAGCAGCAGCAGCACAACTCGGCGAACAAACGAATAAACAGCACATAAATCGCATGTGAAAATGGCAGAAAAATGCGAAAAACATTATGAGTGTTGACAAACGAAAATTTATACTTATGTACATAAATAAAGGGTGTGGCATTTAGGGAGTGGGGGAGATTTTTTGGAAATTGAAATTATAGAATAAATAATAAATTGGAAATTAGTTTAAGTGGATATTGAATATATGGAGGTTTCAGGGCGATCAATGTCTCCTCTCTTTTCAGACTCAATAGAAAGGTCATATCGAGAGAGGTAACGACCATCAGGCCAATTGACAACCATGAGTGACGTTTGAAGCTGGAATTCAGATCCATCATATGGCGGATTTAATATAATCCAAATTGGGAATTGCCATATTCGTAGAATGAGATTAGTTTGGTATTATCCTAGAATTATCCTACCGATTTTTTCGAAGCCGAAGCCCTAATTCATCTGTAATTCTGTTCACTCCGATTAGAAAAAGAGAGGAAATCATAATTTCATGATAATGATATTCTTAAATGGTCTTTATCCACCATGTTCCTTACGAAGAAGTGATTTTGAAACAAGTAAGGAAAGGCTAAAGTCGGGCGGGGCCGACTATATAATACCCTACACCACTCCCTGCATATATACATCGCTTTTATTACTAACCCCAGGTGTTTCATGGGAGCAATTTTATGTAGTTCATATAAATTATACAGTATAAACTCATCTTTAGTCATATTTAACAAATATGGTAAATAATTGATCCAATTTTTCCGGCAGACAAATACAAATTATACAGTAGTAATAGGATGAATCGGACCGACATTTGAAAGGAGGTCTACAACAACGTCGACTCAAAACATGGGCCTATATAGTTCTCATTCACTGTAGGTATTCATAGTTGAAATATATCATGATACGATGTAAGACGTAGTGTGGACGCATATATTTGACTTTGTATTCTGAAATCTGCAAAATTTGAAAAAAAATCCGATATAAAATTTGCGTTCTTGAGGGGTAAAAATTAAAATGGGGCCATTTGTAAGGGCTCTACATTAAAAAGAGGTTCCATATAGATCACTTAGGTATTCTTAGTTGAAATAGGTATTCTTAGTTGAAATATGACATGATATGCAAAATTATATCGAGATCTAAAGCACGATGTGGGTTCTAGAGATGTAATAGGGTGGAATGGGGGCCCAATTTGTATGGGGGTTATACCAAAACATGGACCCATATATTTGACTTTCATAATATGTCTTCTTAGTTGAAATATATGAGGGCTATATCTAAATCTGAAGCGATCTTACCCACATTCACCATAGGATTTTAAGTTGGATTATAAGATGTTGTGCCAATTTTAAAGAAAAACGGGTACAATATGTGGATTTTAGAGCGGAAAAAGTCAAATCGGGAGCGACATTATATCTAAATCTGAACCGATCATACCCACTTTCAGCATAGGTGTTTCTAGTTCGATTATAAAATGTTGTGCCAATTTTAAAGAAAATCGGGTACAATATGTGGTTTCTAAAGCGGAGAAAGTGAAATCGGGAGCGACATTTGTATGGGGGCTATATCTAAATCTGAAGCGATCTTACCCAATTTTTGCATAGGTGTTTCTAGTTGGATTATAAGATGTTCTGCAAAATTTAAAGAAAATCGGGTACAATATGTCGTTTCTAGAGCGGAAAATGTAAAATCGGGAGCGACTTTTGTATGGGGGCTATATCTAAATCTGAAGCGATCTTACCCAATTTTTGCATAGGTGTTTCTAGTTGGATTATAAGATGTTGTGCCAAGTTTAAAGAAAATCGGGTACAATATGTGGACTTTAGAGCGGAAAAATTCAAATCGGGAGCGACATTTGTATGGGGGCTATATCTAAATCTGAACCGATTTTCTCCAAATTCAATACCGATGGTCCTTGGCCAGAAAAAATAACTTTTGCCAAGTTTCATGACAATCGGACAACAGTTGCGACCTGTAGAGTGCGAACAAGCTTAGATGGACAGCAGACGGACGGACGGACAGACGGACAGACGGACAGACGGACAGACGGACAGACAGACATCGTTAAATCGACTCAGCTGGTGATTATAAGCCAATCGGTATACTTAAAGGTGGGTCTAGCTCGATTATTTCTTGGTGTTACAAACATTTGGCGCGAAACTAACTTATAATACCCTAGACCACGAAGTGGTGTAGGGTATAAAAAGCTGAAGTGCTTAAGAAATATGTCTGTGGCATAATTCGATCACACCAAATTGCTAGCCCTCTGCCATACATAATTTTGCTCCTCCACTTCTTGTTAGCAGTTGTTAGAGCAGCACTAAAACATTGCTGCTGCAACTGTTTGTAGTATTGTCGGTTTTTCATATTTTGTACAAAAGATTTTCTACACTTTTTCCTCTTTAGCTTCCTGTGTAGACTCTGGTATAGCGATGCGGAAACTAAAGCTTTGATGTTTCTTTTTTATATGCGTAAATTTATACATTCGTACACTCTTACATTTGAGCATGTCAAATGCAAAAGACTACAAACAACTAAATCAAAATGAAAATATTTTCCTATAAAGATTAATTATGGTGAAGTTTGGAAGTAAAAATTAGTAAATTTTTTAAAGAAAGTTGCCAGAAAAATTATTTTCCCTAAACTTGATAAAGAATTTTATGTAAAACCATATTAAGTCTTTTACATTTTGAAATTATATAGTTATCTACCTTTGCTCTTTACCTCGCGCCATATGTGCCTCGCAGGACTTTCCTTCTTATTTTGTTTAACATTGTATGATGGGCGTCGTCTCTCTCTCGCTCGCTCGTCGTAAGGATGCCATATAATGCATATTGTTCTGCGTTATGACAGACGTACATATTGTTAGCCTGTAATCTTTTTGAACAACAAGTCCACAGACCCATAGCCTTTAGTAATTGTACTTTTTCTGCCACATTCACGCAGCCCCATGAAACAACGTATGCGTAGTGCGTTTGCGGAAACAGTTTTTATTACTATTTCCGGTGGCATACAATCAACTCAATATGCTGTGCCTGTTCTTTGGTTTAGTTTTATTCGTTTTTTGTTGTGTTTTCTTTCTCTCTTTAACAAGATGAAGGAAAATGGCTGGAAATTCACTTTGTAACATAGACAGTTGGAGTTTTAATGAGAAGTTTGCAATGTGGCGAAACAAATTGAACAAGTTAAGGAGAGAAATAAAAAAGAAAGAAAAAGAGCAGAATGTGTTGGCTGACTTTTCTTTTGAAGGAAATAATAATAATAGATTGTAAGAAATCACACAGTTCAAGTAATTTGTAAAAAAGAATATGAGAAGTATCGCGGGGGCTATGGTTTAAGAACGAAACTAATGAGGATTTCGACTAGAAATAAGAAAATAACTAGAAAATACTAAAATAATAAAGTCATAAGTTAGAGGGTAACACGTTCTTTCTTTAAATGAGGTGGAATAAGGCAAGTTCATATGATATGTTTGAGTAGAAATTGGGAAATCCATAAATCTATTGCATCCAGATATTGGTGATTATACACGAAATTACGAAGAATGATTTTGATACTAAATTTTCTTCAAAACAGCTTTCGGTGCTATGACTATGTTGATCTAACAATTAATTCTCAAAACCTAAAGTGCCGATTTGAAAAGTAAAAACTTAATTTTATAAACAGACTCAGGCTAAACATATTTTTTGTATTTTTTGATCCTCGATCGTATTATTTTCTAAAAAATTTAAATTTTCGGATTTATTATCCCCTTTTGGGAAAACGAGGTACTAAAAACACAGTTTTTCAAAAGAGACACGAAAATAGGCAAATACTTTTTATTTCATTTTTAAACTTTCTTAATATCTTTTTCATTCTCGAAACCCAAAGTGCCGATTTCAAAAGTAACAAGTAAAAAGGGGTTAAGTTCGGCCCGGCCGAACTTTATATACCCTCCATCATGGATTGCATTCCACAGAGGCTATATTCGATATTCGTAGAAGTGCAGTAGTATTACAGGAAAATATAATTTTTAATATAGCCAAACGAAAACAAATAAAAATATTGAAAAAATAATTTTATAAATAAATATAATATTTTTACTATTTCAAACCACGATTATAAGGCCTATACGTTTACTTATCAAAATAATACTTCTAGTCAATTCAAAAAATAAATATTCTTATATTTATACTTTCAAAAAGCTTAAATATCATAAATATTGGTAGAGAATGAGTGCTACTGTTGGTTGTATTTCCATTCTATTTTAATTCCAAAAGTATAATATTTCCAAAAGTATATAATTTTAAAAACCAAGTACATAGTGCAAAATAACCTAACTTCAGGATTCAACCAATTTTTTCCGTAAAAGAAACAAGTAAGGAAAGGCTAAAGTATGGCGGAGCCGACTATATAATACCCTACACTCCCTGCGTATATAAAGAGTGATTTTTTTGAGGTTAGGATTTTCATGCATTAGTATTTGACAGATCACGTGGGATTTCAGACATGGTGTCAAAGAGAAAGATGCTCAGTATGCTTTGACATTTCATCATGAATCGTCTTACAAACGAACAACGCTTGCAAATTATTGAATTTTATTATCAAAATGCGTGCTCTGTTAAGAAAGTTCATTGCGCGCTTCCATTTTATGGTCAGTTTAATCGACCCACTGAAGCGGCTATTCGGGCTATTGTGACTAAATTTCGCACCAAATTTACATTGTTGGACATTAAACCACCAACACGCTTACGTAGAGTGCGAACTGAAGAAAATATCGCAGCTGTATCGGCCAGTGTTAATGATGACCACCAATTTTCGATTCGTCGCCGTTCGCACCAATTGGGTCTCTGTTACTCAAAAACGTGGAAATGCCAAAATTGGACTAAGCGGATGGACCACCTAAGACGCAGCCGCGGTCAACATTTAAATGAAATTATCTTCAAAAAGTAAATGTCATGGACCAATCTAACGTTTCAAATAAAGAACCGATGAGATTTTGCAAATTTTATGCGTTTTTTTTAAAAAAAAAGTTATCAAGCTCTTAAAAAATCACCCTTTACCTCGTTTTGATTACTAAACCCAGGTGTTTCATGAGAGCAATGTTATGTAGTTCATATAAATTATGTATGTTATGTAGTTCATATAAATTAATATAACGAATATGGTAATTGGTCAAATTTGTGGAAAAATCGATCAAGATCCAATGTCAAATACAGATTATAGGATGAATCGGACGGACATTTGAAGGGGATCTATAACAATACATGGGGCCTGTGCCAAAACTTGGGCCTATGTACACGGTAGGTATTCCTATTTGAAATTTATCATAATCCGATGTAAGATGCAGTTTCTAGAGCTGTGATAGAGTTAAATGGGGGACCCATTTAATTTATTTGACTTTCATAGTATTTATTCTTAGTTGAAATATAATACAAAATGCAAAATTTGAAGAACTTCCGATGTAAAATGTTGGTCCTGGAGGGGTAAAAATTAAAATTCGCCATTCGATCACTTTCAAAGTTGATATTCTTAGTTGAAATAATACATGATATGTAAAATTGTATCGAGATCCAATGCGCGATATGGGTTCTAGAGCTGTATTAGAATAGAATGGGGCCCACTTACAAATTGGTGGTTATACCAAAATATGGACCCAAAATATGTCTTCTTAGTTGAAATATAATACAAAATGCAAAATTTGATAAACTTCCGATGTAAAATGTGGGTCCTAGAGTAATAATTCAAATGGGGGCCCATTTGTAAGGGCGCTACATTAAAAAGTGGGCCTTTTTAGATCACTTTCAAAGTAGGTATTCTTTATTGAAATATAACATGATCTGCAAAATTTTATCAAGATCCAATGTAAGATGTGGGTTCTAGAGCGATATAAGTGTAAACTGAGGGCCCATTTATACGGAGGCTATTCCAAAACATTGCCCTATGTAGCTGGCTTTCAAAATACGTGTTTCTAGTATAATTGTAACATTTTGTTGAAAATTTGATCAAGATCCGATGTAAAATGAGAATTTTAGAGAAGTAATATTGTAAATCGGAGGTACATTTGTATGGGGGCTATATTAAAACATAGACCCATATGGTCCACTTTCCCGTGAGCTGTTTCTAGTTCAAATATAACACGATCCTGAAAATTTGGTCATGATCCCATGTAAAATGTTTATTCTAGAGCAGTAATAGTGTAATTTATAGGGATATTTGTATGGAGGCCATATCTAAATCTGAACCGATTTTCTCCAAATTCAATACCAATCGTCCTTGGCCAAAAAAGTAACTTCTGCCAAATTTCATGACAATCGGACCACAATTGCGACCTGTAGAGTGCGAGCAAGCTTAGATGGACAGCAGACGGACGGACAGACAGACATCGTTAAATCGACTCAACTGGCGATTCTAAGCCGATCGGTATACTTAAAGGAGGGTTTAGCTCAATTATTTCTTGGTGTTACAAAAATTTGGCGCGAAACTAACTTATAATACCCTAGTCCACGAAGTGGACCATGATTCTATCTACTGCCATTTAGTTGGTACCATTTTTACCCCCTTCTTCCTATTTTACCCCCTTAAAAGTACGAATTTCTAAAATCTCTTTATTTTACGTGTATACGCAATTAGAGGGATGTACACGCCGGATTTCATCATTCTAGCTATAGTCGTTTAATTGGTACTATTTTTATCCCTCTGTACACATTGTAATCCATACCATTTGAAAATTTTAATTTGGAAAAAAACCTTTTATTTTTCGTGTCTGCATGGAGTCATGACTCCAGCTGCGGTCATTTGGATGTTAAAGTTTGGATTGTTTTATGATGATTTGAAAAATATTTCGTTCCTAGATCAAGCCATCTGTGAGCTAAACGCCCCTGAAAATAACCCTAAAAAATTATGTTTTTCTGGTGTAATTTTTTGTGTTACATTTTTTCCCACTTTTTTGTTTCTGAAATAATAGACCATTGAAAGAACTTTAAATAAAAAATTTGATCGAATTATTGAACGTTTATAGTATTTTTTTTTGTGGATTTTCACAATGACTACTGAAGACTTATTCGTATTTGGTGGTAGTATTTTATAAAAAATAAACCTTTCGAATGATGCCTAAATGATGAAAATCGGAAGGAACTTGACGCCGCGCCCCTTTTTTTGTAAAAAGTGAACATTTTAGCTGTGAAAACCATCGCCTGCGTTAAATTATTTCACAAAAATGTAGTCCGTGACGTCCTTTATCGTCCGTTATTCATCATTTAGGCATCATTCGAGAGGTATCGATTCCTTCTATTTATTTTTCATAAAATGTTTATAAGAAATATAAGTTTTTAGCTGTCACCTTGAAAACCCACAAAAAATCAGTAAAAAACGCCCAACAATTGAACCAATGAATTATTCTAAGACTAGAATAAACATTTTTATTTAAAGTGTTTTCAAGGGTCTATTAATTCAGAAAAAATTTTTGGGAAAAATGCAACATAAAAAAATCACAGGGGGAAAACATGATTTTTAGAGGTGTTTTTAAGGAGCGTTTAGCTCACAGATGGCTTGACACAGTGACGAAATATTTTGTAAAGGGTGATTTTTTAAGAGCTTGATAACTTTAAAAAAAAAAAAAAAACGCATAAAATTTGCAAAATCTCATCGGTTCTTTATTTGAAACGTTAGATTGGTCCATGACATTTACTTTAAGATAATTTCATTTAAATGTTGACCGCGGCTGCGTCTTAGGTGGTCCAGTCGGAAAGTCCAATTTTGGGCAACTTTTTCGAGCATTTCGGCCGGAATAGCCCGAATTTCTTGTTGTCTTCCAAAGCTGGAATAGTTGCTGGCTTATTTCTGTAGACTTTAGACTTGACGTAGCCCCACAAAAAATAGTCTAAAGGCGTCAAATCGCATGATCTTGGTGGCCAACTTACCGGTCCATTTCTTGAGATGAATTGTTCTCCGAAGTTTTCCCTCAAAATGGCCATAGAATCGCGAGCTGTGTGGCATGTAGCGCCATCTTGTTGAAACCACATGTCAACCAAGTTCAGTTCTTCCATTTTTGGCAACAAAAAGTTTGTTAGCATCGAACGATAGCGATCGCCATTCACCGTAACGTTGCGTCCAACAGCATCTTTGAAAAAATACGGTCCAATTATTCCACCAGCGTACAAACCACACCAAACAGTGCATTTTTCGGGATGCATGGGCAGTTCTTGAACGGCTTCTGGTTGCTCTTCACTCCAAATGCGGCAATTTTGTTTATTTACGTAGCCATTCAACCAGAAATGAGCCTCATCGCTGAACAAAATTTGTCGATAAAAAATTTCGAACCGAACACTGATTTTGGTAATAAAATTCAATGATTTGCAAGCGTTGCTCGTTAGTAAGTCTATTCATGATGAAATGTCAAAGCATACTGAGCATCTTTCTCTTTGACACCATGTCTGAAATCCCACGTGATCTGTCAAATATAATGCATGAAAATCCTAACCTCAAAAAAATCACTCTTTAGATCATCATTAAACAATCCAATTCATTCATTTCTAGGGGATGACCGCTGTAATTTATTTTCGCAATCCATCCAACTATACTTATGTACCGATAGATACAGATATATTTTTATTTTGCTTTATTTCGGTCTTTAATCAATAATTGAACCCAATAAAAGTACATTATTTTAATTTTCCTAAAGCCATGTTATACAAAACGGTGCCTTGAGGCACCATCTGATGCTCCCATGAAAGCGGCCACGTAAACCATTGCCTCTTCATTTTTGCTGCTTTGTTACTTTAACATTGAAAAACGTTTAAAAAAATTGCCTAATGTATAAAATATGAATTATATATGTGTCTATCTGGTACAGACCCAAGAATTAAGTTTATAGAATTAATTTACCCACATATAAAAAAATTACATGTACCCAAAATACCTTTACATGATGTTATACAACAATATTTCCTAACCTCGTTCGATTGATTTCCTTTTGACACTATCTGTGAGTAAAGTTAAATATATGTCCCCTATTAATGATCCTTCCTAACCTGTAGTAAAGTAAACAAACTTCCACACTGATTCATTATGGTTTCAATGATTTCGTAATTTACCAACAAAATATATATATAGATATATATCTGTTAGCATTTAATCAGCAAGCTTGTTGATTTTATGAACTCTATCGTAATTTCAATGAACAGACGGACAAAAGGCCGGATGAACTAAATTGCGATGGTTTGTGTGAAAATCTTAATGAGTTTCACAGTTCGAAGAATCAAAAGAGATTTCGCATGAAATCATTTTTCAAGCCGCAACCAAACAAAAGAACAATTTCAGGCAGTTGATGATGATTTTCCAAAGCAAACGAGAGGGAGAGTCCACAGATTCCAAGCTATCTTTTGGTGTCAAACTATTCCATTTAGAAGATAAATGTTTCTTTGAACAACAACACTAACAACAACAGTGACAACAAAAAGTAGTTTGTCATATTTTCTACCCTCGTTGTTCCTTTTGTAGAGC
This sequence comes from Polietes domitor, assembly GCA_947397865.1. NCBI lineage: Eukaryota > Metazoa > Arthropoda > Insecta > Diptera > Muscidae > Polietes > Polietes domitor. The sequence continues at coordinate 50,679,625 of OX377620.1, forward strand.
ATTTGAAAAAAAAAAATTAAAGTGAAATTGGAAAAGAAACGAAACGAAAGAAACACAACAATTTAGGTCATTTTGCTCGTTTTTTGTGTTCTGTCCTCGCCTCCTCCTCCGCCACCTAGTGGCAAGCTGTTGATGAATGACTTGAGGTGAGGTGGTGGAGTGGTGGGGTGCGAAGATAGCGACTTTAAGGTGAGGCAAGGTGGAAGAGGAGGGGAGGTGGCAAGGATATGCTATTTGTAGTAGTTGTTGTTTCTGCGTGTATCCCATTAAAGCTGTGTTTGGAAAACATTTGTAAAACATTTCACTCTTGTTGATGTTGTTGTTGCTTTTGTTGATGTTGCCTTTTTTGTTGGTTTTGGTTTTTCTTTATTTATGGCAACTTTTCATTTCAGTTGTTTGTGGCAACTCAACTTTTTTCTCTGTTTCCATTTCCATCAAATGATAACCGGCAGCAGTTTGTGTTACAGTTTACAGCACTTGGCCATGGCTGAGACAGGCTGAACAGCAGATTCTTGCCACCTGGGGGAGTTGGACGAAGCCGTGGCATTTGCAACACCTTGAAATAAATATAAAGTCCCAAAACAAAGTTTCCTTCGTTAGGAGGGAAGGAAGTACTACTTCTTGGGTTGAAACTAATTCCATCGGTCATATTTCAATGGTCACAGGCTGTATGCCAGAAAGAGTGCAGAGTAGTGTGTGTGTGTGCGTACGTTGCATTGAAAAAAACTAGCAAAATGTTGCAACAATTTCACTTGCACTTGTTTTGGTTTTGTGTCTGTTTTTGTTGTCGGCGGTTGATGTTGCCATAACAGAGACGCGCGATGACTGCATGCGTGGCTCTTGTTGTTGCCGTTGTCACTGGTGTTGCGTTGCCACAAATGGCAAACGCTACTTTTATGCTGCGTTTTTTTCGCGTTCGCTTGCATTCAAGTGCGAGTTAAGTGTATGTGTGTGCGAGTGGAGTACTCGTATTTTATGAGTAAAGTATTTTGTTGTTATTTATTACAAACATATGTATATTTTTTTGCACCTAAAAAAAGATATGCATTTCCTGCTCAAAAACAGAGCAACACCAACTCGAACTATCCACCCATCCCCCATCCCATCCATTTCATCCAAAACGACAAAGTACATATCTTTTTGTTTGCAGTGATTTACATAAAAATGTATATTTTATGTAAAATACTTGAATTGCGAGTGTCTATCTTATCACTCATACGCCATGTTGTACGCGCGGTGCAACAAACCGTTTGAAGAGTGTTGCATATTTGGCTCCTGCTCGCAAATCATATCCGGTCTAGACGTTTCGCACACACTCTACAGCACATAAAGTGAAGATTTTGAGAATGTAAATATCTAAAGTGATTATACCGCTTTTTAGAAAAAAGGAAACACATTTTTGGGTCAAAGGAAGGAAGGAAAAGTAATGTGTTGCAAAAAAATTGTCAAAACATAAATAATAATTTTTTGTTGGAACTTTCGTAATGTATTTTATTTAACTGAACTAGAAACAAACAAAATAAAATTAAACAATTTTGCAAAAAAAAATAATTGTCAAAAAGTTTAGGTTGAGCATTGTTGGGTAAAATTAATAACACTATCCAAAAAAATAAAGACTTTTTGATTGAAACAAAATTGCGAGCCAATAATTCTGAAAGAGCAATATGAGTAGATCATTTGTGTAGAATAAACTTATAGTCTAGCTGGTCTAAGTTTCTTTTTACAGTGGGTCAAAGTCGAAAATGAATACATTGACGCAATGTAAAAATAAACTCAGACCATAATTTTCTAAAATTCTAATTGTCGTTGAAAGATACCATATCTGATTACTCCGGCATAATTGTATGTTGGTTTAGGAACTATCGCCAAAAATGATAAAATAATTGGCACAAAAATTCCACAAAATTTGAAAATAATATTTTCTTTTATTGAAATTTTGAGAAGGTAATCTTTTTCTTTTCTACTTGTGCTACAAGTTTCATTCATTCATATTTTTCCAAAAGAACACTTTTTGAAAAATAAGCAGTTATGGCAGAAAATCAGAAACGGTGAAAATTTGTTAAACTTCTTAAGAGTGGAGCGACTAAATTCAAAAAGAGGGCAAATTTCATTTACACAATATCTTTCGTTTGAAAAAAGAATTGTAATATTGTTTAAACATTTGAAATGAGCGGGAGCTAAATTTAGAAAGGAAATGTCCAAGGGCTCTGTGGTACAAGTTTCATTCACGCGTTATTTTCCGATTGACTCACTTTTCGTGAAAAATATGAATCAGTGGGACAAAACCCAAAATTTTGAGATTTTTTTAACATTTCAAATATGTGACGATTAAATTCAGAAAGAGCTCGTTCAGGGCTCTCTGTTGTACAAGTTTCATTGACACAATATTTTCCGTTTGGACACTTCTCTTAAAAATTGTGCAAAATCCAAAATTTTAAGATTTTTTTAAAACTGGGATATTGTCCTGGCTCAAGACCATTTTGCATCTATATTTAATAGAATGCAAATTTATTTACAAATGGCATGGTGACATTTATTACTTGGCTGCAGACTACCACTATCATGATTTCCACCCTGTCTAAAGGTTTCATTCAAGTGGCTTCGCAGCGACTTTTCAACATCAAACCCGGCCTCTATAAGGAGATGATTTTCACAAACGAACGAGAATCACAACTCACTTGCCGAATTTGCGTTTAAAAAATCGGACCAAGTAATAAAGTACACATTTTTTTAAAACTTGAAATGTGCTGTGGCTAATGTTGAAAATTTGTGATTTTTTTAACAAATGTGTGAATATGTTTTTTGAAAAAAATATCAGTGGTAGACAATCTAAAATTTTTAGATTTTTTTTAATCATCTCAGCAGTGTGGAGCCAGAAATCAGCAAAGGCATGCCCAGGTTCGCACATATAAATACACTGAAGAATTATCTATGTAATATTTACGATTTTAAAGAAGCACTGCATAAATTGTAGGAAACATACTTCATAAAGCACAAATCAAAGAAAAGCGTCATAGAATGTGAAATGCAGTTCTTCATTAAATAAATTTTTATCATACAAGTTTTTTTATAATTTATTAACATTTTCACAGATTTTATAATGAAACTTCATTATTTTTATGAAAAAGTTTCATTAATATTAATAATTTCTATTGGAAAAGAAAGGTCTGACTCGCTTTAGTTGCGGGAAATTGTTTGACTGACCAGTCGATACACCCCATCATTGTGAGAAGCATTGCAATGAATATGTCTTTGACCTAAATCAGGGATCATAACCGATTAAAGTCGACACACTAAACATATATTTGTAAGTTATTTTTTCAAAAACTCAGATTAGAGATCTGAAGGACTTGAAAAATCTTGCCGCAAGGAGGACATATGAAAATTTTAGTAAAGCTGGACTAAGTTATTGATGTAGAAGGCGACTATGTTGAGAAATATAATTAATTAAAATAAAAAAATGTTTTCATACCCAGTTTAGATACTTAGTGTACTGCCCTCGTAGTAAAAATAAATTCAAAATATATAAAATTATCGCATTATCGTCATAAAATGGCTGTAAACTAGTGTTATTTGGATGCATATTTTTGTGAGATCCTATCAGATAATCAGCCATATATTCGGAATCAATCAATACAACGTTTTTTTGTTGTTAAAATGCAGCAGGTTTATTCATAAGATTCGATAGAATTTTTATACACTCCACGAGAGTATTTTGCCTTTCTGCATTTATTTGTAACACCCAAAAGGAAGCGAGATAGATCCATTGTTAATTATACCGATCGACTTAGAGTCACTTTTTGAATCGATTTAGCAATGTCCGTTTGTCCGTCTGTAAATCTATTGTTGTAATCAAATTACAGGTCGCAATTATAGTCCGATCTTAACAAAAATTGGCACAAGTAAGTTTTGTGGGTCAAGGACGAACGCTATTTAATTTGAGACATATCGGTTCAGATTTAGTCCCATACAAAAGTCCCTCCCGATTTGACATTTTCCGCCCTAGAAACCGCATATTGAGCCCGATTTTCTTTAAATTTGGCAAAACATCTTATAATCCAACTATAAAGATCTGTGCAGAAAGTGGGTAAGATTGGTTCAGATTTAGTTATAGCCCCCATACAAATGTCGCTCCCAAATGTTTAACCGATTTTGGTCAAACTATACATATTATATTTCACCTATTTCGTTCCAGGATTCAATATACCCCCATACTAATGTCCTTTCCGATTTAACATTTTTTGTCAAACACATACATTTACAGGATACAAAAAAATCCTTCCCGTTTTCACTTTGTTACCGAATTGAATTGTATTCGGATAGAATGTGGGGTGTATCATATAGTCGGCCCCGCCCTACTTTAGCCTTTCCTTACTTGTTTTAATTATCATTTTCTGAAATTTTTGACAAGAGTTTTGAATAAAAACGCAAAAATGTAATTAGTTAAAATACATGCAATTTCTATAGCGAATTTTTTACATCAACTTCGATGATTTTGACAACTGACGAGATTTATGTTGCGAATGAGATTGGTTCTAAATACACATTCAATCAATCTACAGGACCCGTTTGGTAGATCACGAATATAACAAAAAAATCTTGCATACAAATTATGTCTCCCGCAAAAATAAATCAACATAATCTTCAATTTGCTCCACTTTTAAAAATTGTGTATCCCTAGGGGAAATGGCTTCCAAAACGTTATTCATTATGACAGTTGTAGTTTAAGCCCGGATAATAAGCAACGGTAAGGAAAACGTAAATAAAAAATAAATTTCCAATCAATGGAATAATGTTCACATTATCGTCAACTACAATATAAAAAGCCTTTTTAGACAAATAATTTTATATTAAAATTCGGCCAATATAAATGGAGTATTTAGCAATAGAGGCAAAGTCCAAATCTCAATATATTATTTTTTTTGTGAAAAAAATATATTTTGAGTAGTCTTTATTAAAGCCTGATTTACAACAAAATATTATTTGATTTACAACAAATATATATGCAGTTCTGTACAAAATTGTTTTTTTTTTTCATTTTCTGTACAGATACTAATTACAGTGATTGATTAGGCTTCAAGTGATTGCTGACCAAACAAACCAAGTGGTTATTCAACGCCGTTGCGGTACATTAATTTTCTTTTGGCACCTTAAAGGACGGACGGATAGCCGCTAAAAAAGAGCAAACAAAACTATTTGTTTTTTAATTAAATAAATGTTCACGAGTTAGAAATAATGATTGATGAGGGAGAAAGCTGAAGACTGCAAAGCTGAATTTCGAAAGGTGTATGAAATTTATTTCAGTTGATTGGATTACATTTCATTACACTCAATGTAATAGAAGAAAATCTATTATTAGCTAACTATGAGCAAATACATGTTACTTAATAATATATAATATAGCAAAATTATATAAAAAAAGTATTGTATTTTGTATCCAAAATAATGTTTTAATAATACCAAAACCTTGATTTTTGAATACCAACAAATGCTTGAATGTAAACCATTCATTCATGTCCCAAACGATAGAACCAACCCAACATATCAGTCGCCAACAACATCTGGCCATGAAGTATTTATGAATGAATAGTGCAGAACGCTAAAGGGATAAAGGATTACGAAAAACCAGTTAAAAGGAAACACAACAACACAATGGAGCCGAGCCGAGCCAAGCCAATGACTGTAAGGTTTCCTCACCGCCGCCGGCCAAAACCGATCACAAGCAAATGTTGCAAACTCTGCGTTGTGTGAGGTGTGTGTGTGTGTTGAGTTGCATGAACTTAAAACCTAAATTTTTGGAATGACCCCCCACCCCAGAAAAGTACAACAGCATCTTGTAGCTGACATTTCAACCTGTGACATGCTTGTAAAAAATTGCTTGTGATGTTGCTGCTGCTGTTCTTGTCACTTTTAACGTGTTCCAAGAGGGTAACAGATACATATGTCACATAGTATATATTTCTATAAAAGACAATGTAAGATGTTGCCACATATCAACATCAACAACGAAAAAGAACAAAAGTATCTGTTTCTGTTGTTGTTTGGGAAATGCGCAACAGTTTTCTTTTTTCTTCATTTTTTATTTTGCTTTTGGGCTGTGAAGAGCAAAAGGATGTTTGGCTGACATGTTGTAGTCTATTTTGTTTTGCTGCTGAAGTTGTTGTTGCCTGTGATAGGCCCAGTTTTTTTCGTTTTGTTTTATTTTTAGCCATTAACAATACGGCCTTCTCATCTGGTCTGTGACAGCTGCTCGAGTTCACATGATACTTTGTGGGTTCGTTGGTTGTGTCTGCCATTCATCTCAGCTCTGGTGTACATTAAGGATAATGAAAAAATCTGTATCAGAATCAGATTATTTAAGAAATTTCATTACATTTTGGTATGGCTTCGTTATGACTGTGATTAGAGAACAAAAATTAAGGTATTTAAGCCTAATCAAATTACATGGTGTGCGGGTGTTTTGCCTCAAGTGTAGGCATAACTTGTTTTGGGAAAAATGCTTGAGAGCATCCTTTTGCAAAGCAGCTTTTGTTACACCTCAAAAATGCTAGGCACCCTTTTGTGAGGAGTCCAAAATACTTTCAGACAGTTATTCGTTTTTGGGTACAATATGAAAAGGTTACATTTAACACGATGTAGGAATCTTTGAAGGGACTGCGTAATATCAGAAGTATAAATACGAGGGTTCAGGTAGCAAAACCGATCCAGAAAACAAGTATGTATGTGCTAATTTATCTTTAATATAACGTTTATATGCGTTTGCGACTAAGCTTAAAAGGCGCCTTAAAATTAAAAATCTAACGCTTTTTTCAACTATTCAACCGTTGGACTATTATTTGTGGGGAGCCGAGGCAACCATTTGAATAAATATTTTCCATTATTAACCGGAAGGATTGTACTTTCAAATAAAAAAAGAAATTTGAGAAAATATTCAGTAGTTTTTTTATAGCATTTTCAAAAAAAAAGTTATTTGGCGGACCCTATATAAACAATATTTACTGAATAAAATATTATTATATAAAAAACTAACATGTTTAAAAAAATGGTCCTAGAATATAACGTTTACTTTGAGTTTTGCTTTTTTCATATCATAAAGTAATGCGACAATTTCAACAACATTCTGGTTTGTTGGATATTTGATTAGATTGAGATAATTGATTAAATCACTAATATCATTTTCCGATATATGGTCAATATCGTGTACTAAGTGCTTCTCAAAGGCTCTGTGCCCGTGGCTGGACAGTCGCATAATAATTGTTCGACTGTATCTTCTTTCTCTTGGTTGTCGCAACTTCGGCAGTGATCATTGAATTGCCGAGCATGCCGTCAGCACTGATATCACTCTTGATACTTGGAAGGGCTCTGATACGTTTTTTGTTATATTGATGCCAGGTCTGTCTGGATATTTGACGTGTATCTTCGTTTTTCCAAATGCAATGATCTATGACATCTGCATTGTTGAGATGTCAAATCGGAAGAGGCATTTTGATGCTATAACGGTTGGGAAATTTTTGAAATGCGAAACTCATAGTCTCTATTTTTTTCTGTTTGATCCCAATAAGAAATATAAAATGGATGCTAAATGTCTATATCTTTGCTCGAAATACTCTGTGAATTTCAGAGTGTGTTTTTTTTTAGTAATTTTGATGTACCATAGAAATACTCATGTGTATTTGTGTTTTAATTATTATTTTTTTTTCAAGAAAAAGTTTCGATATTTAAAAAATATTTAAGAAAAATTATTTTATTTTTTTTTTGTGCTAAAAACCAACACATCTCCTGCATCTCTCAATATCTTTGACAGATTAAATAAATATATATATATAGGGTCTGCCATCTAACGTTTTTTTTCCAACTATTCAACCGTTGGACTATTATTTGTGGAGCGCCTTCAGCAGCCATTTGAATGAAATTATTTTCCATTATTAACCGGAAGGATTGTACTTTCAAATAAAAAAAGAAATTTGAGAAAATATTCAGTAGTTCTTTTTATAGCATTTTCAAAAAAAAATTATTTTGCGGACCCTATATATAAAAAATGGAAAAAGTTAATATATATATATATATTAAATTTTTCCAAATTAAATGAAAATTAAATGATTCATAAAATCTGCCACCATGAACTTAATCAAATTAAAGTACTCAATTCACTGAAGGAAAATGCTTCGTAGTCGGAATGATATTTTATTTTGTAGCAATTAATTTTAAGATTGCAACTCCATCAATCTCCGTGTTTATATTGATTTAGCATGACAATTTTTTTTTCCATGTTCAATCTCAAAAATTATATTTAAAAATGTTCATAGAATTTTAGGAATTCCACGACAGACCAATGTGAAATGCGTCGAGTTCTTCTGTGTATGTAAATATACAAATGTATGTACATTAGGATGGGTCACGGAAATAAATTGCAACGGTCACCCCCTCAGAAATGATGATTGGATTGTTTAATGATGATCGACAAAATATTTCGTCACTAGGTCAAGCCATCTGTGAGCTAAACGGTCCTGAAAACCTCTAAAAATCATGTTTTTCCCGTGTCAGACCCATTAGACCCGAGATAGACCCATTGTTAATTATACCGATCGACGTAGAATCACTTTTTGAGTCGATTTAGCAATGTCCGTCCTTCTGTCCATCTATTCTTGTAATCAAAGTCCAGGTCGCAATTGTTGTTAGAACAAAATGAAACTTTGCACAACGATGTTTTATGGGCTAAGGACGAACGCTATTTAATTTGCAGAAAATCGGTTCAGATTTAGATATAGCCCCCAAACGAATTTCACTCCCGATTTGACTCTTTTCACTCTAGATACCACACATTTTAACAGATGTTCTTCAAATTTGGCAAAATATCTTATATTTCCACCAGAAACACCCATGGTGAAAATTGGTCAGATCGGTTCAGATTTATATATAGCTCCCGTTCAAATTTCGCTCCCGATTCGACTTTTTCTGCTCTAGAAACAGATGTTCTTCAAATTTGGTAAAATATCTTATGTTTCAACTAGAAACACCCATGGTGAAAATGAGTCAGATCGTTTCAGATTTATATATAGCTCCCATACAAATTTCGCTCCCAATTTGACTTTTTCCGCTCTAGAAAACATATATTTTATCAGATTGTTTTCAAATTTGGCAAAACAGCTTATATTTAAACTATGAACACCTGTGGTGAAAATAGGTCCGATCGGTTCGATTCAACTTTTTCTGCTCTAGAAACCACATATATTAACAGATTTTCTTCAAATTTGGCAAAATATCTTATGTTTCAAGTAGAAAAGCCCATGGTGAAAATGAGTCAGATCGGTTTAGATTTATATATAGCTCCCATAGAAATTTCGCTCGACTTTTTCAGAATTTCTTTAAATTGAGCATAACACGTTATACTTGAATTGGAAGAACCTATTGTGTAAGTGGGTCACATCATTCCATGTTTGGATGTAGCCCTGAAACAAATATTCTTCTCGATTTGACAAATTGGGTCAGGTCATATTAGCCTATGATTAGGAAGCATGCAAAAATCCTTCCAGTTTTCAATTTTTTACCGAATTGAATTGTATTCGGATAGAAAGTGTAGTGTATCATATAGTCGGCCCCGCCAGACTTTAGCCTTTCCTTACTTGTTTTTATCTTGCATTTTTGCCCAAATTTTTTTTCTGAATTAATAGACCCTTGTAAGCACTTGAAATTAAAAACTTTTATTCTTGTCTTAGAATAGCATCGCATTGCTATTTCGATGTTAGAGACAATGTTTCATAAAGCACAAAGCAATGAAAAGTGTCATAGAATTTATGAAACACTTCTGTGAAACAATGAACAAGTTTATTATTTTTCATAATATGATTTATGAAAATGTTCATAGATTTTATGAAGAAACTTCGTTAATTTTGTGACAGAGTTTCATAAAGAGTAAGTTCTGAAGTTTCCAATATAAACGAAAATAGTAAAAGGGTTTGAATCGTTGTCGAATCAATCAACACCACCATTGCGAGAGTCTTTGCAATGAATCAGGGTTCATACATATGTCAGAATTAACAGAGGACAAATGAGAATTGCTGGCATTCAACGAATAAAGTAGACACATTAAAATATTGTTTTTTGAGTTTTCTATAAAAAGCAATTAAGGTGGGAAATTACCTTATTGTGGAATATTGTAAAAAGGTTCAGGTTGTTGATATATACATATATCGATAACTACGCCGCACAGAGGGTTGAAATCGCCAAAAATGGAGATTAATTCAAAAATCAAAATTTATTTTTTGAAAATTTTTTATTAAACGATTAAAGAATATAAAATTCTACATCACTACCGAAAATATCAATGACATGTGTTGTTTACTTTTACAGTTGCACTGCCTTAAATTCATGCATGTTTTGAGTTTTACGCGTACAGTTCTGAAAATTGCAAATTGACATACTTCAAAGGGTAATATCTTTTTCTCCATTGTAAAAAGTAGCACTTTGATTATAGAATCTTCAAGTTCAGATATTTTAGAGTGATTTTACAAAAAAATGTTTAAACGAAAGTATTTCAGAAATATTTTTAAAAAAATGTTGAAAATATGTCTAAATTTAAGGTATTTTTAAAATATATGTAGAGTTTTAAATGTGAATTCTGTAACATACCGCCAGATGATGAATTTCTAATTAAATTACAATGTGTTAACTTCAATATTCCTCAATTATATGTTGCGCGATTTTGCGCCAATTTATTTTATTAAATAAATTGTGAAAATAGTCACTCTTTATGGGTGCTTATACATTCAGTTTTATTGTACAACTGGAATTTAGATTAATATTTAACTATATTGTAATGAAAAATATGTCTTTTTATTTACTTAACACTTAAATGAAACAATTATTTCTAATGAAAATCATTCACAGAAGCAGTATGAGGTTCCAAGTCGCACAATAAATCTTAATCTTATAAACATCCCTATATAAAAACGAAGTGTTTTAGGGTATAACAAGTACAGAAAGAGTACAGTCGGGTAATGCCGGCTATATGATACCCTGCATCTTCTACCCTATTTCAAATAATTTACTACCAATTCTAGATGAATTAAGATTTCTGTAACAGTTTAATGCCGGACACATTCGAAACGTTGTCCTTAATGAGCTAATGTCACCAAATCTGGAGGGACATTTGTATGGGGGCTTTATCAAACAATGGACCGATGTCACCGAATTTAACTACAGCAGTTTCTAGGTACAATATAACGTTATGTGCCAAATGCGAACAAAATTGGGTAAACAATTTTGTTGCTAGAGCGGAAAAGTCAAATCGGGAGTGACATTTGTATGGGAGCTATACCTAAATCTAAACCGATGTGACCCACTTTCACCATAAATGTTTCTAGGTGAAATATAACGTGTTGTGCCAAATTTGAACAATATCGGTTAAAATATGTGGTATCTGGAGCGAAAAAAGTCAAATCGGGAGTGACATTTGTATGGAAGATATATCTAAATCTGAATTGATTTGCTTCAAATTTTATAGCGTCCATCATTGATGCGAAAAAATTAGCTGTACCAAGTTCCGTTGGGATTGGATAATAATTGCGACTTGTACTTCGAAAATTGTAAAATTGTACTCAAATTGTGTTTTCTTTTACTGATTATGGTATAAATATTGAAAAAATATAAACATTACCTGACCCGAAGGCGTCCCCGAAATAATCTCCATTTTTGGTGATTTCAACCCTCTATGCGCCGGTTATCGAAACATTTTAAACATTTAAAAAGAGATTTTTGCCAGTTTCAATTTCAATAACTAAGATAGTTATCAAAAAATTTTATTTGATTTTTTTTCATTTTGTATTTTACACAAAAGTCCAATAGTTTTTCAACGATAAGTGATCGATAAAATGTCAAGAATTTTAAATAAATTTTTCTTCTTATTTTCAGGTTCTTTATCCAATAATTTAGTCAGATCGTGGGACCTCTTACCCAAAATGTCTGTTTATACGTTGCACAGCGTAACTGTTGAAATTACATCTAATTCAAACATGTTTGATTTACAATTAAGAATTTTGATATTTGAGCACAATAAATTATTGGGGGCAAACATATAATTAAAATTTTTTCTCTGTGTAGTCGAGAAACATTCTGGTATATTTAAACTGCCAATATACTGCCTCCAATGCATGCATATACAATTATTTCAGAATCACTATTATAATCATCCACAAAATACTTCCATGATGCATTAAAAGTGAGTACAACCAACCCCATAAGATGACATATAGCCTGTGGGTGTGACACCCTGGAGAATGATCTCGATGTTGTATGGATGTTAATGGTACCTCCTTAGGCATTTTTTTGGTATCAACTAACGCCATCTAAAAATGTGGGACATGCTATTTAAAATTTCTAGGATGTGCTACAAAAATCCCAATCTTCCACACCTGTCGTGTCGTTCAAAAATGTTATCGTTATGCCTCCTTTTTGAGTGAATGGAAAAGAAAATGAATTTTTAATGCAACTTCCTGTAGCGACGAAATAACGCTAAAGTTTTGGTGTTTTGTGTATTTTTGAGCAAAAAAAAGAAAAGTTGTGTCACATACAGCCCCCCATATAACTATAGTTATTTGTTTAAAAGTGTGTGTGGAGGACCTATACACCTGCCACACAGTATAATACCTGCCACACTATACAGAGAGCGATTGGTTCTTTTGATGCACCAGGGCATGCAAATTAAAAACAAAAAAAAACTATACTGAACCAGAACTCTGAACAAACGCTTTCAGTTATGTTTGCATAGTTTGCAGAAGTTTGCTTGTGCTCAATTTTGCGAAACCGCAATAGTTTGAGGTGGCAGCAGGGTGTGAGGCAGAGCGTGTGTGTGTGTGGCAGAAACCAATTTGAAACTGTTGTGTGTGTGGCATAAAAGAGGGAAATCTAAATTGAATCTTTTGAAAGGCAGACTTTTATGAATGGGCGAAAAAGAGCGCGCGCGCAACGACCCACAAACGGGCGATTATCGCAAAAAAGACAGAAAAAAAAAACAAACAGAAAAAGGATGCCAGGCCAGGATGAAGCAACAATAGAGCTGAGAAGGAGAAGCTGATTTAAATGGAAAAGCTAAAATCAACAAACTGGTCAGATGTTTTTTCACCATTATAAAAAAAGGCTATAAAAAACGAGACGACAAAGGATAGAACAAAAAATAACAGCCATTTTCAATTAACTGCCCATTCAATGGAACTGAGAACTGCTCTGTGCCATGGCTTCAAAAGAAGTTGGCTGCCTTTGGCAAGAGGAGTTTTGGCTAAAACGACTGACCCCTTAAGACAAAAACACCGGGGAAACTCTTCTTTGATTTATGCTCAACAGGAATGTTGCCAAATAAAGAGCGAACCAAACAAAGGAAAAGCAAACAGACAAACAAACGAGCAAACAAAAATGTATCCAACACAGCCATAAATAATTCCGCAGCTCTTTGTGCTGGGTGAGTAGTCGTCGCAACTTCCTTCCTTCCTTCTTTGGGCACATTCCCCAAAAACGGAAACAGAATATGGTGCCGGAAATGTAACTATGTCGTTTTTTACTCATTCGCACAGTGTGCGTATCCAACACAGCACAACGAACTACTCTAGGGTGCGGTATCGTCTCGCCAAATATCCTTTGGCGCAAAAATGCGAACCAGAACCACAACGGCAGGAGGTACTTACGTTCGAATGAATGAACGAATGCAAGCCAGCAAATACTCCAAATAAGAGCACCTCAGGGGAAGGTGGAAGGGCGGTAGGGAGAGAGGGATTTAAAAGCCAGACTGACTGCAATTGTAAACCTTAACGACTTATCTGTTGTAACTAAAATGTTTTTGACATTGAAAGTACTCCAACAAATAGAGAGGAGGAAAAAGAGAAGGTGGCACGTGGCAGCAAAACGAATGAATCATAATGTGCAGTGGAGTTAAAGAAAGGTAGACTAAAAACTATACAAATACATTTTTTGAGAACAAGAAGTATTTAAGTTGCGAAACAAATCTGTACTTGACTTACGAGTTTTTTTTTTTCTGGACCAGATTTCATTTAAGAATGGGTATATAATTCACGGTATGGCTTACCTGGAAAGATAAAAGATAGAAAGTGATTAAGATTAAGTATAAAATGCAACATTTATAGTTTGCTTTGGAATGTATTTAATCCTCTGAATCATTTGAACTTGTCAATATGCAGAAGCTTAAGTGATGATCCAAATAATAATGGTGCCCAATCTTAAAGGTACTAATGATGTGTACGTGTATATTTTCTCATAGTTCTTAGGATAAACTCTAACTCAATTGTTGTTAATCCTCAAAAGGGTTAAATATAAAGTAAAATTAAAACTTTAAAACATTAATGATCATTGGTGTATATTAGGGTTTGCATCCCGGGATTTCCCGCTGGAAAATTACCGGGAATTCGTATATTTGATATTTCCCGTATCCCGGGAAATTCGTACGGGAATCCCGCGGGAATTCAGTAGAAATTTTACATATTTCTTCGCATATTTTTTCCATTATTTCCTCAATAAAAATGTTGTACAATAATTTAGCTCATATCGACGCACGCTCTTAATTACACAAAAAAAAAACAAGAAAGAAACAAAACAATAGATCTGCATTTTTAGTGTTGGGCTGAAAGAGTACTACAATTTAGAAATATATTTTTGCAGAATTTATTATAAGTTAGTAAACAATTATAAACAGTTATACAATGAAACGGATGCCACAAAAATATAAATTCTTTTGCAGCTCTTACAGAAATATACAAAGCCCAGCGATTATTGAGAACTTTGTATTTCTATATATACATGTTCTATATATGAAGTTCAAAATATAACTTTTGTAGATTTGTGAAATATAGGATTTATCTCACTTTCCCAAGGGCAATACTGTAGTGATGTTCATTATAACATTTAAACTTTTAATAAAAATTCAAGTTGAACAAGTTCACTTCACTTTACATAATAGTAATACTAATCGAAATAAGAAAAAATAATGATAAAAACTATTTATGTGGTCTAATTTTTTTTTATTGGTGGACGTTTTTTGTAAATTTGCAAAAATGTAAAGTACTCTACAAAGTTATGAGTTATCCCCGCACATTGTTCTGAAGTATTTTCAATTAACTTTAAAATATCCAATATTATTATCCAAATTATCCAATCAGATTTTTTAAGCTTTTGTGAATTTATTCATTTTTTTCTAATTTGATTTGAATTTTAAAGTCGCTAGATTTCAATTAAACAATGAAGTAAACCATAATTTCTTTGAATGCAGAATAGAATTTTTTATCTTTTTGTATCTTGTGTTAAAACTAATGAAAAACATATGTAAGTACTAGCTGAACCCCGCCCGCTTCGCCAGGCAAAATAATAAATGGAAAAATTAAAATCAGGTTTCATATTGATATTATCATGGTCAGTAATACATACGTTCCAATTTTCAGCCTTCTAGCTCTCAAAAACACTTTTGCCACGCCCCCTCCGCCCACAGAGCTAATTTTTAAAAATTCTATAGCCTATAGTTCCTTCCAGACCTGCATCTATCTGTACTGAAAATTTCAACAACATCGGTTCAGCCGTTTACACGTGATTGCGGAACAAACAAACAGACAGACAGACTTACACTAAGGTTTTATAATATTAATAGGGATAGGGATGTAAGCTTCAGTTGTCTTGTGTGTTTTGTACACTTAAAGTGATTATAAAAACTTTATCAAATACCAAAATATAGGATATTCCGAATATCCGTGTGGAAGTTACATTGGTACCAGAAGAGGAGTGACAATTTCGGCCATCTTCGGACTTAATCTTAGTTTGGGAAAAATATTATCATGTTTGACCAGACGGACGGACAGACAGACGGACACAGCACCAACAACTTAACAAAATTGTCCTTAGCTATGAAGCTTATTTTCACTTTGAAGCTTTGCTGTATTTGTGGTTCATAGATCCCACATGTGATTTTCAAAATACTAATTCATGGAAAAAGTGTCATTAGAGATGTATACTCTCTTTCAGATAAACCCGTCAGTTTGCTTAAGATTTTTGGCTTATAATCTAGCCGATTAAAATTATTTTTTAAATGTTAGAATAATAACATGATTTTTTGTTAAGGCTTAACTAAGAAAGCTATAGAAACAAAATTTAAGCGTATATGCATAAGGTTTCAACGTATATTTTTTGAAAAAAAAAAAAAAACAAAAAAATGTAAATTCTCATGGATATGAAAGGATAAAATTGTCAAAGGGCATTATTTACTATTTTTATACACTCCACGAGAGTATTATGTCTTTGTGCATTTGTTTGTAACACCCAAAAGGAAGAGAGATAGACCCATTGTCAAGTATACCGATCGACTTAGAATCACTTTTTGCATCGATTTAGCAATGTTCGCCTGTCTGTCTGTCCGTCCATCTATTCTTGTAATCACGATACAGGTCGCAATTGTAGACAGAACCAAATGAAACTTTGCACAACGAAGTTTTTCGGGATAAGAACAAACGCTATTAAATTTGAAGAAAATCGGTTCAGATATAGATATAGCCCCCATACGAATTTCACTCCCGATTTGACTTCTTTCACTCTAGAGTGATTTTTTTGAGGTTAGGATTTTCATGCATTAGTATTTGACAGATCACGTGGGATTTCAGACATGGTGTCAAAGAGAAAGATGCTCAGTATGCTTTGACATTTCATCATGAATCGTCTTACAAACGAACAACGCTTGCAAATTATTGAATTTTATTATCAAAATGCGTGCTCTGTTAAGAAAGTTCATTGCGCGCTTCCATTTTATGGTCAGTTTAATCGACCCACTGAAGCGGCTATTCGGGCTATTGTGACTAAATTTCGCACCAAATTTACATTGTTGGACATTAAACCACCAACACGCTTACGTAGAGTGCGAACTGAAGAAAATATCGCAGCTGTATCGGCCAGTGTTAATGATGACCACCAATTTTCGATTCGTCGCCGTTCGCACCAATTGGGTCTCTGTTACTCAAAAACGTGGAAATGCCAAAATTGGACTAAGCGGATGGACCACCTAAGACGCAGCCGCGGTCAACATTTAAATGAAATTATCTTCAAAAAGTAAATGTCATGGACCAATCTAACGTTTCAAATAAAGAACCGATGAGATTTTGCAAATTTTATGCGTTTTTTTTTTTAAAAAGTTATCAAGCTCTTAAAAAATCACCCTTTACTACCATAACTACAGATTTTCTTCAAAATTGGCAAACCATCTTATATTTCAAGTAGCAACACCTGTGGTAAAAATGGGTCAGATCGGTTCAGATATATATAGAGCTCCCATACAAATTTCGCTCCCGATTTGACTTTTTCCGCTCTAGAAACCACATATTGTATCAGACTGTCTTCAGATTTGACAAAACATCTTATATTTCAACTAGAAACACCTGTGGCAAAAATGGGTCAGATCGGTTCAGATTTATATATAGCTTCCATACAAATTTCGCTCTCGATTTGACTTTTTCCGCTCTAGAAACCACAAATTGTATCAGATTGTCTTCAGATTTGGCAAAACATCTTATATTTCAACTTGAAACACCTGTGGTAAAAATGTGTTAGATCGGTTCAGATTTATATATACAAATTTCGCTCCCGATTTAACTTTTTCCTCCTCAGAAACCACTAATTTTCACCGAATTTCTTCAAAGTGAGCATAACATCTTATATTTGAACTGGAGAACTTATTGTGAAACTTAGTCACATTTTTCCATGTTTGGATATAGCCCCGATACAAATATTCTTATCGATTTGACAAACCGAACCAGGTCAATTTAGCCTATGATTAGGAAACATACAAATATTCTTCCCGTTTTCACTTTTTTACCGAGTTAAATTGTATAGTCGGCCCCGCCCGACTTTAGCCTTTCCTTTCTTGTTTCGTCCTAAAAAAAAAAAAACAAAAAATATTTTCCATATCTAGAGGATTTCCTCTTTCATTTGATACCCACATTGACATAAACTGTTGGGTAGAAATATTTCAATACATTTTTAGAAAAGTGTACGTCCTTAAAAGTTTAAAGTCCTGAGAAAAGGAAAATATCACCAAATAAAGAACTGAGTAAATATTTTTTCTACATTTGAACTCTGGTTTCATGTGTATTTGGCATTAATCATGCCCAATAAGTACTGTCGCGCGGCGTAAGCATTGCAGAGGGTGTCTGATGAACGCTACTACAAAAAATAAATGGCAATCAATCGGTTTCATTTTTTATTTTAAAGAGTGAACTGCCAATTTAAGGTGCATGGATATTTGGGATGACGAAACAACAATTAAATAAAAAAATAGACCAAAATTAAATAATTTTCGGGTTTATTTCATACATTAGTCAATAGTTGACTATATTTATTATTTCTCAATTTAAAAGAAAAGTAAAATTTTTAATTTTTGCGCAGAATAAAACATGTTTAGAAAACGAAAAAAACTAAAACAAATGAGCGATAACACCGCAAAAGTATTGCTGGGTAACTATACCTGCATATACACATACTTACATATGCAACTCAATGAGGTGCATGTAAGATGGCATGTGTGCTTTATTACTTGGTGCGATTTTTTAAACGCAAAGTCGACAAGTGAGTTGTGCTTCTCGTTCCTCCTTATAGAGGCATGGTTTGATGTTGAAAAGTCGCTGCGAAGTCACCTGACGAAACCTTTCACAGGGTGGTAATCATGAAAGTGGTAGTCAGCAGTCAAGTAATAAATGTCACCATGTCATTTGTAAAAATATTTGCAGTCTATAAAATATGCAGAATGGTCTTGAGCCAGGAGAATATCCCAGTTCAAATCAAATTTTTAGAAAATATTTTCAGATGTAGAAAATTGAACACAACTTAATTTCTTTTTTCGATTTTATCGAATTGTTTCACATGCACTAACATTTGTTTTATTAGAAACTATGAATCTTAGCACTAACATAGTTTTCTGCAATAAATATTAAAAAACACCTTTTTTTGAAAAAAAAAACTTTAGTTTTATCCATTAAAAACCTTTACTGAATAAAATACATATTTGGAAAGGTTGTCTATCCATTAAAAACCTTTACTGAATAAAATACATATTTGGAAAGGTTGTCTAGGTTAATTTTTGCCTGTACGAAATGGTTAGATTTTTTAGTTCATTTTGTCTCATGAACTTTTGAAAAGTAACAAGTTTCCTAAATCCTTAAGCAAATTTTTATTTCAATCGGAATTAAGCACAAAAACCCTAGTACTGCAATTCATTTAGGAGTAAACGTCATTCTGGTGTTGTATACATGAATATCAATTGAATTCATCTTTGCTTCATATCCGTAATTCAAGATTTGTACCTGTAACCTTTTAATTTTTTTACATGTGACAGATAAAGATTTACAAAACTTACAACTTACTTAACCTAGTAAATCCATTTTTTATAAAAATATAATGTAAATTCAGAATTTATCTTCACTGTTTTGGATACGAATTTTTAGGTCGTTAAAATTGAAAAATCTTGAATCTTGAGCAAAGGCTCGATTTCACAATGAATGTTATTCAATTTGCTTTTTCGCCTTGACCTCCTGATCTCTGATGTTCGAAATCTGGCAACTACTACAGTCGACCTCTCATTTTTTTCCTGACTCGACCTCCGATACCATGCCTCCTGCAACATTCCACTGCACATAAACTAAATGTTGGCTAAACACTAATCACCGTTTAATCCATAATATTTCTTAAATACAACACACATGTCAACAGCAGCTCTTTTGCCAACAGACAAACAACAAAACGCTTTTGAACTAAAAGTCTCATTTTATTTCTGGCACAGATTAAAACGTTAATACCCGGTCGCTTTATGGCAAAGCCGCTACATTATTTGCCTTTGAAGCTGAGAACTAACTATATCTCTATGACAATAATAAAGCGAGCCAAAATCGCAACATCATCAATATTAATATATGTATGTATGTAGGGAAAAAGCAGAACATACAACAATGATAACAATAAAACAAGGCTGTTAAGGACCGAGCCAAATATGTTTGAATGTATGTATGTGGAGGAGGAAGATGAGGAGGATTAATAATAGCCTCAGCGATTAAAACTATTTGCTATCTGTAAAGCACAAGAAGCATTATTTTATAATTTTCCGCTTTTTTATTATCATTATCATTATTATTATTTGTTAACCTCGAGCTACAATTTGTACTTGCCGGGTCCTTGCTCCCATCTATGCTTAGTCGAGCTCATACAGGACATACAATGGGGGAATGACGGCACGGTATACAAGGATGAGGAAAACGGTTTGTGTTCAGTTGCTGGCTCGGTGCTTGTTATTGTTGTTGCTTAAACAAAAAAGCAAAAACACAAAAACCTGCAATTGTTGCACATTTGTTTTCTTCCTCATATACGTTTGTCCCAGTCCCGGTATATGTTTTTGTTGTGCCGGTATTTGTCGGTTACATTGCACAATTGCAAACGGAATACGAGGTCGTTCGAAAGGAGGGTAAGGTAAATATTTTTTGAAGGTAATAATTACAGATGCAAATTTAGAGAAATATTTTTAACTATTAAATAATAATTGCGCATCCTCGAATTTGAACAATTATTATTTAATAGTTAAAATCAGAAAAGTGGTAAAAAATCGTGTTTATCGATCATCAACTGGATTTCAAAAGAAGAACATTAAACCTTTCAAATGACGTATTTATTCAACAAACACATTTTGTTTAACTTTTTAAATTAACATTTTTTGTTATTTTCCAATTTTGGGATTTTCCACTTTAGTTTGCAACGTAACCTTACTAGCTGATATTTTCTTTAAAAAAGACGTTTGCTTAGGATTAAAATGCCTTTTTGGTTTTAAAAAGCCGCAGTCAATAGCGTTATTGAAGTTTTCACTAAAACAAAATTTTTGTAAAAATACAAGTTCACATCCCTAAAAATTTGACGTATTTGAGGTCAAGAAATACACAAAATTCAACATGACGGATACAAGTGATGAAAAATTTGCAGATTTTCAATTTTTGCTAAGAAACCAGAATTCCCAAAGTGGGGAAAATGTGTTCCAAAATTGGGGATTTGGCAAATTTGAGGTCCAAAAATATCCAAAATTAAACATAATTAATAAAATGGAAGAAAAATTTGCAGATTTAGCATTTTTGCCAAAAATAGCCAAATTCCCAAAGTGGGGAGAATGTGTTCCAAAATTGGGGATTTGGCGAATTTGAGGTCCAAAAATATCCAAAATTCAACACATCGTATAAAAATGATGAAAAATTTGCAGATTTTCTCTTTTTGCCAAAAATAGTCGAATTCCCAAAGTGGAGAAAATGTGTTCCAAAATTGGGTATTTTTACTAAAATAGTCGTTATGCCTTTATTTGCCGTTTTTATCTGAATTTTAGGCATTTTTTGACTTCAATTGCGTTATTTTCTGGCAAGGCATTATGAAAAAATACAAATTTTGCTTCAGTTCACATATTTAAAAATTTGGCGAATTTGAGGTCAAAAAATGCCCAACAAATTCAACATAACTGTTAAAAATGATGAAAAAATGGCGGATTTTGCTTTTTTGACAAAATAGCCGAATCTCCGAATGTTCCAAAATTGGGGATTTGGCGAATTTGAGGTCGAAAAATATCCAAAATTCAACATATCGTATAAAAATGATGAACATTTTGCAGATTTGGCTTTTTTGCCAACAATAGCCAAATTGCCAATGTGGGGAATATGTATTCCAAATTTGGGGATTTGGCGAATTTGAGGTAAAAATACCCAAAACTCAACATAAAGTATAAAAATGACGAACAATTTCCAGATTTTCCATTTTTTTTTTATCAAAAATAGCCGAATTCCCAAAGTGGGGAAAATGTGTTCCAAAATTGGGGATTTTTACTAAAATGGTCGCCAAGCTTTTATTTACAGTTTTTATCTGTTTTAATAAATTTTAGGTATTTTTTAACTTGAAGCATTTTTGTCAAAAATAGTCGACTTCCCAAAGTGGGGATGTGTTCCAAAATTGGGGATTTTTACTAAAATGGTATCCATGCCTTTATTTGCCGTTTTTATCTGTTTTGATAAATTTGTTCGGTACTTTTGGAAATTTGTTCGGTACTTTTGGACTTCAAATACGTTATTTTTTTAAACAGATGTGGAATAGTTATTACAATATTTTGGAACACAGTTTCCCCGCTTTGGGAATTCTGCTATTTTTGCCAAAATGCAAAATTTACTAGAATTGCCGATTTTGCATTTTTACCTAAAATTGACGAATTCCCAAAGTGGGAAAAACTTGTTCCAAAATTGGGGATTTTTACTAAATGTGTTACCAGCCTTTATTTAACGTTTTCAACCGTTTTGATGAATATAAGATATTAGTTTTTGACTTCAAGTGCGTTAGTTTTTTAAACAGATGTTGAATAATGTATCCAATATTTGGAACACATTTTCCCCAATTTGGGAATTCGGCTTTTTTTGGTAAACATCAAAATTTACTAGAATTGTTGATTTTGCATTTTTGTCAAAAATAGCAAAATCCCCAAAGTGGGGAAAATGTTTTCCAAAATTGGGGATTTTTACTAAACTGGTCGCCTTTATTAACCTTTTTATCGGTTTTGATAATTTTTTCGGTACTTTTGAACTTCAAATGCGTTATTTTTTAAGCAGATGTGGAATAATTAATCCAATATTTTGGAACACATTTTCCCCACTTTGGGAATTCGGATATTTTTTTTTTGGAAAAAATGCAAAATTTACTAGGAATGCCTATTTCCCTTTTTTTTGTCAAAAATAGTCGATTTCCCAAAGTGGGGAAAATATGTTCCAAAATTGGGGATTTTTAATAAAATGGTCATTATGCCCTTATTTCCCGTTTTGATGCATTTTAGGTACTTTTGTGGACTTGATGCCCAGAAACTAATTTTCCACATTCCCCCCTTCCCTCATCATACCGCCCTCGTATTTGTTTCAGCAATTACAGCTAAAGTACAAGCATTAAAATAAAACAGATATTGTTACAATGTATATAGTTGTCTGTTTGTCGGACAGTGTTTCAGTGTTCACACAACAATGCAATTTATATGCTGATCATGACTTTAGTTTTCCCATTTGAAGTTTGTTGCTTTTTTAGCGAATGAGAAAAATAATATAAAATTACAAAAGTTTTATTGCATTGTTTGAAGCTGTATTTAAGGATATTTATAAACAATTTAAATCGCCATCCTATTGACTTTATCCCAATCCCAACAATACAAAGAAACAAACGGAAGAACATAAAAAACATTTTATGACTTTCTGCATAAGAGCTGGCAACTTCTGCTGTTGGGGCGGGGAGGTCATTAGTAGAAAAGGGACCATTTGTATGGTCCACCCTTTAAGCAGCTTTGTTTCGTTTCTGTGCATGTCCGGGTGGGGTGTTCTAATGATATTTACATGTTAAACCTTTTTCCTCATGTGCCAATGTGTCCTCAGAAAAGGGTTGCACATTGTGCTTGGATGTGTTGGGGTGGGCACGATTACTTCCTTGCCTTTGTTGCCATACCCGCCAACACAACACAATATGTCATGTTCAATCAAAGCGCAGATTTATTATAGATTATTGCTATTTTATTGTGAAATAAACATGTAAATCTTTCAATAAAAAGAGAAGGGATCAAAAACGAATATATTTTATAAAAAGAATTAGGGTTATAAATGGTTACAATAGGAACTGGAAATGTACATCCTGGTAGCCAGCAATAGCCAACAGAATACAACAAATTCTTACAAGATTTGAGTTTATCGTCACTTATGTTGAAGACATTTGTAGTTCGAAAGAAGACAATGTGACGATTGATACTTCAGTGTTATAGAAAATGGACTGCTATAGAGAAAAACAACACGATTCAATTGTACAAAATATGATACAAATTTAAATGCCGGGATTCTGAGTTAATCTTTTGAACACTCAGACTGTACTTAAGCAAGTCGTTTACAAAACATCGAACTAGTTATTACCATACTAGTTATATTACCATAAAGCTCGGATAACTTTTTATCATAGATAAAGGCGAACATTAAATACAAAGAAACAATAATTCTGTACTGGAGTCAAGAATTGGACTTCGATGAGAAGCTCTATGTAGTGTTTGCAAATTTCAATTTACTCAAGAAAAGAAGACCGTGAACATCGGATACATTTCATAGAATTGCATATGAAACAATAACGATTGAATTGTTAATTATTCCGAAGAAGATAGTCACAAAATTTTGTTAAAAATTGTCACAGAATTTTTTACAGCGTAAAAATATAAAAAAAGTTGTGTATGCTTCGAGTAAAAATTCAATTAAAATCTTCTATTTTCAACATGACCTAGTATTAAGTCCATGTTTTTTTAGACTTTTAGTGTTATTTTTGATTTATTTTTATAATACAATATAAAACGATTACAATATGGAACAAGAAATAATTTGTGTTCGAGATACAAGTGCCTTAGAAACAGTCTCCAAAAATTTGAGAATAATTAGATTTTTTTGAAAAAAAAAATGGTAGAAAAAACCCATAAATAATAGAAACAAGTAAGTAATTTTCAGTCGGCTAAATTGAGGGTATATATACCCTCACTCTCAGAGAACATATATACGGATGTTATAAGGAATTAAATTTAACGTATGACAACATAATTTGTGAGGAAGGTACTAGGAGGTTCGTATCCCAGCTTCCACATTTATAAAATAATTGTAAAACATTTGGTTTTAAGTGAAATGTTTAAATATGCAAATGATTTTGACTACCCGTATGGATGTTATGCCGGTTTTATTGCAACCAAAGTGTATGCCACTTTGTGTGGGAGGTACCAGAAGGGGTGTGGCAATATCGAAAAGAATTGTCAATTATAAAATTTCACAGTATTCAGATCAGCCGTATGGAAGTTATAACAGCTTTAATTTTAAGTAGTTTTGCATGATTTGTTTGGGAGGTACTAGAATGGGCGTGTCAAAACCTGTCATAATTAGTACACTGATTATGAAAACATTATCAAATACCAAATATAGCTGATTCCGAATATCCGTGTGGAAGACTATTTGTTTGGGAGGTACCAGAAAGGGCGCGGCAATTTCGCTCATCTTCGAACTTAAACTAAGTTTGGGAAAAATATTACCATGTGCAAAGTTTGAATCCTTTCGAGAGTTATCGTGTACACCAGCCAGTCAGACAGAGGAACGGGCATGGCTCAAACACATTAAAAAGTCGTGAAACGGATTTGGTCCAAACATACTTAGGGTCTTAAGTCACTCCTTCAACACGTTACACTTTTTATACACTTCACGAGAGTATTATGTCTTTGTGCATTTGTTTGTAACACCCAAAAGGAGGCGAGATAGACCCATTGTTACTTATACCGATCGATTTAGAATCACTTTTTGAATCGATTTAACAATGTCCGACTGTACGTCTGTCTGTTGTATTGTTGTAAGCAAATTACAGGTCGCAATTATAGTCCGATCTTAACAAAAATTGACACAAGTAAGTTTTGTGGATCAAAGACGAACGCTATTTAATTTGAGGCATATCGGTTCAAATTTAGATATAGCCCCCATACAAATGTCGCTCCAGATTTGACTTTTGCCGCTCTAGAAACCACATATTGTATCCGATTTTGTTCAAATTTGGCTTAACACTTTATAATCTAACTAGAAACAGCTATGCTGAAAGTGGGTAATGCCGGTTCAGATTTAGATATAGTCCCCATACAAATGTTGCTCCCGATTTGACTTTTGCCGCTCTAGAAACCACATATTGAACCCGATATTCTTTAAATTCAACAAAACATCTTATAATGCAACTATAAACACCTATGCTGAAAGTGGGTAAGATCGGTTCAGATTTAGATATAGCCCCCATACAAATGTTGCTCCCGATTTGCCTTCTGCCGCTCTACAAAACACATATTGTACCCGATTTTCTTTAAATTGGGCACAACATCTTATAATCCAATTAGAAACATCTATGCTGAAAGTGGGTAAGATCGGTTCAGATTTAGATATAGCCCCAATAGAATTGTTGCTCCTAAATGTTTAACCGATTTTGGCCAAACTATACATATTATATTTCATATATTTCGTTTCAGGTTTCAATATGCCCCCATACAAATGTCATTTCCGATTTAACATTTTTTATCAAACACATACATTTACAGGATACAAAAATCCTTCCCGTTTTCACTTTATTACCGATTTGAATTGTATTCGGATAGTCGGCTCCGCTCGACTTTAGCCTTTCCTTACTCCTACTCTGTAGAGTAAGGAACCAACACTGAACCAACACACCAATAAATGCAGTGCATTGCGTTGGTGGAAGGAAGGTCAGGCATTGGAAGGAGGAAAGAGGGAGTAATTAATGTCTGTTGACATCTGTTTTGAATCTCTGAATGTCGTAATTTGAGGGAAAGATATTTGCCGGAAGTCGATTCCACATACGGATAGTACGGGCGAAGAACGAATTTATTCTGTACTGTGTAGTGCGACCGGTTGTCCAATCGACAAGAAATGGGTGAGCGTTCCGTTCTCACGGGCGGTATAAGATCACGAATTTCCGAAGAACAAAAACCATGAAAATATCGATAGAACAAAAAAATCATGATTATCTTTGTGGTTAAATAATTTTTTTTTTTGGAAAAAAATAAATTTTTCTAATTTTTTCTCACTTTTTCTATGTGAAAGTGATATTCACAACATTTGGAGCCATCATATTTACCTTTAATTGGACATATAAGAAAGTGTTATTGGGCTTATACTTTTGACGCAAATTTCATAGTTTTTGTTGTATATAGAGTGAAATAGGACAAAAATGGTACAAATCAAAGGACAACAGCTAGTTGCACAGACACGTAAAAGCAGGTACATTTAAGGGCTAAAACGGAAAAAGAGGGATAAAAATGCTTCCAACCAAACGGATGCAACTGGAATAATAAAAATCGGTGTAAATTTCGGTGGGCCTGCGTGCACGCGAAAAATAAAAAATCTTTCAGCATTCGTACTTTTAGTGTGAAAGAGGGAAAAGGGAATATTATTGGTACCGACCATATGGCTGACCGCTCTCACGTGAGCGTCAAGTAGTACCTTAAGGCACCGTTCTGACCATATGACACATAAATCACAATATTGTCGTGTACATTTTCTCTGTGTGTAGACAACATAAAGGATATTTATTATCAGGGGAAAACGGGACGAAAATAGATAAAAATAGAACCAACCAAAAGGATGCAGCAGGAATCGTGAAATTCTGTAATAAAATTTCTCTGACTAGCATACAAAATATCATAGTTTTCCTAACATAGGGTCCGCCATCTAACGTTTTTTTTTCAACTATTCAACCGTTGGACTATTATTTGTGGCGTGCCCTCAGCAGCCATTTGAATGAAATTATTTTCCATTATTAACCGGAAGGATTGTACTTTCAAATAAAAGAAAGAAATTTGAGAAAATATTCAGTAGTTTTTTTATAGCATTTAAAAAAAATAATTTATTTGTTGAAATATGTGGTTTCTATGGCGGAACGGGTAAATCAAAGGTGACATTGGTATGGGGTCCGCCATCTAACGTTTTTTTTAACTATTCAACCGTTGGACTATTATTTGTGGGGTGCCCGAGGCAGTCATTTGAATGAAATTATTTTCCATTATTAACCGGAAGGAAATTTGAGAAAATATTCAGTAGTTTTTTATAGCATTTAATAAAAAAAGTTATTTTGCGGACGATAGCCTCTAATCTGCCAGTATTGCTGTGATAGGAATATAAGATTCGGCCAGGCCAAGTTTTATGCTCTTTTAACTAGTTTTTTTTTGTTAACATTACACATTTTGTATATGGTATTTGGGCTATCATCAAAAAAATGTTTTAATTTCTACTTGCTAGAGTTCGTTACCCTTCTCCTAGAAGTATGAAGTTTTTTTAATTTTGTTTAATTTTGCGTTGCTGAAGCAAAAATTTTAAAAAATAAGTTATTTGTTATATTAGAAAATGTAAATGGCTGGCATCCTAAGAAAACAATACCAATTTGAAAGAAGTCTACGAATAAATGTAGAAGTATTGGACCTTTTTGTATTAATATAATCAGTTTGCATCGAAAACGCACACCAGTCCTACGCAAAAGAAATTTTGGAAACAAAATTGGTCGCCCTACAGGGTGGGATGGTACATATCATTTGTTACATACAAAAGTGTAACGCATCGAAGGAATAACTGAAGACGCAAAATATGTTTGGAGCAAATTTGGTTCATAACTTTTTTTATGCTGTTTGAGCCAAGTCCGTCCACCCACATTGATGTAGATGATAATTTCCTATAGAAGCCGAATGATTTATTCAAACCTTGTGCATATTATATTTTCCCAAAAACGTTGCTTAAGTTCGAAGATGGTTAAAATTGAAAGGCACCTTCTGATACCGCTCATGCAAATGTCAAATATACTACATAAAACCAATGGATCGGCCACATAGTTATTCGGTATTAGTAATGAAATCGTCCACCTTATCTTATCCAAACAAAATAATATTCCATCTCCCAAAAATGAAATGAAAATCTCCATCTCATGGCCATTTCCCCTGGCTTACACTTATCACATTGACCTCATCAACCTGCACATGCCCCTTAAGAATTACAATGTGTGTGTTTCCCCTCTCTAGCTACCTAAACACATACTCGTATATGGACACTTATGGGATTATTTACTTATATTTTATTTAGTAACGACACTGGCATCTCAGAAATTACGCACACTTGAAAGTGCGGTCTGATGCTTGGGGTTTTTGTTTCCACACAGACGACGCATTACATAGACCCCCTCGCGCCAGGCATTTTCCGCAGATCATGTGAGGCTGCCTGTGTGTGTGATTGTGTGTCCATAACGACGACATTAAATGGAAAATGCGTTTTGACTTAAAGTACGGGCAAATTGCCACTATCTTTTCATAGTTAAAGTTGTCGTCGTAGTGTATCACAAACATATAGTGTCATCATGAGCTCCCCCTCCCTCCCGCTCACTGCGTATGGTTTCATAAATAGTTTGAGTTTGATGATGTTGCATGCAGCATGAATTTGCATTTGTTGCTGCTATTCATGCACTCGGAATATGTAAATTAATCAACAGCAGCAACAACAACTTCCACATAATTTGCCAACAATGACTGAGTGGCCTGTCACTGCAGCGAGAGGGTGGTGTGGCATGGTGCATCAAACATGTGTGGCACGGTTGTGTGGCATGGCATGAATACTTGAACTCGTGAGTGTGTGTATGTGTCCGTGTCGCTTGCACCGTAGAAAAGTTTCAATTTATTTCAATGTGGCATAATTTATGCTTTTATTAGAAAATGAGTGTGTGTGTGTGTGCGCGCACTCGCCCGAGTGCAGTTGGAACGTGTGTCAGCCGTGTACTGGAGTAGTGGGTCATAAGCGGCCTTAACGGGAAATGAATCATCAACAAGCTCTCAGCTTTCTCTTCTCTTCGAACTAAAGATGTCAGTCATTATTGTGACTTTAAGAGGAAGTCTTAAATCATATCTTCGAGTCGCATCGACATGGAGATATATGTACATTCGTATTTATTTACATAAAGGGAATAGAGAGGGCAGTGAGGTTTTGTGCTTAAGAAAATAAAGCACAGTCAGGGCTTTGCATTTTGAATTTTTACTAACAAATCTCAGAAGTGTTCTGGAAGAAAAAAAAAACGAAAATTTAGCATTTTTAGAGAAGAGAACGGAAACAAGTTGCTGTTTTTGTTACGAAGAAAACGGTGAAAAAACGTGTCCATATTATTTTTAAATATTTGTTCTTACCTTGGCTTAATGGAAATATAAGTGTTAGTTAGAATGATAGCGGTTTAAGTCATCAAATCCACAAAAATGAGATATCCCATTTTTTCTCTTTACTATGATCTCTAATTTATGAACTTTTATTTTTGAAATTTATAAAAATGTACCCTTACAATGACATTTCTCATTTTATGCACCCCAAAATTGTGTTTTGTGTTACTTTGAAAGTGGTCTAAGTCACACTATATCCACTAATATTGATGTGTGGCGATGCAAACAAACATTATTTATTTATAATGACTTGAAATTATTAGAATGGTAAAAAATAATTTTAATACAAAGTTTAATTTTTTTTGAAACAAAATATTTTTGTTTTCTTTAATTTTTGGTAAGGAAATATTACTTTTGCGAAAAAAAAATAAAAATTTTGTGTGTTAATTTTTTTCAATTTTGGTCTAAGTCAGTACATTCTCCGAAAGTAGAGGTTCCCTTAGAGTTAAAGTTATGCTTCAGTGGAAAAATATTTTGCAATTGAATCAAACTTAAACCATTGCATACCTCAGAACGGATAAAGTGTGTGTCATCTTGAATTATTTCAAAAGGTATGTACTGAGTAATGATCTATAAGCATTCATCTAATCATAGAATGGATATGAAACGAACATAATGTCTATTTTCTTTCAAATAATATAAAGTCATGGTCTAAGAACCTTGACCAAGGTTCAATCAATATTTGCATTTTGATGAAACTCTGTTTCATATTTGTATATTAATAAAATATTATGATAGCAGTGCTACTTCGCACGCGAAAAAGCCAGTTATTTGTTATTAGTTTTATCAGTCTCTGTTTTTGTAAAGTATTTATTTAATTTTCTTTTGGTGGATATAGATAAATCTAAAATAGTAACCTCCTGTTAGATAGCACTCGTGCACTGTCAAAGGAATCTGCTTGTCGAATTGCACTATTTTAGCTGAACTCCTTTCGTATGTATCATTTTTATCATTTTCTAGCCAGTTTCGAACAAAAAAGTACAACCGCATAGCCTTTTATGTGCTGGATCCCACGTTTTCTGCACCTCTTTCCCAAAAAATATACATTTTGAAAAATTACTATTGGTAACATGTGTTCTCACTTCTCTCCTAAAATCATGTACTTTTTGTGGTACCACGTTTATTCCTCCTTATAAGTACAAATTTAAATAAATTAAATATGCTTTTACCTAATTAAAGGGCTGTACAACATTTGTATCCCTTTTTGTCCCGAGCACCCCTTAAAAGTACAAATTTCGAAAAATCCAATTTAATTGCGCTTCTACATTGTCAGTAGAATTTACATATAAAAGTTTACTGTTTTAACTGCAATACTTTAGTTGGTACCATTTTTATCCCTTTTTGTCCCGAGCACCCCTTAAAAGTACAAATTTCAAAAAATCCAATTTTACTGCGCTTCTACAGGGTCAGTAGAATTTACAAATCAAATTTTACGATTTTAACTGCAATACTTTAGTTGGTACCATTTTTATCCCTTTTTGTCCCGCTCACTCCTTATAGGTACAAATTTTCGAAAAATCGATTTAGATTACGTTGCTACGTGGTCACAGGAATTTCCACACCAATTTTTACGGCTATAGCTGCAATATTAAAATTGGTACAGATTTTATCCCTTTTTGTTCCGCGCACCCCTTAAAAGTACAAATTTCTAAAAATCCAAGTTCTGCATGATCAGAAGAATTTACATATCAAGTTTCACGATTGTAGCTGCAATAATTTAGTTGTAACCATTTTTATCCCTTTTTGTGCCGCTCACCCCTTAAAGGACCAAAAATGCATTTATATTGCGCTTTTATGTGGTGAGAGGCTCGATATCCTAGCGAATAAAAAATACCTACTTCTCCAACTGAATTAATTATATAATAACTTGTGAATTGAGAAAGAGAAACCAAACCAAACACAATTCCATCCAATGCAATTAAATATAAGCTTAACTTAATTAACAACTGCTAGACAATTTCACGTGAAATAAATTACATTTATGACAGCACAAAGTTTCCCAGGTTCTCGTATTCTAATCTTCCTCAACTAGAACGCAACGCAAATATGCAATAAAACTGAATTGAATTAATTCCGAAACATTCTAAGTATGTATGTATGTACGAACCTTGGGAGAAAGTTTCGCAAACAAATATTCCCAGTTGTTTTATTGTCAAGGAAATGTGTATTTTCTGCTTTCAGCTTCAAGTGACGAGGAGGAGAGGGGGAGGGCGAGAAATGAAAATAAACTTTAGTTATTTTCACATAATTGTATACAATTTGTATGTTTGTTTGTTGGTGTTTGTTTTGCATATTCTTGACGGAATAATGCCATCCTTAACGAGCATTGCTGCTGCTGTTGTTGTTTTCGTTAGCAATTTATAACTACTTTGGAACTACCGGTTTCATAATCAAATACAGGTCATTCTCGCAACCAACAACACTAACGCAACAATTTAGTTTTTACAATAAAATACTAGAACGGTTGTAAGTTGAAGTTGACGTTTAACGCATAACAAACGTAATGTAAACGTGAGCTTTCCACGGAGAGTTTTTTGTCGAGCTTGAATTGAGCGTGAACGAGTGTTGCCCGTAATGAAGTCATTTTGTCAATGTTGCAAACAACACAATACAATGCAGCGGGGAAAAAACGTTGTGTTTCCTACTTGACACCATCAGCACTTCTGGGCCATTCAACAGCGAGCCTAGTGTGTGTGAGGGAGAGTGTAAGAATTTCATTTAAAAACTATAAAAAAACAACAGAAAGCTTAAGATCTTAAAGAAAGTTCTAAGGGAAATGTACAATAATAATAAAGTCGAATTTAAGGTGAGCGAAGGTATCATTAAACACACCAATAAGTCTAAATGTAACATTGGTTTTAGAATTAAAAAAAACTCAAGATAAATATCCATTAGGCTTAATATTGAAGTTTTCTAAAAATCTGAAAAATAAATAAACATATAAATAATAATAATATAAATAAATATATTCGGTTGATAAAACAAGCACTTAGTTAGTTGAGTCTTTTTTATATTTCGGTAACGATATATGTTCTTGATATTGGTAAAATTCTAAGACGATCTACCCATATCCTTTTGTCTTTTATTTTTTTATTTTCCTTAACAGTGACTGGATATACCCACTAATATGTAGAGTATTTAAGGAATATTTTTTCCTCAAAAGTTTAAATTTGTACTACCATTAAGTTATTTTTTCGCCACATTCACATTAAGAGTGAAATGGGACAAAATGGAATAAAAATGGTACCAAAAAAAACGACAACAGCTAGGAACATTAAATTCGGTTTGATCATAGCTATAATTGCTTAAACTTGTAAAATAAATGAATATTTTAAAATTCAAACTTTTAGAAAATGGGGAAAAGAGAAAAAAATGGGAAAAAGGGATAAAAATGGTATCAACCAAATGGCTTAAGTTGAAAACTTAAAAGAATCTCCATTCCTCTGGCAGTGTTGACGCTCGATATAAAGGAATTTTCCGAAATTTATAAATTAAGAACCCAAATTGGAAAAAGGAACTAAAAACGTACCAAACAAACGGCTTTTGCTGGAAACGTGGAATTTGTTATATACGTTTCTCTAATTGAGACTAGACTTGTAAAATAAATGTATATTTCGAAATTAGTATTTATAAGATTAAAATGGGAAAATGGATAAAAATAATTCCAACCAAACGGCAGCAGCTGAAATCATTAAATTCAGGGTGTAGGCAACGTGATTTCTGCGGACGGCTTAAATTTTAAATGGGTAAAATTAGTCGAAAGCGATGAAGCTTTTTGCTACCAATATTTAGGGTATCTAAATATATTTGTTGAATGTTTCCGTTTTATCCCCTTTTGGAATGTAATATTTATTATTTTGATACGTATAGTAGGGTGGGTCACATACAAAAATTAAAGATTGGAAAATGAAGACTGGAAATACTTTGACGACGCGGTGACATGAAATATTACCTAATGAAAAGTCGTCCAAAAAGTGAAAATCTCTCAAAACAAAAACATGACCACAAAATTAAAAAACATCCAAAACGTAATTTTTCATTTTAATATTTATGAAAAATGTCACAAAAACTATGTATACCACACAAACCATTTTTGGGGCCATTCTTCATATTAACATTTATAAAAATGGTCCGAAAGGGCTATTACTCATATTTGAAAATATTATTATTTGCAAAATAATATGAAATCTTTTTATGAAAAATAGCGCACTTTTTGGTGTGCTTTTTTATTGGGTGATTTTTCAGGGCTGCACGCCCTGAAAAACACCTCTTCACAAAAAACAAAATACTACAACATCCATGACCCAAAAGGTCTTTCTGCATATTAATCGCCAAAAAGGCGATTTCAAAATGCAAAATGAAAAATAGCCGCAATCCCAAATATGAAATATTGACCACATTTTTATGAAAAATAGCCCACTTTTTTGGTCGAATTTTCGTATGAAATATCGTTTTTTTGGGCGATTTTTCGTGCACCCCTGTGACGCCCATGAAAACATCCCTAAATTGTATTTATTTTTATGTTTGTGTCAAAGTTTTGTGACCCTTGAAAGCACTTTAAATATAAATTTTGACTTGATTGTCTTTGATTAACTTATGGGTCGAATTATGGTAATTTTTGTGATTTTTCTATGTGACAACTAAAAGCTCATATTTCTTGGAATTATTTTGTGAAAGTTTCTATGCATGGCACAATAACAGAGGTAGTGTCGCCCGTACAGCTGATTAAATTTTTTATTGTCAAATTTATAGTTGCAGGTTCATGTGAAGAGGGGGCGGGGTGTTGTGGGTTCCACCCCCCAGAGAGGTTTCGAATAAATATTTTTACAATCTTTCTAGACTTTTATAGCTATAAAATTAATAATTTGTAAATACTTTTTTAATAATTTGTCTGAAATGTACTTTTTAACCTTTACCTTTGTAAGATTAATTGAAAACAATCCCCCAGGTCAAAATCCTACGCACGGCCCTGATTATATGAATGTGAATTGACAATCAAAATGCTAAAATACACAGGGTTATATCTGAATTTTAGTTGTTGTTGGGCAATTGCTTCTACCTCTATTATTGTATCATGTTTCTATGGAAAATAAATAGAAAATAATAGAAATATTAATACCTTCCGCATGAAGCATAAATTATGAATATCACAATAAAAATGCTGTCACTGACTCCATTTTTGTGAAAATAGATGATACGGAGTAAAAAGACTTTTTACAAAAAAAGAGCGCTATTTCAATTTCAATTTCCCTCCGATGTTCATCATTTAGGCATCATTCGAAAAGTATTGACTGCAGTTATATATTTACTTTTACAACAGACGACCCACCAGCTACGAAATAGTTTTCAGTTGTCACTGTGAAAAAATACTATAAAATACTGTAACAATTTGACCGGCAAATTTCTCAAAGACAAGAAGCAACATTTGTAATTAAAATAATGTCAAGGTTCTATTAATTTAGGGAAAAAAATAGACAAAATTCCCATACAAAAAATTACACAGAAAAAACATGAATTTTATGGGAGTCTTCAGTAGCGTTTAGCTCACAGACGGCTCGATGTAGAAACGAACTACAAACTACACTATTAAACAACATATATAATAAAAATATAATTAAAGGTACTCATGATGGCTACAAATATTGCGAATTACACTTTCACATAGAGACAGTGGAACAGTTTTCAAAAATTTGAGAAACAAATATTTTTTTGAAAAAAATTCGGAAAAAATATTTTGTTTTACTTTTTTTATAGCTAATATTGTTACTCATTGTGTTATTGTTAAACAATCAAAACTTTATTTTTGTAGGGTGGCTGGAAAGTGTTTTTCTTTGCATGGACCGCGACCCAGATTGATGTATAATCGAGGGCTATCACCTTTATAGACATTTTGGTAACTTCTCTCTATAAGCGTAGTACAATTATTGCTCCCTAAAGGCAGAAAAAACTATGGGAAGTATTTTCAAATAATTTTAAAAGCATACGAGTCATTCCAAGTCAAGTGGTACGATTTTTGACCTCGAAAAATGACCTTCTCATAAAAGTATTGTATTTTTTTGGAAAATAAAAAATCATGAGTTATGATCAATTTAACAGTGAAAAAATCGTAATCGATTTTTCTGAATTTTTAAATTAGTGAGTTTGGAAAGGTTCTATTTATTTTTAAGATTCATATATATTCAAAGAATTAAAGAATGTTTGAATCAATATTTCCAAGTCTAGACATTTCTAAATAAGTGATTATTCCAGTTTTGAAATAGTGAGTCGTTTCAAGTTGTTATAAGACTGAAGCTTTTTGATTCGTGTTCATTTTTACTATTTATGAACCTTCATAATTGACCTTTGATTAAATCAAATTAATAATGAAGATGGATGATTGATTGATATGATGATGATGGATATGACATAAACGAGTCAAAGCGTATTTATATCTTCATATCAATTGAGGTTGACGGACTGTTCATGTTGCAGCTGCTTCCCCATGTCAGCATTGCATAAGACAAAACCTCATTCCCCCAATTCAAAATAATATTTTATTCATTAGCATAAAATGTAAATATCTTCATTTTCTCCACCCCACTTCACTCCCAATAAAAACTTGCTCAACAGTCAATTTAAAAGCATTTGCATATATCAACGACTCTAGGTGGATGGATGATGATGGCGATGACGGAGGATGTCCTTATCTAACCTGAGACTAAGAGCAAAACGGTTTATTAGCGCCAACATTCAATCATGTGTATCCCAACACCTACTCTATGGCCGTATCAATAGAACACATCACCATCATCATCATCGACATCATCGTCTATGGACGGAATGTAAATGGAAAGAGTTAAAGATGAGAGATTGAGGCAAAATTAAATTAACCATGCACGACTTACGACTAACAAAAATCAAACTGAAAATAAAATAAAAATATCCTGCACGAGTCTCGGGCAACATCAACCGACCGACCACATCAACGAAAGGACAAGGACGAGGACGATTAAATGTTTAAGCAGAGCAAGCCATGTTGTGTGAGACAGACAGATGGTAATCGAATGGAATGATATTTTGCTGGTTTCCGGTTTATTACCGGGAAAAGTGGGACGAACTCAAAAAAAAAAATAGAGAAAGAGTCACAACATAGTTAAACTTTAATGAACCGAACCGAAAAAATCACAGCGATATGTCAGCGTGTTAAGTTAACAAAACAAAACTTGTGATAACGATTCTACCGGATGGTAGGAAGAGAAAGGCAGAGAGCGAGAGAGGAAAGGAAACGTTTTTTTCGTAGGATACACACACAGATTTTCAGGAATACCTCCCACACACAGACCGAAGTGAAATTGGAATTTCACTTCAACACATACATACACAGACACAGCCTGAAATGGATACATACACTGCGAGCTGACAATACCCTTCAAACTTCAATAAGCTCAGGCACATACACATGCACGAACACAAACTCACATTAAGGACTTTTGTTATACATACCCAGACTCATGCACATTCAGTCGTTCAGAGATACCCGCACGCACTCATTGAGCAGGATTTATAACTGTAATTGAAGATGGAACAAAGCGCTTTTGGATGACGGCTTCGTGTATACCAACAATTTATTGATTTTTAGTCGAAGTTTTCCCAAAACCGTCATTGTTGTGCCCCGTCACCACTGCCGCCGCCCCAAACAACGCACAGTGGTGGCACACAAGTTTACGAGCATTGTTGTTTCTCTTGCGGGCGTGTGCTGTTGCTATTCCCCTTCTCTTGATTTTGGTCGTTGGCATGTTATGAATTTTCCTTGGTTAGAATTTTCCAAGTTTGGTTAGAATGCAGATGGTGTGATTAGTGTGGAATGCTCTATCACTCACTTTAACAAAGTTTTTATTAATTTTAGATTGATTTTTAAATAATAAAAATATATAAATTTCTAAATTTTTTCAATGATTTGTTTTTCTGACCCAATGAAATTCAGTTCTTGACACATTTCGGTGGAAAAAATCCATTGATTTAATTCTAAATCACTAGCAATCAACAAAATATCAAACGAAATTCAAAATTTACATTTACAAAAACGATAATTGAAATTGAAAAATTCGATTCGAAATTTCAAAGACGCCACTGAAATCCAAAAATGTTCGGTTGCGTATCATTTATGTCTTTATATACTTATGCATTTGTATGTAAGTCTTAAATGGAAGCGAGATAAACACTTCCATTTGACTTTTGGCGCCATAATACTTAATTATTTAGGTTAGGTTTTGGTGGCATTTTAATTTTTTATTTAATTTAAAAATTCCAATTTTCGTTGAAGGTAAAGGTACTCTCATATGATCTAAGGATAAATGTAGAAGTTATGACCTTCTTTGTAGACGACAAAAACATGTTTTATTTTTTATTTTTGTGTAAATAGCGCGAAAACCCCCTTTACAAATTAAATAACAAAATATTTTATTTTGCGGGAAGAGAAAGACAAGGCCTATTCCAAGAAAGTCTTTGAATCAATGTTATGGCCCTTGCATGATATCTCTGTAGCTTTTCAGGAGAACTAATTAAAGATTATAATCCAGATCGGCGCTATTTAATTTAATTTAGGTATAGCCCCCACAGAAATTTTCCTCCCTATTTCACTTTTCCCGTTCTATAGGGCACATATTTTATTTGATTTTCTAAAAATTTGGCACAAGAACTTATGTTTCAACTAGAAACATCTATGATGAAAGTGAATTGGATCGGTTTAGATTTTCTTAAAATTATGGCTCCGATGTTTTAAAATTTTGCAAAACACAGAGATTTTGCTGTAATTTGGCAGAAAACGTTATATTTCACCTAGGGACTGTTAAATCGATTTCGATTTTGGAGTTCAAAAGATTGACTTTTTGGAGTCGATTTTAAACTTTGAAATATATACTGGAATCGACTTGAAATATTTAACAATAATTTTAAACGGATGACCCTCAGTGTATTATATGCGGCAAAAACTCCCAAATTTCTTGCGCCCAAATCTCAACTTTACTGATTGAATTTTGGAAAGAACATTCCTATTAAGCATATTCTAAAAGATTTTAACAATATCGCGGTTAATTTTAGCTGTGGGTGCATTTAAAGTTCATAAATGCTAAAATTGTTGCAAATTCCATCATAAGAGCAAATTCGGCAAGTGAGTTGTGCTTCTCGTTCGTTTGTGAGAATCATCTCCTTATAGAGGCCGGTTTTGATGTTGAAAAGTCGCTGCGAAGCCACTTGAAAAGACTTTTGACATGGTCGAAATCGTGATCGTGGTAGTCTGCAGCCAAGTAATAAATGTCACCATACCATTTGTAAATAAATTTGCATTCTATTAAATATAGAAGCAAAATGGTCTTGAGCCAGGACAATATCCCAGTTCAAATCAAATAAAAAATAATTTTTATAAAAAATTTCGAAAATCGTAAAAAACCAAACATTTTATTTAGGCGTTGGACGTGGACTGGACTGACAATTTTCATTTACTTGTGGACTCAAATGAAATCATTGGTAATGATTTGTATTCACATATATATTAAAATAAGAAATTTATGAGGTTTTTTCATTTTAACTTACATGAGAGGTGGGCGTGGTTGTGGGCGGATTTAAACAAAAATTGTTTTTAATCTAATTTGACGACATAACGGATGTGTGCGGACGGATTGCCAGGTTCAAGCTCTATTCCATCTAATTTTTGCCGCAGCCTGTATGAAAATATTCCACTGTGCGACCCACTATAAAAATATACAATATTTTTTCTCACAAATGTTTACTTTCCACTTTTTCCAAATTAATTAAAAATACTTAAAATTCATTTAGAACTATGTTTGGCGACTCTGAGTGTCTAGATTAATTATAAAATAAAATTTTTTAAC
The DNA here is from genome assembly GCA_947397865.1 of Polietes domitor. Taxonomy (NCBI): domain Eukaryota; kingdom Metazoa; phylum Arthropoda; class Insecta; order Diptera; family Muscidae; genus Polietes; species Polietes domitor. The sequence goes on from OX377620.1 coordinate 50,719,315, forward strand.
TATGCCTAGTTATCGGTAGTTTATAATTTTATTTGTGTTTACGAGTGTTGGAATTATGGTAAATCGTTTTCAATTGTCACTCAAAAAATATAAATTGAAATTCTGAAAAGCATTTGCATTTCTATTTGTTTTTGTTTTTTTATTTTTTTTACTAAGGGATTTGCTTGGTTACTTTTAGTTACAGTTGCTAAATGAGGAATGATTTTAAATAAATATTAACGACATCTTCATCGACAAATCCTATTGAGAATTGCGTTGAAATATTTAATATTTATTCGATACGAAAATATTTCTTATGAAACATTATGAATTTTCCTTTTTTATGTGTAAAACACGCTAACAGAATGCGGGTTTTTAATGTCGAACAATATTTGAACTGCAATAAATTAAAGTGACAATTTTGGAATCTCTTTTAAATATACTTGATATTTATAAATTCCATTTTTATAAATATCAAGTTTTAAAGGAAAAAAAGTGCATAGAATTAATGGCCACCGCAATTAATGGACCAAAGTGTTGAAGGAGTTTTTGAATCATTGACATAATTTATATTATTTTGAAAAATAAGATATCGACTCCGAACGAAATGGTTGGTTGAATAGTTGAAAATCGATTTTCAATCCTGCATACCATTCCCTAATTTCAGCTGGAAACATATATTGTGAATATAGACTACATTGGTCCATTATATAGTACTCATACAAAAATCGTTTCCAATTTCACTTTTTCCCCGAATTCAATTGTAATGGGGCAGGAAGTGAGGGTATAATATAGTTGGCCCGGTCCTACTATAGCCTTTTGTCCAATTTTTCTGAGATAATAGGCCCTTCAAAGCACTTTAAATATATCATTTAGTCTTATTAACTAATTATTGGACATTTTGATAATTTTGAAATGGCAACTAAAAATGTATTCGTATTTTGTAGACGTATTTTATTAAGACTAAATAGCTGCAGTCTATATCCTTCGAATTATGTCTAAATGATGAAATTCAGCGCTCATATTTGTAATAGTTTAAAAATAAAGCATCTTTTGTTTAAACTATTTTTACAAAAATGGAATCCTTCCCCTACAAAATTGGTAGAAAAAGCCCAATAATTCGATTAATAAGCTATTCTAAGGTAAGGGAATCAAATTATATTTAAAGTACGTTGAAAGGTTTATTAATACAGAAAAAATTGGACAAAAAAGCTAAATATAAAAAAATTACATTGGAAAAACAAGATTTTAGGAGTGTTTTCAGTAGATAAAAATTCTGACAATTTTTTTCATGACCCAGCCTGATAAACATATATGAGGCTCCTTCTAATAATCTCTCATTACTTTGGAGTTTATCCTCAGGAACTTATTTTAGAGTTTATTTCTCATGTTTATCATAAACGTGTCTTTTTTGTCACAATATTGTATTGAGCATAAATTTAATCTTGAAAACTTTTCGATTCAATATATTTTTTGCTTTTCCCTAGATAGCACAATTCTGGACCTACTTATAACCATTTGAGAGAAATGGTTTACCAAACCTCTTTTAAAATTGATATTTTTTACTTTGAAGGCCACCAATTCTAGTATATCTATTTACCACCTTCACATACCACCCCCTCTGATTGGTGTTGCATTGTGAGTGTGTGTATACCTCGTGTGTAACAGCTTGCGCATAAAGAGGGGAAAATAAGTGAACGCTTTTATTTTCGTTTTTCCTTTCTGGCGAAATATGTATTTTCAAAATAAAAACAAACCGGCAACCCCCAGCAAACTGTTTTTTCTCAAGTTTTCCTTTCGCTTTCCTCTTCGCTGCTGTTGCTTTGTTTGCTGCCTCATGCATTTTCATGAGTAAAACTTCACAATTCCCAGTTTTTCTTCGCCATCCACGCCAAAAACATTTCCTCTTTTTGCAGTGTATGTTTCCCCTAAATTTCTGTGGCCTTCGCGTTCCCCCAACACCCCCTTGTGCCAAGCAGGCAGGACTAACCACCCTTCGCAACAACAACACATGTTGTTTTTGTTGTTGTTTGCTGTATAAACATTCCTGCTAAGAAATTCCAAGTTCTCTTTGATTTTTCCTGTTTTTTGTTTGTTGCGTATATTTGTGTGGCGTCTGATTGCGATGTGTGTTTTCGTTGGCAACCTGTTTTCTTTTGTTTTTTTTTTTTTCGTTTCCATCTTCTCCTAATGATCCCCTTTTTTGAGTTGAGTTGGGCTTTGTGTTTGTATTCCTTGGTGGCAACATACCCTACTTTCTTACCCTTTTGTTGTTGTCATTTCATTTCCCATCAAAATTCGTATTCTTTGCCATTTCACTCTTCAATGTGTTCCTAATGTCCTGTGCGTCCGTCTGTTGGCCTTATATTTAGATGACCGGAATTAGAATCAGGCATCATGAACAGATGGAAAACGTAATCGTGTTGCTGTCCTTCGAGAGTACATGTTATTTAGTTTTCGTAAGTAAGGATGTACGGATGTGACCCAGGATCTTATCAATCTTTAATAATGAAATTGCCACAATACGGCCATAACAACGTGTTTCCATAGCCACTTGAACCTTGGGTTGCGTATATTAAGGGAAAGTCATTGTAAAAGATAAATAAGCCTTTAGTGTGCTATGGCCGCAATCAGAAAAGTGTATTAGATCCAAGAAAAGATGGATCAAAATTAATAAAATTCATAATTTTTTAGCACCCAGTAGACTTTATTCAATTTATGTTTAATTTTTCTTTGTATTTACTCAAAATTCTTTTTTATTACTCATTTAAAATACAAACGTACTTAGATTGAGTAACATTTTTAAACTCAATTATATATTTCATAATATTTCTTCTGAGTGTGAAAGAAAATATTCAATTTTTTGTATTATTTTAAACAACTTTACATCCTTCGTTCCACCCCTTTTTTGCTTCTTCGTTGCAATTCCCAGTTCTTGCCTCAGGCACAGAGAAATTATTTAAAGCAAATACAAATCTGTTTTACGGAAATGAAAATCTATTAAAATTTTAATTGAATCTGAATCAAAGCATAGTTGAAAGATTTTCTCGTTAACTCTTAAATGAAGTCACAAAGGAGAGAAAGTTGTAAATTTTAAATCAATTAATATTTCATTTGGATTGATTGAATATTTAATTTAAGTAAAATTTTTCCAAGATGGTCAGAATAAAGCAAATTAATAAGTTATTTGTGGAATATGTATTAATGAGTTTTAGTGGAAGAAAAATCTCTTCGTTAGAGCAAACAAATATCGAAGACAGATGGTAACATTACTATCCTAAAAGGAAAAATCATTAAAAATTCCTTTTTTCCTTCCTTCCTTTCTATCAGAAAATATAGGAAAGGAAATAATTCCAGAGGAAGCACCTTTTTGTCGCATTCCAATATCCAAATGTGCACATTTTTATTTTTGGAACGTTATTTGTTCACAATTCGATTTTTCGTCAGACAAGACGACCTTTTTTGATCCAAGATGCCCAGGAATTTTTATTATTAATATTTTAATAATTTTTTTTAATTTTTTTTAATTTTTTATATATTTTTTCATTTGGAATATTTTTCTTATTAATTTACATTTGAATTTTAATTATTTAATTTTTTATTAATTATACCGTGCGACAACTTTTCCCCTCCTAAGAAGGAGACTAACTATATAGAGGTGAAACTATGGACGACCGGAAAGAAAACTGCATACTCCGTTTTTTATTTCATGATCGTTTGTCCTTTTTATAGGGCTTTTCGAATTTCAAGGTCATCCATATTAATGTAATTTTCGTGGCTTCTATTACACTCATTATTATGTATTACAGGCCAAAATAAAACAAATTAGCGTTGGCACGGTAGAACTATTCCTGGGTAACTATATCTGCACATACACACACTTACATATGCAACTCGATGAGATGCTTGTAAGTTGGCATGAGTGCTTAATAATTGGTGCGATTTTTTAAAAACGGATATTCGACAAGTGAGTTGTGCTTCTCGTTTCGTTTGTGAGAATCATTTATTTAAAGAGGCCGGTATGTTGTTGAAAAGTCGCTGCGAAGCCACCTGAGGAAACCTTTCACAGGGTGGAAACCATGGTAGTGGTAATGTGCAGCCAAGTAGGGATCTATAAGTAGACTTTCGACTAATCGATTAATCGACTTTTAGGAGGAAAAAGACCAAAAGTCGAAATCGACTTTACCATTGCCAAAAGTCGAAAACTCGACTTTTTTGACTTTGTGCATCAATGAATTTATGTTAGAGACGTCAGAATATATGAAAGCTATTAAATTTCAAATGTTTTCTTACATCTCGGATACCAGTCCACGTCTGTATGTTCTCAAGCCGTGATGTTTCCTTCCTACCTCTAGATGGTCTTCCTTTAATGTTAACTCGAATTGTATTTTGTAGTACTCTATATTTCGTTTTTCTCATGATATGTCCCAAGTATGCTGTTGTCCTTCTTTTTATTGATTGCACCAGTTGTCTTTCTTGGTTTATCTTCCTCAGAACTTCTGAATTAGGTATGAAGTGTGTCCAGGGAATTTTGAGGTTACGGCGATAAAAATCCACATTTTCAAAGGTTCATATGTCAATGAAAATTCATATTTTGAATTCTCATATGGAATACTTCCAGCATCAGTTGGCAATAGAGTCGGATGAACAAGGAGAACGAATTCTCTTATAGCTGACATATGTTGCACATGTGCTGTTTGGTTTGGTAAAGAACTAAAATAAAAATTTAGTAAATAATTTCTTGTTTAAAACCCAAATTGGGACTGATATTTTATTTATATATTTTTTATTTACAGCTTTCTTTTGGAGGGTAATTTATAGTGAAATTTGACGTAGAACAATTTTTCCATTCACATCACCCCTAAAATTTAGTTTTGTTGGACAGTTTAGCAGCAATGCAATTTAAGATTTGACTTATTTCTCGAATTTTATTTAAGTTATGACTTATGGTGTATTCAGAGACTTGTAGTAGAATTTTACGGCAAATATTTTTGTAGAACATTTTGACCTATTAAACACCTGCTTTAGGGACATTTTCCCACTCTTTCACAAAAGGAACCAAAAATACTCCAAGGTTGAGGAGCTAGAGGGTTAAAATGTTCCACAAAAATGTTCCTCGTAGTGTTGTAAGTAATATTGCTGAATCCATCCTAAACATAAAATGTGAGGATCGCAAGGTTGCCTATGCTGATTCAAAAGAAAGAAAAATTTAATAAAAAAATTCTTGTTTAAAACCCCAAAGTGGTACTGATATTTTATTTATATATATTCTATCTACAGCTATATTTTCTTCGGTGACTTATAATGAAATTTGACGTAGAATATTTTTTCAATTCACACCACCCTCCTAAAATTCAGTTTTCTGGGACAGTTTTGCACCAATTCGGAAAAAGTACGAAATTAACCCCAAAAATGAATTTTACTATTCGACTTATTTCTGGCATTTAATTTAAGTTGTGGCCTTTGGTGTATTTAGAGACTTGTAGTAGAATTTTATGGCAAATATTTTTGTAGAACATTTTGACCTGTTATATCCCAGGGTTCGAGGTGTATTTTACCATTCTTCACAAAAGGAACCAAAAAGACTCCAACGTTGAAGAGCTAGATGGTTAAAATGTTCTACAAAAATGTTCCTCGTAGTGTCTAAAGTAATATTGCTGAACCCATCCTATACTTAAAATGTAAGGATCACAAGGTTTCCGCCGCCGATTCATCACAATGGGGGAAATGTTCACCCGTCTCTAAAATGACCTCCATACGAGAACTTTCAAACGCCGATATACGTAAATCATTTTGGTACCCCCTCTATCAGAATCCCTTGTCAGAACCTTGTTATTTTTGTTAATTCCACTATTGAATGAATAACGCATTTCCTAATTTCTATGAAAGATTTTAAGGGGATTAGCTAAATCAACTATTTTTTCTCTCTGAGTGTACACGTATACATATCCAATATCTTCACCGAAATTACAACTTTAATAATCATTCCTAGTTGTAGGTTTTTTCTCTTTTCCGCTCATTATGTTTTCAGAGATTTGCGATGGTTTTTATGTTTTCGGCCATTTTTCAAAACTTCTCTATTACCAACGAGCCATTTGAGTTTGCGAAACTTTGTCAAATATTAAATTGTTTGCCAGATTTCATCTCAAACAACAATTAGCGACAACTTCCCGGCGATGATGCCAAAGCAGCAGCAGCAACAACAACAACGACAGCACCGCCGCAACAACTTTTCGTCTCGCTGGCTGGCTGGCATCAATTACAGTTACACCAACAACTGAATGCCAACTGGAAAGGAAAACAACAAAAGCCATTTCAAGAGTACAGCATCTCATACAACAGCGCCCCGCAACAATGAATGGAGGGAGCAGGAACAGGGGAGAGGGAGAGCGAGAAAAGCGCAACAGAACAGAAACAGAGAAAAATTACAACATTTTACCAGACATAATCAGCAGAAATCGTGTTATGCTACTAATGTTCTGGAACGCCACCACCACCAGGGCCACAACGGAGTAGTCACACAGCCAAAGACTCGTCGAGGAACAAGCGGAACAGGCGGAAGCGGCAACATCAACGTCAAGTACAACAACATTCATTGACAGCATGCGACCGGCTCATGCAGCATGTATTGCAGAATTTGTGTCCGTCCGTCCGTCCATTCATCCATCCGTCTGTCTGTCTGCCTAAGGAGGAACGACCATAACTCTTCTGGGCCTTCTTCTTTTCTTCTGTGTACCTTCCTTTAAAGAGATTCTTGTAAACTGTTCTATTCTTTCTTTAATTTGTAGTTGGTTTTTCCATGCTGTTGCATTCCTTTAAAGGGAATTTGTGCTGCCGAGGAAAAAAGAGTTCTGTTCTGTTGCTTCTTCTTCTTTTTTCTTGGTTTTGGCCAAAACTGTCTGCATAGTTAACATAGTTTGCAACGGAATATGTCTATTGTTTATTTGGTGTTGCCGTTTTTTTGTGCTGGCTCGTCTGTTTCATTTTGTCTCTTGAGTCAGTCCACCGAAAAGTTACACCATCCATCCGGTAGTTTTATTTTAAATTCTCTTTTTTTTTGGTCGGGCTTTATAACTTTTCTGTGTTCTCAAGTCACCGAGGAGTTCCTCCTGACTTTGCAAACATCGAAGGCAAGGACTCGAGGGGCGAAACACGAACATGGATACCGCCGCCATCGTTAAACTAAAACGCTGTCAGCCGCCAAATTAACACCCACGCCATATTGTTTTGACACCATTTCCGGTTGGTTTCAGAAGCGAGCTTTATAATTGACAGTGGTTTGGAACTAAACAAAAATAATTATTAACTACATAATTTTTCTAAAGTGGCTGCAGAGGTATTACTGTGGGAGCACTATCTCCGAATTTTCAGTAGCCCGAAATGAGAAACAACTCTTTATATGTTGCTCGGAGAGAAATTTTCCATCGTGTTTATGCTGTGCCACTGTACTGAGCGATGAATGATATGACATGGCTCCATTACTCTCAAAATACTCTCTTCGCTCAGCAACTTAATGTCGCACTTCTCTCAGTTGCTTGTCAGCCTCGACGTTTCCGATTTGGAGCAATTGAAATCATTGCCTGCGAATGGCGAGGTGTTAGTAGAAGCCAACCTTAATTCTAGGGGTAGTGTTCTGTAAAGACTTTCTTTAAGTTGTTTGACGTGGTGCCTACGGATAGTCCCACCAGATACGGTCGAGATACCAACTCTTACAACGACATCTGTGGGACCACACCCGGACTCACATTGATGGACAACGGAGGCAGAGAGCTAAGGACTTTGGACATAGCTTCTGATCACAGGGCAATGGTAGAAGTCGGAAATGGACTGGATCGTAGGAAACAGACTATGCTATTCGACTATGACATAATTGGAGAGGTCTGAACCGGAATTTAAGCCAGATTCCTCTTGATCGGAATGTACCATGTTCATAGGTGGATTCCATATCGTGGCATTTCGTGAGGTAATGGAGGCCTCTACATCCATAGTTTTCTCTGGGAGTAGAGGACTCCGTAACCTCTGGCTGGAGATTCTCACATTCATCGGGAGGAAGAAGAGATTGCATAGGACGCTTCATCGGACGTATAATTTGGAGAGGCTTGACATACTTAGGACAGATATACTAAATATTTAGTAGACTATCTACCTCCAGCATCTGTTTGAACAATAGGACTTTTAGGAAAGTGAAGGTGAAGTGGTATTACATTTAGAAATCCGTTAGCTGACCTTGTTGTGATGACGGGATCGAGGTTACGGATGACCGCTGCAAGACGAAGATCTTGGCGGATTGTGTTCAAGGAAAACCTCTGGTGATGGAGAACATCTTCTGGACAATATCAGGTGTCCATATTGGATAGCAAGACCCAGACGGTGGTCGGGGTCTGCAATCTTCTCTGCCGACTATAGGTTTAAAGGACAGTAGTAGGCGGCAATGTGGAGTCGTTACATTTGCGGTTATGGGGGCAGACTTGCGAACAAGGCTAAGCCAAATGGCGACGAATGGTACCATCTGCTCATTTTGCTCTTCAACTACTGCCTCAAATTAGGATACTTTCGGGCTGGAAGAAACCGATCAAGATTCCAATATTGAAGTCAGAGAAGGACACTGGGAGAAGTTGAGCTATAGGTCGATATCTCTTTTATCGGTCTTTGGCAAGCTATACTGAAGTACTTTGTACTAGCCAGGCTAAGAGTAATTTTAGACGATAGGGAAATCCATTTTGGATCTCGATAGAGTATTTCAACGTCCCATAGACTCATGGTTATGGGGGATTATGTGAGCAGTGGCCTAAATAGGACATGGATTACGATAGCTGTTAGCTTAGTTTTTGCTGGGGATCGAACCTTTTGTGAAGGTTGAAGATAGTTTCTTTCACACTAGAAAAAAGTTGAAAGGAGTTCCATAGCGCTCTCTTTAGGGACCTGTCCTATAAAAGATTTTCGTTAGTGACATCTCACAACCGCTCTAAGACGAACAGAGGCCTAAATAGGAGACGGATTACGATATCTGTTAGCTCAGATTTTGCTAGGGACCGAACAATTAATGTTAAGATTGAGGAGAGTTTCACTCGCACTAGGGAAGTGTTGACAGGAGTTACACACAGCTCTCTTTAATGGCCAGTCTCGTCCAATCTCGCCCTCAGAGGTCTACTTTTGGTATATGCTGATGATATTCTCATCGCAGCGGCTATCAGAAACTCTAGGGTAGACTTGAGTGTTATCGGATTTCATCCCACCCAATAGAATCTTAGAATTGTGTGATTTGTTAGTGTTTTTTTCTGAGCTTACGGCCCTACAGATATATTGACGTCAGCCATCAACCAGAACCATTTGTGACTCTTTTATAGAATTGATGTATTTCTTATGAGAAGTGCAAATAATATACTAGAAGAGATTTATTTTCTAGAAAAGAGACTGATTAAGGACAGTATTCTGTATGACAAAAGCTCTACAAGCAAAAGACTACTGACGGACATCATTACATTGAAGTGCTTAATTTGTATAGGATTTAATAGATATTAAACTGATTCTCTTCTCTGTACAAGAGCGTATTAATCATTAAACTCCTTAGTCAAATGAATCGGTGCACACTTCATTGGTTGATCTCGTTAAAGTGTGCAAACCTGTGTCAGTTTTAAGAGCGCTCCTGTATGTCAAAGCTGTCTGTCGATCGTGCTCGGTGGCGATTTCTAGTTTGATTACCTTTCTCTGCATTTTAAAAGAGCTAAATAAAATTATGAGCAATATCTCTCTCTCATGACTCTAGAGCTTTGGTGAAGTCAGATGATCAGACGTTTAGTTTTCTAGAAGCATAACTTCTGCTCTTATTTTATATTCCAAAGAGTGCTTTAGTCAAGAAGTTCTACATTATTACTACCATTATTTTTTCGATGTGAACCACTGTCCTTCGGTTGATAGTCCTGTTATAGTTGCTGCAATTTGTTTGCTGCTGCTTTGTTTTTGTGCTTTCTATTGTACAAAATTTATTAAGTTGCAATTAGTGATAATGACAGCCATAATGTAAACCAACCATTTTACTATAGCCAGCCATCATCAGCGAGTAGCAACTCCTACGCCCAGGCCTCCCTCCCTCGCTTATTATCCCTGGCCATCATCAGTATCATCAGCAGTTATTTGCTCGCTTGCAGCCCAAGTCCTTTTTATGTGCAACTTGGCCCCAGGTGTCTGGCTTTGGCGTTGGTGCTGGAACTGGTTGGTGGCGCTGGCGTTGCTGTTGTGTGGTGTGGTGTCTGCCATTAAGGTTGCACCGATGTTGTTCTTTGTTGCATTTCCACTCATTAAGTATCATCTGCCACCCTCCTCTTCTTTCCACTGATACGAGTATATGTATGTGTAGGAGTTTAGGTTTGGTCCTATTAACATGACTTCTCTTGTAATTTGTTACTGTCGATGAAGGGCGATGGAGGACGAATGAGGAACGAACGAACGAAGTAGGGAGGAAATTGCCGGGAAATTTCCCATAAATCCTGTTTTACTTTGTCAGGTTCTATTGTTCGTTAGGTGCCATATTGTTGCAATACCCGTTGAGCAATTATGGAATTGTTAACTTTTTGTTTTGCTGTCGGAAAAGTTGTTGCTACTGCCGCTGTTGCATAATTATGTTTGTTTCTCGCTTCTGTTTTATGTTACTTCAGAGTTGTAATGTTGTTGTTGTTTTTTAAACAAGAATGTCTTCGGTAATGGATTTGAGTTTTTTTGTATGGACCTGTTAATTGCTGAGCTGCAAGAACATTTTTGCTATAAATTATGGGGAAGTCAATTTCAGTAAAACTGGAAAATATTCCAAGAACCACAGTCTAGTAAGATAGATTTCAAAAGTGTCTATTTAAAGGCTACGTTTTCTTCCAGTCAATTTTTCTGTCTCCTGATACCTCATAAAAATCCCACAATTTCTAAGACGGGGAAAATAAATACCAAAATGATTTTTTTTAGAAAAATGAATGTCATTACTTCATTTCAATCGTGGTTCAGAAGAAAAAAGAACTAATATTAGCTCTTACAACTAAAAAATAATTTGAAAATCGGACTGAAAATATGATTCGATAATAAATATGATTTTTTTCTTGTAAATCTTAACTAATCGTATGTAACACATGTAAACTCATTTTTATAAATTAATATTAAATTAAATAAATTAACACTACTCTATATTTTACTGACATTATGTAGTATTAATAATAATAAACAATTAAATATTTGAAGTACATTGATAAAGCAATAAATTTGTACTTTTTAAGCAAACATTTTTAAATCGTTAAAATTATACAAAATTAAATATTGTTTATTTATAAAAGTAATAAAAAAATTCTCGAGCCACGATTCGAACCCGAGACCTTCTGGGTGCAAAGCGGACACCTTACCTCTGTGACCCCATACTAAAAAAGAATTCCGATTCTCTGGTGAAAATGCTATTCCTAAAATGTTACATATTATCGACTTTTTGGGAAGTTGTTTAAGAGAACATCCTCAATAGTAGGAAAAACTCACATTTGGATTTTGAGAAGCGATTTAAATGTGCTTCCTACGGAAGTACTGCCAATTTTTTGCTGAGTAGTCGCAGGTATTATAATCGAGCAATTGGTACATAAATATATTTTTGGGAATCATTTCAAAATTTGAAATGACCGAGGTATCCAACTTTGGAGGGTCACCTGGTAGCCCTCATAATCTATAGAGTTCCCTATGTTTGTAGATGATCGGGAAAATACCTCTGCTCTAATCATGTGAAATTTCATCAAGATATCTCTTTCCGTTCAAAAGTTACAGAATTAATTCCAAAATATCGATTTTGAAGGATTTTAAATTTTTGTGGAAATTGCCATGCCTATAACTCTTTTAATAAAATCAGTAGAGATCCCTAGTTTGTAGATTATATTCATCTGCAAAACACCTCTGCTCCAAGCATATGGAATTTCATCTATATACCTCTTTCCGTTCAAAAGTTACAGAAATAATTCCCTAAAATCGATTTTTCAAGAATTTTAATTTTTTTTATATAACTCTGCGTATAAAATCACTATTTGATGATCGAATTTTTTAGATCATCTGGAAAACACTTCTGCTCTATGTATGTGAAATTTCATCAGGTTGACTTTTTCCATATAAAAGTTACAGACTGAATTCCAAAAAATCGATTTCAAGAATTTTTAATAAATTTAAAATAATTTAATTTTTAATAAATATTAATAAATAGAAATACAATTTTAAGATTTTTTCATAATTCATCTAAATACCTCTTTCCGTTCAAAAGTTACAGAATTAATTCCATAAAATCGATTTTTCAAGAATTTTATTTTTTTTGTATAACTCTGCGTATAAAATCACTATTTGACGATCTGATTTTTTAGATCATCTGGAATCTTCACTTCTATGTATGTGAAATTTCATCAGGTTGCCTTTTCCATACAAAAGTTACAGAATTAATTCCAAAAAATCGATTTTCAAGAATTTTTAATAAATATAAAATAATCTAATTTTTAATAAATATTAATACATACAAATACAATTTTAAGATTTTTTCCTAAGACACGTATAAAATATTAAAAAAAAAGAATATTTCATAAAATTTTGAATATTAGTTAAATTTTTATGAAATATTTTTAAATTTTTAATTGGAGGGATGTGAACATTTTTTGTCCTGTTTGACATGGAATGTGCCATAGATCAAAAGTAAAAACTTCAAAAGAAGAAGGCCATTTTTAATTGATAGTTATTCGTGTAGTCGCATTCCTATCACAAAAATGGTCATATTTCTAGCCTTCGCCCTTCGGCATTAGAACCCAACCATTTAAAGTTATCAATTAAAGAAATGCATCCCATTGTGTTAAAAGCGTATGACATTTATGTGGCATTGACACACTCGCTCTATCACACACGTTCCTACTTTCTACTCCCGCCCACGCATCTCACACTCCGTGCAAACACGTGAGTTGCACACTTCAAAAAGCAACTAATTAATTGCCATTAAAGAATTGAAGTGCATTCGAAAGCACGAAACAACAGCCGACAACAAACGGGACGGGACGATGTAAGTGAAAAAAAAAACTGGAGAAACGGTCGATTTACCACAAACTAAATTGAATGCCATGCCAAAGGAACGGTGAGGAGGGGGTGAATGGTGAGGCGTTGCAAAGGGTTGAAACCAAAAACTATATCTTTCACTTGCATTCAGAGTGGGAGCGCTAAATAAAAAACATCGCGTAATTGCCGGATTTCGTAAATATAGCCAAGCGAAGCACTTCGCTCTAAAGAAGCCTTTAGGGTAGGAGTGGTAAAGAGAGAGGCAGAGGGAGATAAACAAATATATATAAATCATTCCTTTGAGGTTGCTAAAAATACAGACACCAAACCGGAAATGGCAATTTTTGCCGAGTTTATGATCGCTTGCCAAAATAAAATGAAAACAAGAACGAAAACGAAAAATGGGGAACACAAACATCCAGAGGCATTCGATTCTTTCAGCAAAACTCCTCTCCAGAGACTATTCGCATTAAAGTCGTTTTGCAACAACAGTGCAGGCAAACGAGGGGCAGCGTGCAGTGCAACTGTGGCAGGATTTTGGGGTAGAATTAAATTGTCTGCCAGCCATACATCTCATTTACGATTCGGTTTTGATTTGCAATGGAAAAGGCGTACAGCTACTGCAAATGATTAATTATAGTTGTTTTTTGTCCACTCCTCTATCTGATATATATTGTTTGGTATATTCAGATAAATTATAAAAGAGTACAGGGCAATGATTTTATTTGTAGCGGGGGGAGATCATTTCGTTATTACACCATAGTGAAAAAGGGACTTTGTTTCATTAGTTGGAGATATGTCATCAACTACAAGCATAGCCACAAAAGGTATCTTCGTGATTAATAATGCAGAAGAGGATGTCTAGCCCACGAGAAATGTTGCGGCTGGCCGTACATCATTAATCTGCCAAAGTATTTACATTATTCAGAAATAAAAAAATATTAGTAAAAGAAAAATGTTTTAAGTTTAAAGCCCTACTGAGCCTGAGACTGTCGTCCTTTCTATACCTTTCGAAGTTCGAAGAATGTCAAAGTATTTACATTATTCAAAACTAAAAAATATTTGTAAGAAAAATTCATAATGAGCCTGAGACTGTCGTCCTTATACCTTTTTGAGTTTGAAGAATGTTGTCTTTCTAAAAGTCACAAGAAGTGATTAGAAGTGTCAAGAATACACATTTTTCAATTGTAATTGAGGAGTAAACATTTAAATTACATGGAACAAGACCGAGATTCTCTCAATTTTAAAATTTTTGTATAAACTGAAAAGGAATATGAAAATGAGACTGATTTCCCAATGCTGTTCTTTAATCTACTATCATATGTGCCTGTAGAATGATAGTAGTATAAGTCAAAAATTCAATAAAATTGATCAGATCTCTAATTTAAGAACTTTTATTTTTGACATTTGTAAAAAATGTACCCTTACAATGACAATAAAAGTGGTCTAAGTCACATTATATCCACTGACACTGATGTGTGATGATGTAAACAAACATTTTTTATTTATAATGTCCCCTTTAAGTGATTCAGCTAAATTGAATATCATACAAAATTAAATTATATGAAAAGTAAATAATAATTTCAATATAAAGTTTCTAGACGAATAACCTGTGAATAATTATATATATTTTTTTTAAATAAAATATTTTGTGTTTTCTTTTTGTTTTTGATAAAGAAATATTACTTTTGCGAAAAAAATTAAAAATTTTGTGTGTTCATTTTTTCAATTTTGAGAAGAATGAAAGTGGTCTAAGTCAGTACATCCTCTGAAAGTAGTGGTTCCCTTAGATGTACCAACGTTGCGGTTTTTCTTTTTATAAAACTTCGATATAGTAGTAGGATATTCTAAGAAAAAAATTTGTGCTTCGGTGGAAAAATATTTTTCAATTGGCTCAAACATAAACCATTGTATATCTCAGAACGGATAAAGTGTGTTTTAGACCACTAGCATTCTAACTGGCACATATAGCCATATCATTATAACTGAGTTAGTTAAACCGACCTATACTTACATCAATTTGGTTTTTGGAAGGGGTTCTTGCTATAAATATTGACAAGAACATAACATGATTTACAAAGTCCTTCTAGCTACACCCATTTGCTTGGTACCAGTTGGAATCGAATTTCATGATTCTAGCTGCAGCCGTTTGATTGGTACAATTTTTATCCCTTTTCGCTCCGTTTTCCCTAAAAGTACAAATTTCAAAAATGCCTTTATGTTGCGCGTCTACACGGTAAGAGTAACGTATACGCCGAATTTTATGAGATTATAATTTATCCATTTTTGCTCATTTTGACCCTAAAAGTACGAATATCGATAGATAGCTTTATTTTTAAAGTCTATGCAGCTGAAGCGAAGTATACGCCGATTTACATTATTCTTATTTGATTGGTACATTTTTGATTACCATTCTCCCCCTAAAAGTTTTTTTTTGAACACACCGAATTTCTGATTGTGTCTGCAGCCATTTGGTCGGTACCAATATTATATTCCTTGTTTCCACATTTCACCACCTAAAAGTACGAATTTTGAAAAGTCGTTTTTATGAGGGATGTACACATTAAATTTCACCTTACTAGCTACTGTAGTTTGATTGGTACCACTTTTGTTCCTTTTTACTCCAATTTTGCCCCTTTGAAGTTTAGATCTCTTTAAAAGGATTGAACTTACCAAATATCAAGCAAATAAAAGGCATAAATCGCCCACTTTCAATTCCAACCGATCTACAACATTCTTGGAAATTTTGAACGACCGTGCTCCTTTCGTTTAGGTGCTAGCGTGATTTCAACAAACCGTCATACGGACAGACGGGCATGGCTAGATCATCTTAGAATTTTATGACGATCAAGAATATATGGTCTGAGATCGATATTTCAATGGGTTACAATGGAACGACAAACTTAGCAGTCATCCATCCTGTGGTGGAGGGTCTAAAATAAGTAAGGATGGGCTGAGCCGACTATGTGATACCCTCCACTTTCACACCTCTTAGCAGTTTTTGTAAAATGGCTGTTATTGCTGGACTAATACAGATAGAATCATATAATGTGAAGCTTTTTTTTACCAATATTCTCGACCAGCGAATGAAAATCCGAGTAAGCGTTTTTGGTATGTTGATTCACAATGTTTTCATTGTTCTTTCCAAATAGAAGATGTTCCTCAAAGTGGTACGAAATAGTGAATAAAAAAACATAAGACCTCGAGCTTTACTTATTTATTATACCCTCCACCTCCAGGATGGGGGTATACTAAATTTGTCATTCCGTTTGTAACACCTTGAAATATCGACCTGTCATAAAATTCTAAGACGATCTAGCCATGTCCGTCCGTCCGTCTGTTGAAAGCACGCTAGCATCTAAACGAAAGGAGCTAGAACGTTCAAATTTTCAATAAATGCGTCTTATGGTCGTAGATCGGTTGGGATTGAAATGGGGCGAAATCGGCCCAAAGGGAAAAATTTTTCCCTCACAAGGACTAAAAATACCCATAATAATCCCTAATATTTTAGCGTATTTAAGCATGTTTTTTGAATATGTCTGTTTATATTTGGTATGCGCATTCCCCCTACAGCAAAAACGTGCACCATAAAGTGATTATTATTTGTATGGGGTGAAATGGGGCAAAAAAGGGATAAAAATGGTACATATTAAACGACAACAGCTAGAAACACGAAATTCGGTGTGTACATTCCTCTAACTGAGTAGAGACATAATATAAAAGCATTTTTTTCCAAATTCGTACTTTTAAGGGGTAAAATGGGAATAGAGGGATAAAAATGGTACCAACCTGGTACCTGGTAAAAATGGCTATACCTAGAATAATGAAATTCGGTGTATACATTCCACTGATTGCATAGACAAGTAAAGGGTGATTTTTTAAGAGCTTGATAACTTTTTTTTTAAAAAAACGCATAAAATTTGCAAAATCTCATCGGTTCTTTATTTGACATTTACTTTTTGAAGATAATTTCATTTAAATGTTGACCGCGGCTGCGTCTTAGGTGGTCCATTCGGAAAGTCCAATTTTGGGCAACTTTTTCGAGCATTTCGGCCGGAATAGCCCGAATTTCTTCGGAAATGTTGTCTTCCAAAGCTGGAATAGTTGCTGGCTTATTTCTGTAGACTTTAGACTTGACGTAGCTCCACAAAAAATAGTCTAAAGGCGTCAAATCGCATGATCTTGGTGGCCAACTTACCGGTCCATTTCTTGAGATGAATTGTTCTCCGAAGTTTTCCCTCAAAATGGCCATAGAATCGCGAGCTGTGTGGCATGTAGCGCCATCTTGTTGAAACCACATGTCAACCAAGTTCAGTTCTTCCACTTTTGGCAACAAAAAGTTTGTTAGCATCGCACGATAGCGATCGCCATTCACCGTAACGTTGCGTCCAACAGCATCTTTGAAAAAATACGGTCCAATGATTCCACCAGCGTACAAACCACACCAAACAGTGCATTTTTCGGGATGCATGGGCAGTTCTTGAACGGCTTCTGGTTGCTCTTCACTCCAAATGCGGCAATTTTGTTTATTTACGTAGCCATTCAACCAGAAATGAGCCTCATCGCTGAACAAAATTTGTCGATAAAAAATTTCGAACCGAACACTGATTTTGGTAATAAAATTCAATGATTTGCAAGCGTTGCTCGTTAGTAAGTCTATTCATGATGAAATGTCAAAGCATACTGAGCATCTTTCTCTTTGACACCATGTCTGAAATCTCACGTGATCTGTCAAATACTAATGCATGAAAATCCTAACCTCAAAAAAATCACTCTTTAAAATAAACGGATTTTTTTACTTTTGGAATTAAAATAGAATGGAAGTACAACCAACTGTAGCACCCACTGTCTTCCAATATTTATGGTATTTAAGCTTTTTGAAAATTTAAATATAAGAATATTTATTTTTTTTTTATAATTATGTATGATATAATTAAAATATTATATTTATTTATATAATTATTTTTTCAATATTTGTATTTGTTTTGGTTTGGTTTATATTTTCCTGTAATATTACTGCACTTCTACGAAAACCGACAACCTCTGTGGAATGCAATCCATGGTGGAGGATATATAACGTTCGGCTCGGCCGAACTTAACGCCGTTTTTACTTGTTTTTCAAATGGATATTTAAATAAAGGTCGTATACTAATAACAATTAATACATATAATAATTTTCTTTACTACAACAAGCTAACAACTAATCTAACTAACAAATCTTTGTCAACTATTCATTTTTCAAGCACATTGGACCTTCGTGAAGACATTTTGTTTCGATGGTCAGCGAAACCCAGGTAAACACTTTGACTACTTCTGGAGACAATTATGTGATCTACTAAACACAGAGTAAAAAGCTGTAAAAAAATTATGTTGAAGAAAAAAGTTCAATCTGTGGATAAATTGGAAGCAGTTGCATATTAAGTGAGAGTCACTTTCAACAAAAAAATGTTTTTAGCTTTTCTTACTTCCCTTCTAGTACCTATAACACGAATATCCAACTAGACAATTTTGAAAAAAAATGGATGCATCAGCCACGTCCATTCTAATACATCCATAGAAATAACACTAGCTCACAACCATTTTGTCGGATAGATTTGTATAAAATTTACTTTACTTTAATTAATACTTTATTTTATCGAAACTAGGCCATCTTTGTGGAAGAATTAAATTAATTAAATATTAATTAAAATTTAATTAAATTATTAATTAATTAAAATTTAATTAAATTATTAATTAAAAAATATTTAATTAAAGAGCGGTTTATGGCTGGCACTACAAAACTCCAGTAATTTTCTGAATAAGGAAAACGAGGTCTGTTTGTTTATTTATGGATAAATGTAGAAGTTATGAAGAAGCAGTAAGGGAATTTCCAAAAATCATGATTTATGATTTTTCCTGTTTTGAAATGAAGTTTTTGTGTATATTGGTTTGATTGATTAACATGATATTGCTAAGCTGTTTTAAAAATGGTTTATCTAATGTATGGTTTTCCTTACAAATCCACTAAACAGAATACATAATTTATTCATTCCATCACCTATTACAATGAAGTTGGATATATTAATATATTTTGTTTATTCAAGGACGACACGAGTTTAATGGAGCTACATTAATCATTAATGATATCAATTTCATAATTAAAAAATTATAATAATGTTATATTCATCACGCCATAATAAGGTCCAAATATAATGTTTCATATTTTTACGTGCTTAAATTAAGTTTTCCAAGACTTTGATTTGATTGATTGATACGACATGATTTTGTTGAGCTGTTTTCAAAATGGTTTGGCTAATGTATGGCTATAGTTAGATGAAAAATATGATATAGTGTTCATACAACTCCACTAGTCCGAAGATGTAATTTATTCATTTCATCACCTATCATCAAATATTTTACAAATGCGAAACTTTTTGAAGCAGCTTTTTAATATTTAAAAAAATATTTTATATTCTTTTACAGTCTGACACCTCCTTAAACACTCCCCTCTTCAAAACGCTTCACTCTAAAGATTAATTCAATTTGTTTCGACAACTTTAAGGCAACTGAGCGTAGAAAACACTTCAAAATTCAACCATCTCAATTTGTATAAGGGTGAATCCCGCAACGACGAGCATACCTTGAGCCAGCAGTAATTTCTCTTCCCCTCAATTTCCACAACGGAAATAAAGGAAATTTTCTTAAAGACCATAAATCCACTAGGAATGTGTGAGTGTGTGTGTGCGTGTGTTCCCCAAATGAAAATGGTCGTTTCGTTTCGGTTTTTTGGGAGGGGAGAGACCAAGAAATCATGCAGCGGGTATCTTTTTATTTATTTGAACAGAAGGAAAATATGATTCAATGCGATGACGTTGAAGCTGGAAGGAAGGAAGAAGGGCAGGCAGGCAGGCAGCGGCTGCAGAGTATCGTTCGTTACTAATGATGTTTATGTTTGGCGTTATGGCTGAAATACGACGCACTCCGTCTCCATCTCCCCCTCTCTCCAGAGCATACCGGACAGTTTGGCCGATTTCTTCACTTTATTATCATCATAATCTTCAGCATGTGTAGAGGAGAGTCAAAGACGGCGGTGGGTTCGGGGAGTGAGAGATGGTGTCTGGGATATGATGAATTCTGTACATAGCAAATAAAAATCCAAAAGGGGATTATTAAAGTTGTTCTTATTTAAGATGGGAAGTTAGGACAGCAGCTGAAGGGGTGGGTTTTCTGTGTGTCATTGTGAGGAGTTTTTTTTTCGGGCGGGGGGGACGAAATTTACCACACGCTTTCGTATCAAGCGTTGTCATCGTGTTTACCAATGGAACGCAAAATCACTCACAGATGTTGTTAACAGCCTCTGAGAAAGAGATTTAAAGCCCAAATTCTCGTTCCCCGTAAATGTCACATAAAATATTCATTGATATTAATATCCCACTGCACTTCAGACAGCCAGCCACTGTCACTGTCATCGTGTGCGTCGTCTACTTGTCTGGCTGGCTGACTGGGCTGTCTCAAGCCTACTGTTTAAATATTTATTCTTAATGAACCTGTTCAAAACTATCCCCAAGAAAACTTCTTGGCCAACTCTCAGAGCCAAACAACAAAACAACGTCATATGAAAGAAACTTTTCGTGAAAGCCAATTACTGAGGGTTTTCGTCTGAAACTTCTTCAGAAACACAATTTTTCCATTTTGCCACCAAAAAAACAGAACAAAACTTTGTCTGGCGGTTGTTTTTCGTGGTGGTTGCATTGTTAGTATGCAACTCAAGTATAAAATGTGTTGCCTTTAGTTTTGTTAAAATGTTGTGTAGCCAACAATAGTCTGTGGCAGACTTCCACTAAAGTCATCGTCATCAGCATCTCCTTCAACGTCCTCGTCATCGTCGTCGTTGTTGTCATTGTAATCGTCCGTCACTATGGTTATGGCATTATAATGAAAACTTCATTTAATCGGTTACCTAGACAGTGATTTTCTCAATCTCTAGACTCGTTTGCTTCCTGCTACCTCGTTTCAATAGCTGCTGCATCATCATTACCATCCACATAGGACAGCCATGGGAAATATCGTAATTAGCAGTTGATGCTGAGTGGTTGAGTTGGGTAGGGTAGGAGAGGGTAGATATTTCAGCAATAATGAATTCTTTAATAAATATTGATATACATTTTGATTATTCAAGGACGTCCAAATGGTGAAATATGGCCCCGTCTAAAATAACCATCATACGAAAACTTTCAAAGCGCTGTTGTTCAACACCTTGTTATCTTTTTTTTTGTTCCACAGAGTTATTACAAAATCTAGTCCACATGAAGAATAACCGAAGTCTGAATTAAAAATTGTGAAGAAATCTCCAGGTTTCATGGCGTCTTTCTTTGGATATTTAACTGAGTTGAAATGTTTGACACCATATATTTGTAAAATTCTATACAAGAGTAGTTTCTAAAATTACTTGAATCAATTTAATGGTTCTGTTTATCTATCCTCTTGGACTTGAGCAAAGTATACGATTGAAATTTTTAATTTGAACTGGGATTTTCTCAACACCATTTTGCATATATATTCTACCACACGAGAAGATCCCAGTTCAAATCAAATATTGATTATAGATCAAAATAAAATAAACGAAGAAAAGAACAACAAAAAATAGATAATTGAAATCTTTCAAAAGAAATTTCATCTTCTCGATTTTATTCGTGTCTGTTCGTTTGATGTTGGCCAGTGCCATTGTCTTCTATCTGAGCTGTGGCTTGCATTGATTGACCGGGTGTACCTACTCAAGCAGGGTTTTAGACTAAGTTATAGGGTTGTTTTTGTGTGTTCTATAGCTGACTAGCACGTCAGCTGTATACTTGCGTGGTATGTCCCTATGCCCTGGCACCCAATAATGATGAATATCTAAGTGATTGGCAATCTCCTGAAAAAAAAGGACGGTAGTCTTGAGTTGGAATTGAATTTAGGACCACCACATCTATGTATCAGATTGAAAATAGCAATTTTTTCACATATTCAATAAAATTCAAATATATAAAAATTAATTAAAAATAATATTTTTAAGATTCAGAGAAAAACAAAATTCGTATCACTTCGAAAGCTATTCAGAAATTATAAGAAGTCTTGAATTTAAAGTCGCGAAGTCCATGTATTATAGATTGCAGTTCAAACTGAATTATTTTGAAAATAAGTTTACTGAATTTTATGACGTTTTTCGCTTTTTGCGAATCTTTCAGATATTCAACATTAAAATTCAATTATATAAAAATTAAATAAAAGTAATATTTTTCAAAATCAGAAAGTATAAGAATATTCAATTCCGACTAAAATGTATTTTGAATAATATTTTCCTCCAACAACTGCGCTATGTATGTCCCCAGCAAAAAAAGAGCATACCAAGAAGTGCCATATTTCCACATCTTGTGATCCGGAAGTTGTGAAAAATTGGATTTTCATTAATGAATTTAACATGGGGTTATCATCGAAAGGATGTCCTTCTTTAATGGAGCCTTTTCATCGTTTTTTAATCAATGCTCATATGCAATGAATTTCTATTTTGTTGGTGTTCTTTTTCATCGGTGCAAATAAGCCAATTTGCATAACAACTTAGGGTGTAGTAAAAATTTACTCAATGGAATTATTAGGAACCGCATTATAACTACGTCAAGGACGCGAAGGAAAAAATATTATTTGGTTCAAGTTCAGTAAAGCTGACAAAATAAATTCTTCGGAAGGAAAAAAAAACGAAAAATTTTAAATTTTAATATAATTTGTGGAAGTTTATTAAAATAACTTTCTGAGAAGAGGAACTATTTTCATTCTGCTACTTAGGATGCGATGGAAGTACTTCTACTTTTTTGGGCCCGTATTATTCTTATCATTGTCATGAAATATGATTTTAAGGCCAAATATTTGGCTTCTCTGTTATGGACTTGCAATTATATATATATATATATATATATATATATAATATATATATATATATATATATATATATATATATATATATATATATATATATATATATATTCGGCTTGCTTTATCCAAGCTTCCGACTATGTAAATTTATCTACTTTCTCAGAATTATATTCTTCATTACTTTATTTATTTAATTAAAAAATTAGCAAAATTTAATTAAAAAATTATGTAGAATTTTTGCGATATTTTTAATTTCATTACCATAAGCAAAGAAAATATATTATTTTCGCAATGTCCAATACAAATTTCCGATTTTATTTGCTGTTTCACTTTTTCAGAATAATGTTCGTCATTAGTTTATTCATTTTTAATTTCCTATAAAATCTTAGTGAAGAATACATTGCAACACCACCACCGACAAACGCACAACAACTAATATTGTGACAAATGCCAATGTACTTGTGACAACTAGAATGGAAGCTCTTAAATGCCTGCCATTATCATTAGCACTGGATTATGTCATTTATGTAATGCCACCATATTTGTTTGCCAATGTTATCTAACATGTATCTCTAACTGAACTGCATGGATGGATGGATGGATGAGTGAGTGAGTGGATGAATGGATATCATGTCCTGGTGTCATTTGTCTCATGCCATTAAATCTTTTGGTTGTATTTCAAACTTTTCCGAATGCGAATGTCACATTTAGATACAGGAACACAGAGAGAAAAGATTTCACTCCAACAGAATTTTCTCATTAATAATGTATGTACACGGTAGTCGTTACATTTACCTTTGCAATGTGACTGACACTTTGCGAAACCGAAGAGATTTTTATCATGACATTGCATTTGTTTTGACAGGAGAAAGAGGGCGAGCGGGCGGTCGGCCGAATGGGAGGGAGTTGACAACATTTGTCATTGACTTTTTCACAGCCAGACACGACTTAATGGATTTTGAGTATACCGCGTAAAATTTTATGATAATTCACAGAGAATAAAACTCAAAAGTAGTAAAATTAGCTCTTACTTTAAGGTATCTTAGAATTGTAATTATATATGGGTTGTCTAATAAAAGAGCTCCATTCAAATTACGCGGCAGCTCGACAACGCAAGAGTGCAGCAAGGAATTGTGTACTTTCGATTCGATAATCTTACAATCATACATATAATATATGAGTTTAATATTTTTAAGAAAAGAGAGTCAACTATAGTCAACTGAAAAATATTGAGGAAATACAACATATGCATGTATGTATATTAGAAAGGGTCACGAAAATAAATTGCCGCGGTCACCGTCCAAAAATTATGATGGGTTTGTTTAATGATGATCTGCAAAACTTGGCCGTCTGTGAGCTAAAGGTTTTTGAAAACACTTTAAAATATATTTCTTTCCCTTGTATTTTTTTTTTTTGAATTAATAGACCCTTGGAAGCACTGCCAATATAAAATTATATTCTTGAGTTAGAATAACTCATTGGTCGTATTATTGGATGTTTGTTGGGTTTTTCTATTTGTATGGTCCGCGACCCAGTCTAATGTATATGTAGTTCGAAGTTGAGAACACTGATTTATTCCGCAAGGATGATTTCGTTTTTATACCCTCACTCTACAGAATAGGAGGGTATATATCATTTGTGACAGCAAAAAAGTGTAACGCATTGAAGGAGTGAGTTGGGGTCTTAACCCAAGTATGTTTGGACCAAATCCTTTTCACGACTTTTTAAGGTGTTTGAGCCATGTCCGTACGTACGTCCGCTGGAATCGATTCAAACTTTGCACATGGTAATATTATTCCCAAGTTTAGTTTAAGTTCGAAGATGGGCGAAATTTCCACGCCCCTTCTGGTACCTCCCACACAAATAGCTCATATTCATACTTTGAATTAAATCCAAATTAACTTCCACACGGATATTCGGAATCAGCTATATTTTGGTCTATGATAACGTTTTTATAATCACTTAAAGTGTACTAAATATGACGAGTTTTGTCACGCCTCTTCCAGTACCTCCAACACAAATCACGCAAAACTATGTGAAATGAATGCTGTTATAACTTCTATACTGAAGATCGGAATACTGTGAAATTTGATATTTGGTAATGCTTTTATAGTGGTTAAATTCGTGTGGAATATGGGCGATATTGCCACACCCCTTCTGGCACCTCCCACACAAAGTGGCATGAGCTTTGTTTACAATGAAACCGACATAACATTAATACGGGTGGTCAAAATCATTTGCAAATTGATATTTAAAAATGTTTTTATAATCACTTTGAACATGAAAATATTTACGCTTTAGCCACGCCCCTTCTTGTACCTCCCACACAATTGTCTCTATCCTAGGAAATATTAAATCCTTCATTCTATACTGGTGCATGGAATCCACTATGATTTGATATCATGTTTTTAACTATGTATTGATCATGCTTTTAAAATTGTTTTATAAATGTGGAAGCTGGGACCATGTGATACGAACGTCCTAGTACCTTCACACAAATTATCTTGCCCTACATTAAATTTAATTCCTTATATAAGTTTTCTGAGAGTGAGGGCATATATAAGTCGGTTTAGCCGACTGAAGCTTACTTACTGTTTAATAAAAATATTATTGTTTGAAGTATCCGAATTTAATTTAAGCCGATTAAGAATATGACATACGTAGTGAGTTTGGTTATTTTTGTAGATACTCATCATAGATTGAATGGATTGAGGCTTACCTGAAAAGATAATGGATAAACAGAATAACATTAATGAGGAGAATTTATAATGAATATAATTTAATTATTAATATACATTTTTATAACAACTTAAAAATAACTATTTGGAGAATAAAGTTTTATTGGTCTCCCTTTGTCATTCTGTTTGCATTCAGAGATTCCATAATGTATAAATATATTCTGGGTCGTGGTAAAATTCTAAGACGATATAGCCATGTTCGTCTGTCTGCTATCTGATTTTTTGACATTTGTGTCTAATGGTTGCAGATCGATTGGGATTGAAAATGTGGTAAATCGTTCCAGAGGGAAATTTTTTTCATACATTCGATCACCCTTTATCATGAATGCGAAAATATAGATACAAAATGATCTTGAGCCAGGACAATATCCCAGTTCAAATCAAATATTGATAACAGACCGAAATAAAACAAACAAGAAAAATTAAAAAAATAAAAAAAAAAAATTCGTATCACTTCTATGCTATTCAGAAAGCATAAAAATATTCTATCCCGTCTAAAAATTTATTTTTGAACAATATTTTCCTTCAACAACTCAGGAACTAAACTACAAAATAAATTTATTTTACATACAAGTGTCCGACTCTCTGGAGTCCAACAAACTAATTCGATGAAAAATCTTTGTGAATATTTCTTAGTTGGACTATTACCTTTAAAACGATATAAAGAACGACACTTTTTTGATTTTGGTCCGTGAAATGCAGCAACGTGAGCTGTGTATGTTCTTATTATTCGTGAATTTGAAATTTAAAAAATATTTGTTAATGGCCTCGCTACTAAGTTACAATTACAGAGAGTAAAAAAGGATAACTTTTTCTAACGTGGACTGAAAAATCCCCCGAAATATATAGAGTATTTATTTTTTCCGCCTCATATTCAAATTTAGGGGGTGAAATGGGGCAAAAAGGGATAAAAATAGTACCAATCAATCGATAACAAGTAAAAGCATGGAAATCTTTTTAATAACTTTAATAAGAGTTGTAAAATAAGTGCATAATTGAAATTGATACTTTTAAGGGACAAAATGGAAAAAGAGGGATACAAATAGTACGATATAAAAAATCATGAAATTCATTCATTCCTCTGACTGATTAGACTTATAAAATATTTTTTTGGGTGGAATGGGGTGAAAAGTGGTACCAACCAAATGACTGTACCTACAATAATGAATGTCGGTGTATAATAAAGATAAACTGTGGAATGCCTTCTTAATGCTTTCTTACAGCGTGATTTTGAAGCAAAAAGGGATAAAAATAGTACGAATCGAACAACAGCTGCTAAAGGTATGAAATTCGTTGTGTACATCTCTATAATTTCGCCGACTCGTAAAATAAAGGGATTTTTCGAAATACGTACATTTAGAAGGGAAATGAAGAAAAAAGGATGAAATTGCTACCGACCAAATGACCGCGGTTTTAGCTTCATCTGATATCGCCGACTCGTAAATTAAATGGATTTTTCGAAATATGTACTTTTAAGGGGGAACTGGGAAAAAGGAATAAAAGTGGTACCGACCAAATGGCAGCAACTAGAAAAAAAAAACGGTGTACAATCCCATAACTATGTGGACGCGTAAAAGTGGCGTATTTTCAAATTTTTTACTTTTCGGTGAAAGCGGCGGCCGGAAGTGGGATAAAAAATGGTAAAAATCAAAGGTGTGTAGCTAAAATCATGAAATTTGGTGTATACTCCGCTCTGGCTGCGTATACCCCAAAAATAAAGTGATCCTTCAATATTCATATTTTAGAACAAAAGTGGAGAAAAAGTGATAAAATTGGTATCGAACAAATTCCTTGAGTCACAATCATAAACTTAAACATAAAAGATTTTTTCGAAATATATACCTTTGGGGGAAAATGGTGAGAAAATGGATAATAATCAAATGGCTGTAGCTAAAATCATGAAATTCAGTGAATATTTCTGAGATAAAATGGTCCCAATAAAATAGCTGTAGCTATAATCATGAAATTCGATAAATACCTTGATGCATAGGCGCGAAAAATGAAGTGGTGTGTCAATATTCATACTTTGGGACAAAGTGGAGAATGAGGGATAAATTTGGTACCGAACAAATAGCTGCTGTTGGAACCGTAAACTTCAACATAAATAATTTTTTTCGAAATGTATACTTTTAGGGAAAACGGCAGCGCGAAAGGGGATAAAATGGCTGTAGCTAAAAACGTGAAATTCAGCGTATATTTCGCGTGCAGTAAATATTTAAAGATTCGTATTTTAGGATAAAATGGGAAAAAGGGATAAAACTAATACGGAATAAATTGCTGCAGGCAAAATCGTAAAGTTTAACATGAAGGACTTTTTTCGATATTTGTACTTTTGGGGTGAAAACGAAGCGAAAGGGTATAAAATAATAAAAATTAAATTAATAAATTACTTTAGGCCAAAATGGGAAAAAGATATAAAATTCATACCAAACAGAATCGGAATCGTAAAGTTCATCATAAAGGATTTTTTCGAAATTTGTACATTTAGGGCAAAACGGTGCGAAAGGGGATACAAATGGTACCAATCGAATATTCGTACATTATGCCAAAATGAGGAAAAAGGGATAAAATCGGTACCAAACAAATGGCTGCAGTCATAATCATAAACATCAATATAAAGGGTTTTGCTAAAAAAGGATAAAATTGGTACCGAACAAATTGCAACAGACGCACATAGGGTTGAAATCGCCAAAAATGGAGATTAATTCAAAAATCAAAATTTTTTTTTTTGAAAATTTTTTATTATACGATTAAAGAATATAAAATTCTACATCACTACCGAAAATATCAATGACATGCGTTGTTTACTTTTACAGTTGCACTGCCTTAAATTCATGCAT
Organism: Polietes domitor; assembly: GCA_947397865.1. NCBI lineage: Eukaryota > Metazoa > Arthropoda > Insecta > Diptera > Muscidae > Polietes > Polietes domitor. The sequence continues at coordinate 50,747,801 of OX377620.1, forward strand.
GTTTTAAGTTTTACGCGAACAATTCTGAAAATTGCAAATTGACATACTTCAAAGGTTAATATCTTTTTCTCCATTGTAAAAAGTAGCACTTTGATTATAGAATCTTCAAGTTCAGATATTTTAGAGTGATTTTACAAAAAAATGTTTAAACGAAAGTATTTCAGAATTTTTTTTAAAAAATTGTTGAAAATATGTCTAAATTTAAGGTATTTTTAATATATATGTGGAGTTTTAAATGTGAATTCTGTAACATACCGCCAGATGGTGAATTTCTAATTAAATTACAATGTGTTAACTTCAATATTCCGCAATTACATGTTGCGCGTTTTTGCGCCAATTTATTTTATTAAATAAATTGTGAAAATAGTCACTCTTTATGGGTGCTTATACATTCAGTTTTATTGCACAACTGGAATTTAGATTATGACGAAAACTTAATATTTAAGTATTTTGTAATGAAAAATAAGTCTTTTTATTTACTTAACACTTCAATGAAACAATTATTTCTAGTGGAAAGAATTCACTGAAGCAGAATGAGATTCCAAGTTGCACAATAAATCTTAATCTTATAAACATCCCTATATAAAAACGAAGTGGTTTAGGGTATAACAAGCTATATGAACAAGCTATATGATACCCTGCATCTTCTACCCTATTTCAAATAATTTACTATCAATTCTAGATGAATTAAAATTTCTGTAACAGTTTAATGCCGGACACATTCGAAACATTGTACTTAATGAGCAAATGTCACCAAATCTGGTGGGACATTTGTTTGGGGGCTTTACCAAACAATGGACCGATGCCACCGAATTTAACTACAGCAGTTTCTAGGTACAATATAATATAACGTTATGTGCCAAATGCGAACTAAATAGGGTGAACAATTTTGTTGCTAGAACGGAAAAGTCAAATCTGGAACGACATTTGTATGGGAGCTATACCTAAATCTAAAGCGACCCACTTTCACCATAAATTTTTCTAGGTGACAAAGGTGTGCCAAATTTGAACAACATCGGTTAAAATATGTGGTATCAGAGCGAAAAAAGTCAAATCGGGAGTGACATTTGTATGGAAGATATATCTAAATCTGAACTGATTTGCTTAAAATTTAATAGCGTCCATCATTGATGCGAAAAAATTAGCTGTACCAAGTTCTTTTGGGATTTGATAATAATTGCGACTTGCGCTTCCATAACAAGATTATATACACGGACGGATTAATAATTTATTTTCCAGGAAAACCATTTTTTCCACTAAATTGTACTCAAATTGTTTTTTCATTTACTGATTATGGTATAAATATTGAAAAAAATATAAACATTACCTGACCCGAAGGCTTCGCCGAATTAATCTCCATTTTTGGCGATTTCAACCCTCTGTGAAACGGTACGTAAAGGATTTTTTTTCGAAATTTCTACTTTTAGAGGAAAACGGCGGCTCGAATTGGGATAGAAATAGTACTAGTCATACCACCGGCAGTGGTTAGCATAGTAAAATTCTGTGTAGACATTCTTCTGAATGTGTAGTCATTAAGAGTTGAAATGGTAAAAAAGGAGAAACGCTTGGCACCAAGCTATAGACTGTAGCTAGAATATTGAAATTATGTACTGAATATCTACGTAAACTCGACAGCCTCTAACTTACCAGTAATACTGTCGAATGTGCTCCGTGGTGGATGTTATTTAGGATTCGGCAGAATTTAATACCTTTTTACTTCTTTAAATCGAAAATTAAAGAAAATCGTTCAGTGACCTTTAAAAAATATTGCATGATATTATTTTTACCATCGCTCTATACATAAATATATAACTATATATGCAAATATATTTATCTCTTTGCTGTTGGTGTTGGTTGCAACAAAAAATCATGTCAAAGCGAATGCTCGATGCCTTTGCCTTTCACTTCATCATCAACGTAGACACCCTCGTAGGGGGAAAGTCGCATATGCATAAATTTCACTTGAACGCATTTTTTGAGAGCGCAATTCAATGGCAATCGCCGACATAGACGAGCAATAAATGCGGCAATGTAGGGCCAACAAAAAACAACCGCAGCACCAGTCACCAGCAACACCTACCTACCCACGACGACAATATCTTTTGCAATAAACCGAATATTTCCTGTCATAAATTTCCATTCATTTTGTCTTCTGAAAGACACAAAAAACCACAATAAAAAATGATTACAACCAACAACAGTTGCTGTTGCAAAGTGCAACACGGCAGCAGCACCATATTCTTCGCCTACAACAACGACGACGGAGGGACCTCCAACATGCAGTCGAGTCAAGTCATCTCATTTGGGATTTTTGAATTTTGATTTTTGCATACGAACTGCAAGTCAAGTAGTAAAAAGCCGGATATGTAGCAGACTGGGCCGGCTGTCGCCATTGCGTCTAAGTGAGTGTTGGTGGTGTATTAAAAATAACCCCAAGCTCTCCTCGCCTCCCCCACCCGCCGTCCACTCCATCGGCAAATTTCATGCACGCGCTCGGCCTCATGTCAATATGAACTGCATTTTCGTAGATGAATTTCCATTCATTCAGCAATTGTTTGCTTTTGCTCAGCGGAGTGTGTTGTTGGTGTGATGCGAAGGAGGGCGGGCGTAGAAGGGGCGGATTGTTTGTTGACTTTTTAAATGGATTTTTGCGCTCGCTCGCTTACATCATTATGCCAAAGTCAACAAGTAAATATTGTAGCGAGAGAGTTCGCCTATGAATAAATCAATTCGACAACATTTTGCTGTCCAATGTGTGTGTGCGGTGCATTGAAGGCGTGGGTGCTCCTCTTAAACACTGTGAAATGAGGTGAAAAAAAAAACAGCTAATCAAGGGGTGCTCAATGTAGTTGCAGAATCACTTCATGTTTATGGATGGACATTAAGGTGGCACAACAAGATATGAAAAATGAAAATGTTTAGAGTCTTTTAAAAATCTCTACCGATTACACTGTGCTACAAAAAATAATGAAATAGAAAATCTGGAAAGTATTACTTTTCTTCTAGGCATTGTCGGGTAGAACAAGAATTTGTATTTCAAATATCCCAGACACCCCAAAATCTTGAGTTTCGGTTAAAGCGCCTGTTTTTGGTAACTTTGCACATTTATAAGCCTGTAACTTAGTTGGTTATTAACTGATTTTCTCTTTCCCATCGGATTTAAAAAGAATTAACCGGGTGATTACGATAGAAAGTTTTGGTCATTTTAGTTAACATCTCTTATTATTTTACGAATTGGAGTGCAATATACCTAAAATTATCCGTTTTTATCTGTCTTGATGAATTTTAGGTATTTTTATTAGACTTCAACTACTAAAATAATGTGTTATGTGGACTGGAATGACCAAAACTTGTATTTTTTCAAAAATTTGGTATTAATAAAAACTTCAATAACTCAGTCATTTGTTAACGCATTTTTAAAAACAAAGCGGCATTTTACTCCTCGCTAAATGTGCAATTTAAATAATTTTATAAGTAGTACGGTTACCAAAGAAAATAATGGGTACAAATATTGCCAAAGTTGAAAAAGGGTAGAATATCAGTTTTTAGCCGTAACTCTATACTTTGGGGATGTTTGGGAAAATTCAAATACAGATTCTTCTTCTACTCGATAATAATTACCAAAAAAAAATAATATCACTTCCCACAGTGTTATCATAGTGAAAATAACATGTAAAATAATTATAATCAGTAATAACTTTTGTCCTGTAAAATATATTGCGACAATTTTTTTTGAATTTACTGCAAAAAAAAATTGAATGAAAATTAAAAGAATTTGTTTCCCTGAAAATATTGTAATTATTTTTTGAGTAAAAAAATATTTTTTTTTATTCGGGCTCAGCAAATAACTACATTGTAAATTTCAGAGCCAGATTCTCATTATCTTCTGAGATATAAACTGAAATTTGGAAATACTCATGTGTATGCACAATTTCCAAAAATTAGGAAACCCATATTTTCAATAGTTTCCAGGAGAAACAAAAAAGTGATCAATAAAGAGCAATAATTTACTTTTCTAGGTGAATAAAGCTTCAATTTCCAATATTCAAGAAATACAAATTTATAGACACTAAGTTGGATGAAAATTAAAAATTATTTCGTTTTCGTTTTCGTTTCGTTTTTCTTACACTATAAGTATTACGGCTTAAACTTTTAGGATATGTTCCTTTATTTTTGGAAAGAAAAAATGCATGTCTGGCAAACCTTCGGGGGTGGCTTTGGCCCCCCGGTGACTTTTAAGGTCGCAAAAAATGGGTAGCATTTACACCATTTTATCATGGCTGGCATTTATATATATGAAAGCTCTTACCCCTGCGAGTAACCAACCAAGCAACCACACCAATCAGGGGTGGAAAGTGCGTGCCAGACAGGGTCAAAGTCCCGGGCCAACAACGAATTTCTTTACGCTATAAGTAAAACGGCCCAAACTTTTATGGCCACTTCGGACAAAAAGGGATAAAAATGGTACCTATGAAACGACAACAGTTTTTTCCAAATTCTTACTTTTAAGGAGTAAAGTGGAAGAAGGGGGATAAAAATGGTACAACAAAACGGATGCACCTAGAATTATGAAATGTGGTGTATACATTCCTCTGATTGCGTAGACATGTAAAATATAGTTTTTTTAATTCGTACTTTTAGAGGGATATAATGGGTACGGAGGGATAAAAATGGTACCAACCAAACGGCTACACCTAGAATATTGAAATTCGGTATATACATTCCTTTGATTGCGTAGACACGGAAAATAAACGGATTTTTCGAAATTCGTACTTTCAAGGGTTACAATGGTACAGAGGGATAAAAATAGTACCAACTAAACGACTATAGCTACGACTACAGAGTGATGAAACTCTAATTGCGTAGAAACGTCAAGGGGGTAAAAATGATACCAACCAAATGGGCGCAGCTGGAATCATGGAATTCGGTGACTCCATTCTGACTGACATTCTTCTGACTGCATAGACACGCAAAATAAAGAGTTTTTTTCCAAATTCGTACTTTTTCTTTTACGGCAAAAATTGGTTGAATCATAGTTAGGTTATATTGCACTATGTACGTCTGATAATGGATTTTCAAAATTTGTACTTTTGGAATTAAAATAGAATGGAAACCAACTGTAGCATCCACTATCTATCAATATTTATGGTATTTAAGCTTTTTGAAAATATAAATATAAGAATATTTATTTTTGAATTGACGCATTGGTATATATATATTGGTATTATAAAATTATTTTTTCAATATTTGTTTTGGTTTGGGGAACCTCTGTGGAATGCAATCCATGGAGGAGGGTATATAAAGTTCGGCCCGACCGAACTTAACGCTGTTTTTACTTGTTCTTACTGGCAAAATAAAAAGATTGTTTCGAATTAGAACTTTTTGACTTTTACGACAGAATCATGCAGTTAGGATACCTTGCACGTTACGTGTACGTGTACGTTAGAGATATTGGACTTTCAAAATTTGTACTTTTCGAATTAAAATAGAATGGAAATACAATCAACTAACGGCTCTAGCTGAAAATTCACTCCCGCAATATTTATGGTATTTAAGCTTTTTTTGAAGATTGCCGCTTTATGATTAACTTTTTAATTGATTATTATTATTATTTCTATATATAGTATAGACATATTGTAGCGTGGTTTAAAATAACCATTTTTTATTTATTTATAAAATTATTTTTCAATATTATTATTTGTTTTGGTTTGGCTATCTCTATTTAAGATAAATAACATTTTCCTGTAATGTTACTGCACTTCTATGAAAATTTTTTTCTTCCATACACAAGGAATGACAATTACAACATACATTCTAAAAATACAAACACCAGAATCCAACATAATTTGGGTCTCTTCGATTTGTAACTCCAAAGGAATAAATCGTTGCTACAGCGATATTAGTTTCTTTGTGACAAGGAAAGTGTTTTTGGAGCCAATGTTTACATTTCGCCAAAAACCTGGGTAAAAACTATTAATATAATTTAAATTTACAGAAATTTAATATTACAGAAAATAAAATTTTTTTATATAACCAAAACTAATACAAATATTAAAAATATATATTAATAAATATAATATTTTAATTATTTCAAACCACGCCTATAAGGCAAGGCTACCAATACGTCAATTCAAAAAATAACCAAAACTAATACAAATATTAAAAATATATATTAATAAATATAATATTTTAATTATTTCAAACCACGCCTATAAGGCAAGGCTACCAATACGTCAATTCAAAAAATAAATATTCTTCTATATATATTTTCAAAAAGCTTAAATACCATAAATATTGGTAGATAGTGGGTGCTACAGTTGGTTGTATTTCCATTCGATTTTAATTCCAAAGGTCTAAATTTTAAAAATCCATTATCAGAAGTACATAGTGCAAAATAACCTAACTTCATGATTCAACCAATTTTTGCCGTAAAAGAAAAAGCAAAAATTTGAAAAAAAAACTTTTTATTTTGCGTGTCTATGCAGTCAGAGGAATGTATACACCGAATGACTCTAGCTGCGGTCATTTGGTTGGTACCATTTTTATCCCCTTTTTCCATTTTGACCCCAAAAAGTACCACTTTCGAAAAATCCCTTTATTTTCCGTCTACACTGTCAGAGGAACGTATACTCCAAATTTCATGACTCTAGCTGCGGTCATTTGATTGGTACTATTTTTATCCCTTTTTCATTTTAACCCCAAAATGTACGAATTTTGAAAAATCCGTGTATTTTACGTGTCTATGCAATCAGAGGAATGTATACACCGAATTTGATTATTCTAGGGGCAGCCGTTTGGTTGGTACCATTTTTATCCCTCTATTACCATTTTACCCCTTAAAAGTTCTAATTTGAAAAAAAAAATACTTTTATATTATGTATCAACTCCACTAGAGGAATATACACACTGAATTTCGTGTTTCTAGCTGTTGTCGTTTAATATGTACCATTTGTATCCCTTTTGCCCCATTTCACCACCTACAAATAAGAATCACTTTATGGTGCACGTCTTTGTTACCGAGGGAATGCGCATACCCATTATCAAGAAAGTACAAGCAGACATATTGAAAATATATGCTTAAATACTTTAAAATATTAGGGATTATTATGGGTATTTTTAGTCCTTGTGAGGGAAAAAATGTTTCCTTTAGGCCGATTTCGCCCCATTTCAATCCCAACCGATCTACGACTATAAGTCGCATTTATGGAAAATTTGAACGTTCTAGCCCCTTTCGTTTAGATGTTAGCGTGCTTTCAACAGACGGACGGACATGGTTAGATCGTCTTAGAATTTGATTTGATTTCGATCAATAATATATATACTTTATAGGGTCTCAGGTCGATATTTCAAGGTGTTACAAACGGTATGACAAAGTTAGTATACCCCCATCCTGGAGGTGGAGGGTATAATGACATATTTGACTCAAAACAATTATAAATTGATAGAGAATATGGCTCGTTGCTGCAGCGTACAATTTTCTTTCAATCAAAAATTGGTCGAAATATCCTTCAATTACTTCCTGGAAACTAATTGCTTGAATCACATGTTGCGTTCGTGACTTAAAAATAGTTTTTTACTTTGCAATAAGGTCATAAGGTCATTGTATACTGAGTCATAAAATCAACACAAAAAATGTTATGGATAATTTTTTTATGTTAAAAAAATTTCGATTTTCATCGAAGGTACATTTAATATTTCACTCTCATTTTGGAAATATAAGGCCGCTTTTAAGTTAAATTAATGATAAATATGATGGCTACAAATGTCTATTTCACAGAGCATCAAAAAATGAGATTGTTTTCTATTTTTTGCTGGTCGAAAAAAATCATAAAAAATATAGAAAAAATATTTAATTTTAATTTTAAATATTTTTGTGTTAGGACCATTGTATTTGTGCCTATTGGCACCAATCCCTTTCAGATTTCCATTCGATTTTAATTTCATCAACGATCTGCTTAATTTTTCATCCCGCCCCTCCATTACTGCCACTCCAAACAAACAATAACTATTATTCTTTCATTGTTGTTGAGCCATTAAAATGCCATTGAAGTTGAAATTCATATCCCTTCAACCAAATGTCTGCCGCCTACTTCAATCGAAATGGATTTCAATCAATGGATACCGGGGTGCACCGGCATGTGATTAAAAATCATTTAATCGCCTTCGGGTTTTTTGTAAGCACGACATTGTTGCTGGCATTTTTGTTTCGTCGTTTCATTTTGTTTCGCTTCGATTTTTTGTATTTGTCATGAATAAATATTTGGCTGAAAAATAAAATTCAATCATTGACGAGGACATACGTCCGTCGTCCATCCATCCAAATGTCAGTATATGCGCGCCGCCAATTAAATAAACAAAAAAGGTGTTGAAATGTCAAGTGCTTTTAATCAATACTCGCGCGTTCAGTATGTGCTTGCATACATACATGTGTAAGTGCAAATGAAGAGAAAGCCTGGAAAGGCATAGCGATGGGCACGACATCATCACCCTCACCCACGTCACATTGAAAACTTAATGAACATGAACACACGGAGGAATGTATACAAAGTGCCAGTGCATTTTTTGCTGTTTGGTTTGCCACATGTCCGAAGGACATGCAAATTAATGCTTTAAACTCCGCCGCAACGTACGTCCGTCCGTCCGTCTGCCTGGTCTGGTCTGGTCCCGTCCTTTCTTCTCGTCTGTCCACCGTATCAAATTAACTTTATTTCGTGCATTTGTTCGATGACAGACAAAGCAAAAGGGTTGCACTTGCAAGGGTCGTTCGGTTGGCGCGACGCCTTGCACCATTATCTCGGTCGGTCGCCTGTCTTTGCCCCCAAGCCTGGCAAATATTTAACTTTTTGCTCTTGAAATGCGAGCGGTAGGTACGAGTGTTGCATGCATGTCATGTGGTGTGGTGACTGGTGTCTATCGTTATAATTAATTTCGTACACGGTGTATTAGCATGCACAACCATGTCTTATTGGCACCATTTCATTGGGAGTCATGCGAAAAAAGTATTTATGGTTTGTCAAACGTGTGACGATGAGAGCATATAAATCTTGTCAACTTTTTTTGGTAATGCTTTCAAGGAATTTTTTGAAGGAGGATTTGTTTTGGACTTGCCACAAATCTGGTAGACATGTGTCAAAATTTCTCTTACAAATACGAGGGCTGTTCAATAAGTAGTCGATCTCAAAATGATCAACATATTAAATATTTTTAACATCAATCACTTTTATAATTATTTTGGAGTAAGTGATCATCATGAAACTTATGGAAACTTATTAACTATTAATGAAAATTATTTTACAAAAATCGAAGGTATACTTTTTGGTTTATAAAATAAATAAAAATATATAAGAATACAAAATTTATATAAATTAAACAAATAAATATTTAACAATTTTCTGTAAAACTAGAAGAAATTTGCTTGGAATTAGAAGAAAGTTATATATTTATATCATATGCTACAAACAACTTTTTAATTTATTTAAAATTACCTTATGACAAAATACTTTACGATCCACACTAATGTCTAAAACTTCTAATCTTTGGAAAATCGGGAAATGCAGCTTTATTTGCCATATAGAAAAGTGCAAAATTGCCTTTCGAATACCCGATTCATGTATTCTAGTTTCGAGATATCGGACAATCAAAGTTGACTATATATACTCGATATCTGAAAAACTTATATATCTCCGATCTCAAACGGAATTTGGACCAACTCTTTTTTGGAAAATATTCTACTTACGAATGGCTAAATGCCTTTGGAATACCCGATTCATGTATTTTAGTTTTCGAGATATCGGCTCTTCAATGTCACATCAATGCATGGGCTAAAATGGCCTATTTTGTATAGTTTTTGGACTTTTGACTGATTCGATGCAGTCAAATAATTGGAACAGAAAATATTGTTAAAAAATAATTACATAATTCATTTTATTTTTAGTGTTTTTATGAAAAAAATATTTTTTTAAATACGTTCCACAAGCTAAATTGGTTTGTGCCTTGCATGTGGGACGTATTTAACTTACGAATTTATCTTCACACCCTTCAACATATCAGGCTAAAAATCTAGTCTAATCTAATAATAAAATACTAATCATTTTCTAATCGGTACTTTACGATTTGAGAATTTTTGAAAATAAAAAGTTTTTGTATTTTTTATTTGACAAATTTTAATTTTTTTAACAGCAATCTTTCCACAAATTGTTTTGGAAGTTTGTAAACAATCTGACAATATAAATAATTTAAAAATTAGTGAAACTTCAATATAACGCACTTCGTTATAACGAAAAACCCAATAAAAGGAATTTTTCTTGAGTCCCTTGAATAAAACTCTTTATAGCAAAATTGTCCCCATACAAAAATGCTCTATAGCTATTACGAAGAAATTCTGATCTATAAAGCCTCTATATAGCGAATTATTTATTCAATAGCCTCTATACAACGAAATCAGAATAAAACAAAATTAAAGTTTACGTAAGTCCCGATATAAAATGTCTCTACATAACGAAGTGTTGATTCAATAGCCTCTATACAGCGAAATCCCGAAGTCAACGTTTATCCCAACAAAGAAGTCTAAATGTGTGTTGCTGACTGACTACATAAAAGTGCCAAAGATGTTGAATCGATTTATCAATGCCCGTCTGTCCATATGTCAATTTCAGCCCAAGGATGATTGCAATTGAATTTGGAGGAAATGAGTTCAGAAATATTTATATTAAATATAGATGCAAAATGATCTTGAGCCAGGACAATATCCCAGTTCAAATCAAATATTGATTACAGACCAACAAAATACAAACGAAAAAAACTAAAGAAAAACAAGTAAGAAGGCGTTAAGTTCGGCCGGGCCGAATCTTATATATCCTCCACCACGGAGTGCATTCCACAGTATTACCAGCAGATTAAAGGATGTCGACATAGAAGTATAGAACCATATTACGAAAATTGTGATTGTTTAAGCACATTACTATATTTGATTACTATTTCAAACTATAATGTATACTTTTGCGCACTGTTTAAAATCTACTACTCTAAATATATACAATTCAGTAATTGTGAAAGTGAACATGCCGAAAATATTGGGCGATTGTCAGTCTCCATTAGGGAGAAGCATTTTCAGATACAGACAAAGTGACTGCATTATTTTGATAAGAAAAGTAAAAATTTTAAAGATATCCCCATTCGCCCCATTCTCCGGCCAAAAGTACAAATTTGAAAAAAACCTTTTTGTTTCGAGTCTTCATAGTCAGACCACCGAATACACACCGAATTTCATGATATCAACTTCAGCGGTTTAGAAGGTCCTATTTTTATCCCTCTTTTTCAATTATATCCATTAAAAGTACGAATTTCGAAAAATCCGTCTATTTTACGTGTAAATGCAATTAGAGGGATGTACACACCGAATTTCATGATTCTAGCTGTTGTCGTATCATTGGTACCATATTTTATCCATTTTTGTCCCATTTCGCCCGCTAAAACATTTATTTTCTTTGTGGTGCTTCCAAGCTAAAGGGTGATTTTTTAAGAGCTTGATAATTTTTTTTTTAAAAAAACGCATAAAATTTGCAAAATCTCATCGGTTCTTTATTTGAAACGTTAGATTGGTCCATGACATTTACTTTTTGAAGATAATTTCATTTAAATGTTGACCGCGGCTGCGTCTTAGGTGGTCCATCCGCTTAGTCCAATTTTGGCATTTCCACGTTTTTGAGTAACAGAGACCCAATTGGTGCGAACGGCGACGAATCGAAAATTGGTGGTCATCATTAACACTGGCCGATACAGCTGCGATATTTTCTTCAGTTCGCACTCTACGTAAGCGTGTTGGTGGTTTAATGTCCAACAATGTAAATTTGGTGCGAACTTTAGTCACAATAGCCCGAATAGCCGCTTCAGTGGGTCGATTAAACTGACCATAAAATGGAAGCGCGCAATGAACTTTCTTAACAGAGCACGCATTTTGATAATAAAATTCAATAATTTGCAAGCGTTGTTCGTTTGTAAGACGATTCATGATGAAATGTCAAAGCATACTGAGCATCTTTCTCTTTGACACCATGTCTGAAATCCCACGTGATCTGTCAAATACTAATGCATGAAAATCCTAACCTCAAAAAAATCACTCTTTACAAGAGGAATGCCCACAGCAAATTTCAAATGTATGAAAATCAGAAATTTAATTAATAAGCCAAGGCTACCAATATTTTTATACTATATATATATAATGGATATAATACTTCAATTTATAAAGTAAATATAAGGCAGCAATCATAAATACCCTAAATATTGGGGGATAGAGAGTGTATTTTCAGCTGCAGTCCTATGGTTGGTGTATTTCCATCTATTTTTAATTCAAAAGTATACATTTTGAAAATAAATTATCTCTCACGTACGCAGTATAAGACAACTTCATGATTCTACCATGTTTTGTCGTAAAAGAAAAAAAATATTTTACGTGGCTATGCACTCAGAGGAATGTATATACCCAATACCATGATACTATATGCGGCCATTTTGTTGGTACCATTTTTATCCCCTTTTTCGCATTTTACTCCTTAAAAGTACGACTTTCGAAAATTTCATCATTCTAGCTGTAGCCTTTTAGTTGGTACCATTTTTATCCCTCTGCTCCCATTTAATTCCTTGAAAGTAAGAATTTGGAAAAACGTTTTTTTCGTGTCACTCAGTCAGAGGAATGTATACCGCGAATTTCATGGTTCTAGCTGCATCCATTTGTTTGGTAAAATTTTTATCCCCTTTTTCCATTTTACACCCTAAAAGTACGAATTTCGAAAATTTCCTTTATTTTATGTGTGTACGCAATCAGAGGAATATATACACCGAATTTCATTATTCTAGGTGCAGCCGTTTGGTTGGTACTATTTTTATCCCTCTATCCCCATTTAACCCCTTGAAATTACAAATTTAGAAAAAAATACTTGTATATTATGTATCTACTCTATTAGAGGTATGTACACGCCAAATTTCGTGTTTCTATTTGTTGTCGTTTGATAGGTACTATTTTTATCCCTTTTCGTCCCATTTCGTCCCCTACAAATAAAAATCACTCTATGGTGCCCTTTTATGCTATAAAGGGAATGCGAATTGCAAATATCAACTAAATACAAGCTAATATGTTGAAAAAACATGCTGAATACTGTAAATATTAGGGGTATTTTCAGTCCTTGTGAGGGAAAAATTTTTCCACGATAGCGGTCGAACGAAATGAGCTAGGGGGTTCAAATTTTTCCCAAATGTGTCTTATGGTTGTAGATCGATAAGGGTTGAGTGGGCGAAATCATCCCAATATTTAGATTATTTAAGATATATTTTTGAAAAATTCTGTACACATTCATCTTGTAGCGAGAAAACACCCAAATGTACAAAAAATATTTAGCGGGTGAAATGGAACAAAAAGGTAGTAATATTGTACCAATGATGCGACAACAGATAGCAAGGTGAAAGGTTTGGAATGTACATCCCTCTAAATGCGAAGATACGTAAAATAGAAGGATTATTCAAAATTCGTACTTTTAAGGGATATAAAGAGGGATAAAAATGGTACCAACAAAACTGCTGAAGTTGACTGTCTAGACGCGAAACATAATCCATTATTCTAAATTTGTACTTTTAGAGGGAATAGGGAACAAATTTTTCTGTAACAAAGACTGAAAATACCCGCTAATATGTAGACTATTTAAGCTTTTTTCCAAATTTCTTATTTATATTTCCTTGAAATTTATTGTGTACATTCCTTTTGTAGCGAAAAAGAACCAGAACCTAAATAAATGATTTAGCGGGTGAAATGGGGCACAGGGGATAAAAATAGTACCAATGGTACGACAACAGCTACAAACATGAAATTTGTAATTTCCATGCTTTTAATTGCGTAGAAACATAGAATTGATGAATTTTTAAAAATTCCTACTTTTAAGGGATACAATTGGAAAAGAGGGATAAAAATGGTACCACCCAAACCGCTGAAGTTGAAATCATGAAATTCAATAACTGGGTAAACAGAAAACAATTTTCTAAATTTGTACTTTTTGGGGGGGAAATGACGCGTTAGATCTCAAAGATTTCGGTTTTGCTTAAATGGGATTTGTATTCATATGTTTTGTTAACACAAACAATTGCGCATATTAAAATTTTCACAGCTTACATTGTATTTAATCTTGCCTACAATGTTTCATCTGAATTTGTGACTTTAAATCATTTCGGTATTTTCACAAAATATTAAAATTTTTCGTCGACATTCCTCCGCTGAATTTGATGAAGGGTTAAGGTTGCATGCATTACACTTTACGCTCCATGCACACGAGCGACGACGATAACAATGCATTCACTCACTCGCTCGCTCAGTGCACTGCATTAACATTTCAACAAAGTTTTTTGTTGTTTTATTTTTGCAAAAACATTTTGATTAAAAAAACTGACTACAGTTTTGTTGTAATAATGGTTTGTGCACTGAGTGTACAAAGTGTACAGCGTAACATGAGAATTGCATGCATGCAACATGAGGCAGTCAGACAGACGAGCACACATCAATTCACACTCATGCGAGTGCGAAGAGTATGTTCGGCCTGCCTGCCTTCCTTCCACTGCAGCACATAATGACATTTTGGTATTATTTTTGCCGGTCGCCTTCTTAACATTTTTTTCGCATATTTCCAGTTTGTTGCAGTTCTTTGTTGTTGTTATTGCTATTAACAGTGAGCGCAATGATGATGGATATGCCGGGAATATTGTTGTTTGTTTTGCCTCAGACGGACTTACGGATGGCAATAGACACATACGCAGTGGTGTGTGTGCTGCTGCATTTGAAGTGACACCAAACACGGCAAAAGCTTGCCATGCCCCATTGTCATCGACACCCTTCACAGCATTGCACCCTCGACACTCAGCAGCAACACATCAGTGTCGCCTAGATATGGATGCCTAGCTCTGTGGGTTCATTTCCAGTTCCACTTGCCACCCGGGATACCCGTATCTATTGTCTTTGGCTGTGTGGATGTGTGTGTGTACACATACGAGTATGAGAAATGGGAATTTGCAATGCAACGCATTCATTATCCTTCAAGTTTTCTTCGGGTTCAAATGTCGTTGTTGTTGTGAAATGTTCTTCACGTTGTTGATTTTGTTTAATGATCTGTTCCTTCTTGTCCTTTGTTCGTTTCATTATCGGGAGTGACATTAGCGGAAATTATGAACTTTTTTTATGTGTCAGCAGCAACGACAACAATATTTTATGGAAGATGTTTCCGGTGAAATGTGGAATAGAGGATACAAGAATTTTACTGTCGACATTTCTGTCAAATAGCAAATGACAAATATCTAAACAGGATCTTGAAAAGGTTTAATTGCAATGAGAAGATTATTCTTAAAGAAAGTATATGTATGTTAGGATGGGCCACGAAAATAAATGCTGCGCTCACCCCACCAAAATTAAGATTGGATTTTTCACTGATGATCTGCAAAATAGTTCAGCAATGTGAGCTAAACGCTATTGAAAACACCTCTAAAAATCATGTTTTTTCGACCAATGAGACAAGATTCAAAATTTATATTTAAAAAGCTTTTAGAAAAATTGGACAAAAATGCAACATAAGAAAATCACCATTAAACAATCCAAACTTTATTTTCGTGGGGTGACTGGAAATTGTTTCCCATTTATATGAATCGCGATCCAGCCTAATGTATATGAACAAAGCTCAGGCACAGATTAAACAAATTTTCTGGTTTTGATGGAATTTGTCAATTATGTACAAAGCGATTTCCCGATTTTCAAAAAATAAAAAGACATTAGGGTGGATCGAAAATAAAGTAATAAGTTAATTTAAAATTTTATTACTAATTTTGTGACAAGAGAAACAAATATATTTTTTTCTAATTTCAAGCAAATGTCTTCTAATTTTACAGAAAACTGTCAAATCTTAAAAAATGTTTGTTGGTCTTGAGCCAGGACAATATCCCAGTTCAAATCAAAAAAATATATTTTAATTTTTTTCTTATTCTTATTCTTATAAATTTGAATAATAGCCAATGGTGTCAGTAAGACGCTTCATAAGTTTCATGATGGCTGTAATGGTAGTTAGTCTAAAACAATTATAAAAAACGTAATAGCAGTCGAAATAAAAAAATATTATAAATAATTAATGGACACGAAGGGAGAGTGATAATGGTGCAATTGGGACAACGTATTAAACGAACCAAAGATTAATTTTAGTCGGGGACATCCTCAACTTTTTGGAAGCCAGTTCAAAATAAGATGCTTTCATCAATTCTTTTCAATATTTTTAATTTCGATTTCATCATGATACTTATGGAGCCTCTCTCTGACACTATTATCTGTTAATAAATAATTACACTGTGCTACAAAGAAGAATTAACTAGAAAACTCTGAGAAGTGATATTATTTTTCTTGTAGGTATTGTTGAGTAGAACAAGAATGTGTATGGCACCTCCAAAATCTTGATTTTATTTTCGTACCTTCGCACACTTATAATCCTGTAACTTAGTTGGTTATCAACAGATTTTCATTTTCTCATAAGATTTGAAAATAAGAAACTTGGAGCTTTCGATCGATATATATATTAGGGCGTACCTAAAAAAAAGTTCGCCGTACACCTTCGAATATGAAGTATTATTGAAAGGTAGTTTCAAAAAATTTTTTTTTATGCCGAACGTAGGGGTCGCGCTTTTACATTTTTCTATATAACTTCTGCATTTATAAACAGATTTTAAAGTGTGATACATCGACGTTTTTGTCTCGACGAGGCCGTTTTTTTTGTGTTTGAAGTCATTGAGCTCAAGCACCCCCCTTCTGGTACTTACCTATCATATCTCAGTTGCTACTACCCTAATGTACCACTCTAATATCAGAAAATTAAAGCTCTCATAAAATCATGAAACTCTTCCTAAGGAAGTATGTCGATTTTCAAAAAAATCGGCCTCGTCGAGACAAAAACATCGATGTATCACACTTTAAAATCCGTTTATAAATGCAGAAGTTATATAGAAAAATGTAAAAGCGCGACCCCTACGTTCGGCATAAAAAAATAAAAAAATTTTTTTTGAAACTACCTTTCAATAATACTTCATATTCGAAGGTGTACGGCGAACTTTTTTTTACTTGTAACCTGGTACGCTCTAATATATATAGCATATTTAAGAAAACTTAAAAAATCTGTGTGCTTTTGTCCAGCAAACACAGTTGTAAATTTACTTATATAAAGCATACAGCAAGGAGTAAAACGCCGCTTTGCTTTTAAAAATCAGTTAGGAACTGAGTTAATGTTTTTTATTAATACTAAATTTTGCACACTTACAAGTTCACACCTCTCAATATATTACGAATTGAAGTCCAATAAAAATTCATAAAATTTATCAAAATGATGAACAAATACCTTTTTTTCCAAAAAAAAACCCGAATTCCCAAAGTGGGGAAAAATTGGGGATTTTTTATTTTAATGGTCGACATGTTTTTAAACATTTTTATCTATTTTTATTTATTTTAATGACTTTTATGCATTTGAGGATGGAATTTCAGACTTCTAAAAATCTGGAAATGCCATTTTATTTCCCTTATTCAGGAGTATAAATTTGAAAACTTTCATTAAAATCGGAGAATCCGTTTCCCTGCAAAGTTGGTTACCGCGATCATGTAGGATTTTCAAACATTGGAAATTTTTCAACAAAAAAATTTTTTGCAAAATTTCTCAAAACGTTTTTTATATCTCCCAATGACCCGGACGCTACATATGCACGGTTTAAAGAACGCAAAAAAAAAAAACAAGAAAGAAACAAGTCGATCAGCATTTTTAGTGTTCTAGAGAGCTTAAAGAGTACTACACTTTAAAAATATATTGTCAGGATTTTGTACAAATTAGTCCACGTTTACAAATGTGGATTATACGGTGAAATGGACGCTACCAATAAACAGAAGCTCTTATAGAAATAAAAAATGTTTCAGTGATTTTTTTGATATCAGAAGGTCAGAGGATAACTTTTGTTCGTAGATTTGTGAAATTTGAGAATTTTCTTTTAGATTTTTTTTTTAATTAGACACAGCTATTAGTGTGGTTTGATTTAATTTTTTAGTGGACCTTTTCTTGGGAGATGTCCATATGTTGATTTCCTACTCAGAAAATATTACGATCATTTTATTAAAAAGAAACTCCCAAATGTAGGAACATATTATCCCCACTATAGGAATTTGGGTACTTGGTTGTTAGGGATTTTTCTACATTAGTCTGATATCTCAATTCCTCTAGATTTTACGCAGTCTTCAATTTGATGTTTTTCCTCCGGTTGGGGAATTGTGGGATTTTTATATGAAGTATCCAATAAATATTTTTGAAACCAACACAAGAATTTGTAATTGTGTTACTTTTGAAAAAAAAAAAACTTTGTGATGTCTAATATAAAAATTCCACAATTCCTAAAATGGAATTGTCAAATGTATCTTCACATAATTAAGAATATTATCAAAAATTACACTGTCCAACAAATTAAGACTTTTTGGTTGGAGAATTGATTGATTGAATACGAAGGGAGTGAGAAAAGTGTTGTTGAAAAGTGCTGAGAAAATTCTTATTGTCAGATCAATATTGTGGAATCTTATGAGCATTATTTTTGTAGAAGATCTTGAACACCTCTAGCTCCTGTCTTTATGGGTCAATTTTACCTTTTTTCGCGAAAATCTATAAAAGTCCTCTCAAAAAGGGCATTTAAGGATTAAAATGTACTACGAAAAAAAATGCCGGAAAATGTCAGCGTGGTCACCAAAGACACCAAAGTTGTATATAAAGCTCACGCCTAAATAGCAAAATGACAGGACGACGTATGCAACAAAATTAGGGTTAAAATTCGCCCAAGTTTGTATTTCGGTAAAGCACGGTAAACAAAAAATATAAATTGAATAATTTTTGCAAAATTTTCATTTTTGCGGGAGATATGGCTAAAATAATTTTGAATTACGGTCTGTTTTGTTTTGTAATTTTCTCGTGATCTATCCAACGGATCTGACACGTGTATTGAAAACCAATGTCGCTTGTAACATACATGACGTAAGGAGCGGAAAAAGCTGCAATTGTTGCAAAAATACCAAATTTCGCGGTTGTAGTTGCAACTTTTCAACTTTCTCCATCTGGGTTTCTGGAACAATTCTGTCACAAATATTTCCTGTTTGGTCAGCAATCGTATGCCAAAAAATATGTTGGTATTCTCTATATGATAGAAAGTTACTCGTGTTTTTCTTTTTACAATTTTTGACTTTACATCCAACATTTAATCTATTTCACTCTTATTATAGTCATGTTTTAAAAGTTTTCTAGATTTAGGGCATATCGTGATATCAAATTCCATCATATCATCACCGTTTATAACATTTTGCTTCTAAATTCAGGCTAAAAAAAGAGTGATGTAGGATAAATGTTGGCTGCAAAGTCAAAAATTGTGAAAAGTGCACTTTATGTATTTAGCAGTTATTTAAATACACTTTTTTCATTTTCATTGCATAATATTACTTTTGCCCCCCAACTCCCTCCCTCAAAACACATTCATTATTAAATTACCTCTTTCTCGTTCGCTTTATCATCCCACAAGTCTTACCTGCAAAGAGAGGAAGAGAAACAACACACAATTAGACATTTGTCGTTTTGATTATAAACAAATTAAGTTCTGAAGAAAAACCCCCCAAACGCCAGCAGAGCAGAGCAGACACACCAGATATCTGATCTCTCGATATTAGCAGCGAGCAAACCGCTATAAAACCATATGTTCGGGTAACAAACGTTCATTAAAGACCTTTCGCTGCTTCTTTCTTCTTTGGCTGCAGCCATAAAACACATGTGTTTCAAAGAATTCCAAATATAAAAAGCCACAGTGCCACAGCCAGAGTAAAGGCAACAACGCCAATCAAAACTATATAAAAACTTCGCCCTTTTGATATTTTGTATAAACGGAATTTGAAAACAAACGAACAGACATGATGTCTGTCCACAAAAGGTGGTGGTAGTGGTGCCGGCGCAGAGAAGGAACAATGTGAATCAAATAAACAACAAAACGAAAGCAAACCAACAAAAAATGGAAAAGTGGAATGTATACCAAAAGGATTAATTATTAATATTTCAAACGAATTGGGAACAACTACAACAACACGATAAAGCATTTACACCGGGCCGCACGCGCTTTAATCCAAGAATGGATCCCAAAGTAAACAAAATTCTTTTCGTTGGCGGTAAATAAAAATAATATTTAGAGAGTGAGGAATGGATAATGGACAAATAACCATAAATTATTTCAGCAAATAGAGATGCCGGAGAAAAGGTTAAGTAGCATTAGCAGTAGCTATGTAACACATTTCGATAAAAGGGTAATTTAATTGGAGGTTGCAATTTTAAATTTTTAATAGAGAGTTTTGCAAAATGCGATGGAATATTAAATTTAAATAAAATAGAGATGCCGGAGAAAAGGTTAAGTAGCATTCGCAGTAGCTATGCAACACATTTCGATAAAAGGGTAATTTAATTGGAGGTTGCAATTTTAAATTTTTAATAGAAAGTTTGCAAAATGCGATGGAATATTGAATTTAAATGAAATTCTAGAGAAAATATTGACTAAAATGTTAAATTGTTTTAATATAGCCAAACCAAATAAAAATATTAAAAAAATAATTTGATAAATAAATAAAAAATAAAAGACCAGGCTATCAATATGTTTATGCTATACAAACATTAGGATGGGTCATGAAAATAAATTGCAGCGGTCACCCCCCAAAAATGAAGATTGGATTGTTTAATGATGATCTGCAAAATATTTCGTCACTGGGTCAATCGGTGTGCTAAACGCTCCTGAAGACACCACTAAAAATCATGTTCTTCCCGTTCTTGCATTTTTGGTCTAATTTTTTTTCTGAATTAATAGACCCTTGGAAGCACTTTATATAGAAAATATTAATTCTTGTCTTAGAATAACTCATTGGACGTTTATATTGATTTTTTGTGGTTTTCCAATGTGACAGCTAAAAACTCATATTTCTTGCAAACACTTTGTAAGATGTGATATGAAAAATAAATAGAAGGAATCAATACCTTTCGCATGATGTCTACATGTTGAATATCGGACGAAAAATGACGTCACTGACTCCATGTTTGTAAAATAATTCAATGCAGGAAATGAATTTTTAGTGCCAAAATATTCAAACTCTTTTTACAAAAATGAGCGCTGCGGCATCAATTTCTATCCGATGTTCACCATTCAGGCATCATTCGAAATGTCTTGACGGCAGCTATTAATTTTTTATAAAATATTAACAACAAATACGAAAAATTGTTCAGTTGTCACTATGAAAAAAAACACAAAAAATTACTATAAAGGTCCAATTATTCGACCAACGACCAACTCTAAGACGAGAATCAAAATTTATATTCAATGTGCTTCCGAGGGTCTATTAATACAGAAAAAATAGACAAATATGCAACGTAAAAAAATTATACGTGAAAAACATGATTTTTAGGAGCGTTTAGCTCACAGACGGCTTGATCAAGAAACGAACTATTTTGCAAAACATCGTTAAAAAATCCAAACTTTATTTTCATGGGGTGACTGGAAATTGTTTTTTCATTTGTATGGACAGTGACCCAGCCTACTATATATACATTAGAATGGGTCACGAAAATAAATTGCAGCGGTCACCCCCAGAAATGAAGATTGGATTGTTTAATGATGATCTGCAAAATATTTCGGCATATTTCGTAAAAATCATGATTTTCCCGTGTAATTTTTTATGATGCATTTTTGTCCAACATTTTTTTTCTGATTTAATAGACCCTTGGGAGTACTTTAAATAAAAAATTTTTATTCTTGTCTTAGAATAACTCATTGGACGTTTATATTGATTTTTTTGTGGTTTTTCGAGGTGACAGCTAGAAACTCATATTTCTCATATTAAATAAATAGAAGGAATTAATACCTTTCGAATGATACCTAAATGATGAATATCGGACGAAAAATGACGTCACTGACTTATTGTTTGTAATACAGGAGATGGTCTTTCAGAGCCAAAAATGTCAAACTCTTTTTAGAAAAATTAGCGCCGCGGCGTCAATTTAATTCAATGTTCATTATTTAGACATTATTCGAAAGGTATTGATTTTTTTTATAAAATACTTGGTATATGTAAGTATACACGAAATTTTTTTCAGTTCTCAATATGAAAAAACACAAAAAGGTTACATAATTCGACCAATAAGTTAATCTAAGACTAGAACCAAAATTTATATTTAAAGTGCTTTCAAGGGTCTATTATTTCAGAAAAAAGATTTGGACAAAAATTGGACAAAGAAAAATTATACGAAAAAAATATGATTTTTAGAGATATTTGGTATATTGGTACCATTTTTATCCCTCTATTACCATTTTACCCACTAAAAGTAGGAATTTTGAAAAAATCTTTTTACTTTTTGTGTCTACGCAGTCTGAGGAATGTATACACCGGATTTCATGATTCTACCTGCTGCTTAGGATGGTACCATTTTTATCCCTTTTTTGCATATTACCCCATAAAAATACGAATTTCCAAAAACTATCTTCATTTTATGTGTCTACACAATCAGAAGAATATATACACCGAATTTCAGAATTCTAGCTGCGGCCATTTGATTGGTATCATTTTTATCCCCTTTTTTTGAAATTTGAAAAATATACCTTTATTTGATGTGCCTACGCAATCAGAGAAATGTATACACCGAGTTTCGTTATTCTAGGTGCAGCCGTTTAGTTGGTACTATTTTTATCCCTTTTTTCCATTTCAACCTATAAGTAGGCATTTTGAAAATATATCTTTATTTTATGTGTCTTCACAATCAGAGGTATGTATACACCAAATTTTATCATCCTAGCTGTAGCCATTTAGTTGGTACAATTTGTATCCCCTGTACCCATTGTATCCCTTGAAAGTACGATTTTGGAAAACACCTTTTATTTTTCGTGTCTACGCAGTCAGAGGAATGTATACACCGAATTTCATAATTCTAGCTGCGGTCAATTGGGTGGTACAATTTTTATCTCCTTTTTCCATTTTACCTCCTAAAAGTACGAATTTCCAAAACTATCTTCATTTTATGTGTCTACACAATCAGATGAATATATACACCAAATTTCATAATTCTAACTGCGGCCTTTTGGTTGGTACTATTTTTATCCCCTTTTTCCATTTTCCCCCTAAAAGTTGGAATTTTAAAAATATACTTTTATTTGATGTGTCTACGCAATCAGGGGAATATATAAACCGAGTTTCATTATTCTAACTGCATCCGATTGGTTGGTACCAATTTTATCCCTCTATCGCATTTCGCCCCTTAAAAGTACGAATTTGGAAAAAATAACTTTATATTAAGTATCTACACAATTAGAGAAATGTATATACCGAATTTCGTATTTCTAGCTGTTGTCGTTTTATGGGTACCATTTTCTTTATCACTTTTTTGCTAGAAGGGGAATGCATATTCCAAATATCTAGTAAATATAAGCAGACATATTCAAAAACATGATGAAATGCTCTAATTTTTTCCTGTGGATTTCGCCCATTTCCAATCCCAATCGATCTACAACTGTAAGACGTATTCATACTAAATTTGGATTAGCTCCTTTCGTTTAGATGTTAGCGTGAATTGTATGATGATCAAAAATATATGTGCCAGTTAAAAAAATTGAAATATCCCAATTTTTCTCTTTACTTTGATCAGATCTTAAATTTAAGAACTTTTATTTTTGACATTTATAAAAAATGTACCCTTACAATGAATGACATTTCTCATTTTATGCACACCAAAATTGTCTTTAGTGTTAGTCTGATAGTGGTCTAAGTCACATTATATCCACTAATATTGATGTATGGCGATGCAAACAAACATTTTTTATTTATAAAGTCCATTTTAGGTGATTCAGATAATTTGAATAACATATAAAAAGAAATTATTTGAAAAGTAAATATTTTACTTATTTCAATATAAAGTTTCTAGACGAACAAACTATAAATATTTATATAAAAATTAAAATTTTTGAGAAGGATGAAAGTGGTCTAAGTCAGTACATCCCCTGAAAGTAGTGGTTGCATTAGAGGCACCAACGTTGTCGATTTTTTTATAAAAGTTCGATATAGGTGTATATAATATTATATAAATAATATATATAAATATAATATAACACAAAAAATATTTTTCAATTGACTCAAACATAAACCATTGCATATCTCGGAACGGATAAAGTGTGACTTAGACCACTATCATTCTAACTGGCACATATATACTTTATAGGATCCCAGGTCGATATTTCAAGGTGTTGCAAACGGAATGACAAACTTAGTATACCCTCATCCAGGAGGTGGATGGTATAAAAATTAGTTTTTCTAGATGGTTGTGGTGATTTTTAATCTTGTAATTTAATTTACTGTGATTTTGAATCTTGTACTATTTGTATGGATCATCGCTTTGCTAGTTTAATTAAGAGCCGCTTTCAAGAAGACGAATTCGGCAGAAAAAAACATATCCAAACACATCTCCTAGAGCTCCCACATACCTGAAACGGTAAATTTGTGCGTCCACTGAAATTATCTTCAAAGTATCCTTATTTAGCCAAAAAAAAATCTCGAAAAATTTCTGAGTGAAAAGAATTCAAGGGCATCACTTCACACAAATTCTTCCACACCAAGATGATGGACACATCACAAATCCACCACCTCCACCTCTCTCTGATATTCATGCATCCATGGCCCATTGATATTTATTGTTGTGTGCACAGTGCAACAACACAAAATCAATTAAATTAGCAATCCAGCCATCATCTCGCAAAGCGGTGGTATTTATCATGCCTTTGAGCTGTAAAGATGTCTCTACAAACATCACATACTCTCGTACATATACGTACGTACATCAATGTCTCGTTCTCATGCACTTGAGCGTAGTGTCCTTCACTGAAGATGAATGGTCCTACATATATATATCTCACACATACGCATCACATATATGCACACAAACACTTAGGTATGCGTGTGTGTGGGTAAACATGCTGGATGGTATTTTTTATTGAATTTCAAGTGCCACAATTTTCCCATTTTCTGCCACTATCCAAAACTATGAAATATTCTCTTTGTGCTAGGTTCGAACCGGAAGTGTAGCATAGCGTCATCATCACCACCAGTAGCAGCAGCACCATCGTACGTCCCAGGCAGCATTCACACTTACACCCATTTTGTATGTCTCCTCCTTGTTGTTGCTTGAACGTGCATATATCTATTTTTTTTTTGGAAGTTCTTTGTGGCTATGGGTGTCCTTAAACTTGCCACACAGACTGTGTGGCATGCAACTTTTACTAACATTCAAACCAGGCAGCCAACCAGCCAGTACAGACAGTGTCTAGTCGGTAAAAAAAATATTTATATTTAAAGCGTCATTCCTCTGCTTGGATTTTGTTTGGTCATTGAGAAGGGATGGTCAAAGAGATAGAGGGGAGTTAGTTATGGCAAAGCCAAAGTCAAAGTCAAACTATGGAAAATTTGTGCATTATTATGACGCCGGCTGACAAAGAGGCGTAAATGAACAAACTGTAAATATATATTTTTTTGGAAAAGGAAATCTAAATGAAAAAAGTTTGTTGGCGGAAATGTGTTTTCATGTGGAAAACTGACAACGTTTCCTCTGTTAAACGACAATAAGTGCGGCAATCATTAGGACTCCATAAATATTTTAACATTGGCAGCCAGACTAAATTGAGATCGCGATAAAAACATAACAGCCAAAAAGTAATGAGGGACAGAGATGACACCAAAGTAAAACTCTAAAAATATTAAGAGAATTTTTTAGTACAGAACCAAAAATGTCAAAACGTGACATACATTATGAACTTGAGACTTTGCTTGGTATTTCTAGGTCGAAATATTGAAACGATCTTCAAAAAAAATAAAATTTTATAAAAGTAAAATTTAATAAAATTTTTTGAAACACTTATAATTTTTTAAACGCAAAAAAATCTAATTTCAATGGGATAGTTTCTATTGAATGAATATGAAAAAATACCTAAACATTTTAGTAAATAGCTAAACAAATATTTTAAATGTAGACTAAAAAAGTAAAAACGGCGTTAAGTTCGGCCGGGCCGAACTTTTTATACCCTCCACCATGGATTGCATTCCACAGAGGCTGTCGATTTTCGTAGAAGTGCTGTAATATTACAGGAAAATATATACATTTTTTAATATAGTTCAGCCAAAATAAATACAAATATTGAAAAAATAATTTTATAAATAAATATAATATTCTTATTATTTCAAGCCACGCTTATAAGACAATGCTACCGATACGTTTGCACTGTATATATATCGAAATAATACTTCAAGTCCATTCAAAAAAAAAACAAATATTCTTATATTTACATTTTCAAAACTTAAATACCATAAATATTGGTAGGTAGTGGGTGCTACAATTGGTTGTACTTCCATTCTATTTTAATTCCAAAAGTACACATTTTGAAAATCCATTATCTCACGTACATAGAGCAAAATAAACTAACTTCATGATTTAACCAATTTTGCAGTAAAAGTAAAAAGTACGAATTTGGAAAAGTCTTTTTATATTGTGTGTCTATGCAGTCAGTGGAATGTATACACCAAATTCCATGATTCTACCTGCGGCCATTTGGATGGTACCATTTTTATCCCATTCCTCCAATTTTACCCCCTTATGAGTACGACTTTCTAAAATCTCTTTATTTTACGTGTCTACGCAATTGAAGTAATGTACACACCGAATTTCATCATTCTAGCTGTATTCGTTTTGTTGGTACTATTTTTATCCCCTGTACCATTTGTATCCTTTGAAAGTACGAATTTGGAAAAAATGTTTTATTTTTCGTGTCTACGCAGTCAGAGAAATGTATACTCCGAAGTTCATGACTCTAGCTGCGGTCATATGGTAGGTACTATTTTTATCCCCTTTTTCCGTTTTAACCCCAAAAGTACGAATTTCGAAAAATCCTTCTATTTGACGTGTCTACGCAATCAGAGGAATGTATAAACCGAATTTCATTATTCTAGGTGTAGCCGTTTGGTTGGTACAATTTGTATCCCTCTATTCCCATTTTATCCCTTAAAGGTACGAATTTGAAAAAAATAATTTCATATTATGTATCTACTCAATTAGAGTAATGTACACGCCGAATTTCTGTTGTTTCTAGCTGTAGTCGTTTAATATGTACCATTTTTATCCCTTTTTGTCTCTACGAATAAAAATCGTTTTATGGTGCATGTTTTTGTTATTGGGGAAATGCGCATACCCAATATCAAGTAATCACAAGCCGACATATTGAACACATTTGCTTAAATACTCTAAAATATTGGGTAAAATAGATATCAAAATGTGGACCAAAAATGCATTTTCAGATTAAATGAAACATATTTTCACATTAAATGTAATTTTTCAATTAAAATGAAACGTTTTTCAAATAAAATGAAACCTTTTACATATTGGGTGATACTTCTGAAAATATTGAATAATTTATCTGTTCCATGTTCCTTGGGTTCACCGAATTCAATAAAAGTTTGCAATATCGTACTCTCGAATAAAGGAATAAAAGCTGAATTTCCACATTTTAAAAAATTATGAAATTGTAAACACTAGGCTGAGGAGTGGTACTAATTTCGATTTTTTATAGATCTTATTTATTTATTACGTTCAATTAATATATAAATATTATTATTTTTAATTAATGTTTATTTATTTAAAATTTTGATGGTCAATCAAATTCTTTATCATAATAATTTAGTTTGGATTTTAATTGGAAACCAGCAAAATCTTTTCCGCTTTTTCTGATACATTTTTATTTTTTTTTTTATAAAAATGTCTAAAATCTTGTTTGTCATTTATTTTGGTTCAAGACCAAAGGTTGTGCTGAAGTCTTCAGCAGAACCCAAAATTAGCAAAAAGGCAAAGTGAGACCTTTATTGTTGCAGCTAAAAGTTGACTGCGCAGTTTCGATGGGCGCTACCCCATCTCGTCAGAACTTTCGCAACGAATGTATGTCTTTGACTTAAATCAGGGTTCATATTAGTACCAGCGGTCACATATGACAAATGAGAAGCGCTGATAAACAAAATATTCCACCGTACTAAGTCGACACACTAAAAATCTCACTTTGCCAATTCAATGTTATGCATGTGCTCGCATCGCTCGCAACAATTCAAAAGTTGTTGTTGCACGGTATGTCCCGTCTTCACTGTACCTCGTGTGTATTGTTGTTGTTTGCATGTATTGTTGGTCTGTTATGTTGTATGTGTTTGTCATTTATTTTGGTTCAAGACCAAAGGTTGTGCTGAAGTCTTCAGCAGAAAATTTATTTTTTACACATTAGTCAGGATGACCGTATACTAAGTTTGTCATTCAGTTTGTAATACCTAGAAATATCGTCCTGATTTTTCAAGACGATCTAGCCATGTCCGTCCATCTGTTGAAAGCACGCTAGCATCTAAACGAAAATAGCTAGGCCATCCTTTGACATAAATGTGGGTTATAGTATAGGATGAAAGTGGGCAAAATCAGTCCACAGGGAAAAATTTGTTCCCTCAAAAGGACTGAAAACTCCCCCAATAATCATTAATGTTTAAAGTATTTAATTATGTCTTTTTAATATGTCTGCTTTTATTTACTTCATATTTGGAATGCACATTCTCCTCATAGCATAAACGTTCGCCATAAAGTGATTCTTATTTGTAGGGGGTGAAATAGGAAAAAAAGGGATACAAATGGTACCTATCAAACGAAAACTGCTAGAGACACGAAATTCTGTGTAGATTATTCTAACTGAGTAGATTAAGGGGTAAAATGGAGTAGACATAGGGATAAGAATAGTACCAACTGAACGTCTGCACCTAGAATAATGAAATTCTGTGTATACATTGATCTGATTCCCTAGACACTTAAAATAAAGGGATTTTTCGAAATTCGTACTTTTAATTGTGTAAAAGTGGAAAAAGGTATACAAATAGTACCAACTAAATGGCAGTAGCTAGAGTCCTTAATGTCGGAGTAAACATTCCTCTGACTGCGTAGATATGAAAAATAAAAAGTTTTTTCCAAATTCGTACTTTCAAGGGACACAATGGGAACAGAGGGATAAAAATGGTACCAACTAAACATTTATTATTAAAACGTTATCCTTTGAAAATTAAAAGTTCTGTAAAAAGCGAGAAAAGATCACCAAATAGAAAACCGAGTACACAGTTTCTCTACATACGATCTTTAGTTTCATATGTATTGGGTCACTATGAATCTTGAGGTTTGATTTATAATTTAAAATAAATCACATAAATTTGAAAGTAAACTTAAAATTTGTATTATCGGCTAAAAGAACAATTTATGACATTTAAAATGATATTAATATCATCAGATCACTAGAATATTATCAGTTTCCATAAAAATAATTTATGTAGACAATTAATTCGCTAAAACGCAAAGGAGAATAGTGAATTTTTTTCATGTAGCTGCTAATAATATTTTATTTTCTTCTGATCGAAATGAAGAATTGGCGGTAATTTAAAAAAAAACACATTTTTGGGATTTATTTTCCCCGTTTTAAGAATTGTGGGACTTTTATATTATATATTGATGTCTAAATTGCAAGTTATGACTGTAGACGAGAGAATTTTCTGTGGGAATATTCTGATTTTAGGAACATAAAGCTGATGAAAAACCAACCACACCAATCATGGCCAATAAACAAAACCTTTGTAAATCCCCCACCCAGCATATTGTGCCTCGGGGTATATCATCGTTTGTTAACCAAAGCATCTGTTATCATCTGTCTTTCAAATGCCACTGCAAATACAGGGTGCTTATCATGGTTTATTGCCGGAAGGTATTACCGGGTAATACCTGTTGGTAATTTTCGTGTCCTTGTGACAGTTAAACAAGGAAACATCGCCTAAAATCAACCCCTCCAAATTCATTATTAGAGTACTTGCAGCAGGCAGAAGTATTTCTCTTCATTACATGGAAATGAACAACAACAATTCTTCGTCATTCGTAAAGTCCCAGTTGAGAATTAAACACACACGCATGTGTAATGTTTTCAATAACTAAAGGAAGTGACGGAACAACAAACCGTGGGGTGAAGAGTCATTGTGAACGACTGAATGTTTGGTTGGTTGTAAGAGCGACATGCGAGGATGTAAACTCAATTGAAATTAGTTTAGTTGTTGTGGGTCGAACGGACGGATCTTTGTGTCGGTCGGCCGTTTGGTCCACTCTTGAGGCGTTTTTATTAAATGAAACGTCAGTGTTCTCATTTGCTGCACGCTTGTATGTCATTGTCGTCCTCCCACCCCTCCCTCGAAGTGTTCCTCTTCGCTTTTTTTATAGCTACCACCGTTGCTGTTGTTGTTTTTCCTTCAACGTATTATGCCATAATTTTCGTTGTTGTCATTGTTGGTGTAATTGTTCAGTTCAGCTCAACTCAGCTCAGGGGTAAATGCGTGGTTTTCATCCATATTTTTTTCTGTGCTACATTCTTGTTGTTGTACCACGTTATTGTTGTTGTATTACGTTTTCGTTTTTTCGCTATTTGCTATAGTTTAACATGATTTGGCCTTCACTTGGGAATCAAATGTTCGCTGCTGTGGGTTCGTTCGTTCATTCAAATGATCTACAGTGGTTCGGATCAGCGAAAAAAGATGGGTGTGGGAATATACCTAAAATTCATCAAAATGATAAAAACGATGAAGACATGACTACATTTTCCAAGATTTGCAAAAAAAAAACCGAATTCCCAAAGTGGGGAAAATGTGTTCCAAAATTGGGGATTTTTTATAAAAATGGTCGTAATGCATTTTTTTACCATTTTTTTATATGTTTTGATGAATTTTAGGTATTTTTATTGGACTTTAATGCGTAAAGTAATGAGAAAAGTTAACTGGGAAGACCTAAATAGACCCATTTCGATTAATACAATAAATAGCAAGACCCACAAATATGTGCGAGGAGTACTGAAGATATTCTTTCAATGGCCCTTTTTTTAAAACTTATATATTTATGGTCTTGGTCTTACACATCACATCTTCTTAGGTTCGTTTCTGGAAAGAACAATTTTTGCATTCTTTCCACTTTAATTGGTTCACAAACCACTGTGCGATCTATAGTTTAGCTCTAGTTTATTTTGCGTGTATTCGTTGTAGTTTTTTCTCTCGCTTCGGTATTAAATTTACAATGTCAGTAATAAAGATCTACAAAGCGATTGTTTTGTGAATGGGTTCCAGGCCAGGTTGCTCCGACAGTTTCAGTGGCGGGATGGGATGGGACTGAACTAACAACCGACAGCGACAGGAGGGGGTAGTTTCAGTTTTTGCGTTTCCATTGTGCCAATCGAAAGGGGGTGGCAGTGTTGCATGCAACCGTTGTTGTTGATGTTGCCTATGCCTATGCCTCTGTCTGTTATTCTCGTTGTTGTGATGTTAAATAAAAGTGAAAATTATAATTATTAGTAGGTTGGCTGGTTGGTAGTCGGCTTCGTCTTCTTGTTTTTTTTGGTGAGAAAATCCATAAAAATTTATGTTTTTGGGACGTGTTAATGACCATACTTGGTACACGATATCTATTGTTCTCGCACCGGTACATGGTGCGACTACGTCGCATCACGTTTATCGCTGTGAATTATGAGACATCAATTTCCCATTTTTGTCAGGCGTTGTGCTACTTTTTTTTCGGAGAATAAATGGCAAATGAGTGAGTGAGTGTGTGAATGTTACCAGCCCCCTAAAAGTTAAATGAACTTTTAACAATTTTTTTAATTTTAAGTATAAAGAGGAAGAAAGGAAAAAATGTTAATTTCAATTCAGGAAATTAAACGCTGCTCCTGGAGTAAAATAAATTGTAAGTTGAAGGATCTTAGGAAGGCTATCTAGATTAGAAAAAGTATATTCCATTTGCTTAGATAATTGTGAGTAATTATTTTGGGCAGAACGAATATATCTTCATTCCGAATTGAATCAAAAAATATATATTAGTTTAATTTTATGGGGGAGAAACAAGTAAGGTACGTGTAAAATCGTACACATACACTCTCTGTTCCATTACAAGGATTTGAATAACAAACAGCGTAAAATTCAAAGCTTTCACATTTTTGGGTTGGACGATTTCAAAACATGCCAACAAGAAAGAGAACTATACTTAGCGATCAACTTTGGACAAACATAACTTTATGGATTATATATGAAAACATGAACTGATTCATATTCTCTCACAGCATATTCCTCCCGATAACGAATAAACGATCACAAAGTGGTTAACGATAATATTCCTTATGTTCACTATAGTTTGCCATTTGCAGGAATTGATGCGGAATGACTAGCATTTGCGCAGTACGTTCGGTCAGTTAGCACAAGAACTACTGGTTGTAATTCCAATACACAACGACAAACATTTTGTCGAAGGGCTTTGTGTACAATATTCTGATGTAATTGCTTTCTAAAAAATTGATTTTTAATTTTTGATTTTTCTGCTGCCACAAAAAAAATGTTCTTTTTTTAAATCTATAGACAAATTATGAAACTATTTTGATACTCAAGGGACTTTCAAAAATGTGTTTAATTTTTGTTTAAATATATTGAAAAATTATAATAGGAGTATTCATTCCACCGTCGTGTACAGACAAATTTCTTTTGAGCTATATTACTTATTATTCATAATTGATTCATCAGATATCTTTAAACCTGTATGTCATGTAAAGCCTGTAAAATACTCTTTATTTCCACATAGAAACATTTTGGATAAATCACGAAATGCTAAAGAAGCAAGTAAGTAAACTTCAGTCGGCTAAAGCGACATATATATACCCTCATTCTCAGATAACAGGAATTAAATTTAGCTAAGGGCAGCATAATTGTGTGGAAGGTACTAGAATGTTCGAGGAACATGTCCCTAGCTTCCATATTTGTAAAATAGTTGTACAAAAATGATCAAATATCAAGTCAGAGTGGATTCCATGCGCCAGACAATTGTGTGGGTGGTACAAGAAGGAGCGTCGCTAAAGCGTAAATATTTTTTATGTTTATAGTGATCATAAAAACATTTTCAAATATCAAATTTCAATATGATTTTGAATACCCGTATGGATGTTATATCGGTTTTATTGTAACCAACGTTTATTCCACTTTGTGTGTTAGGTACCATAAGGGGTGTGGCAATAGAGCTGATTCCGAAGATCCACGTGGAAGTTACATTTGTTTTATTTTGACATAGGAATAATTTGTGTGTGAGGTACCAGAAGGGACGTGACAATTTAGGTATGTTAAATATGCTTCAAAATATCAACATTTAGTACCTGGTGTCCACCGTACACGGCCATGTACACTATTTGAAGGTTTCCGTACTCTTCAATATGAATGTAATTTCTGATTATTAAACTATAAGTGATCGAGAAGAACAAAACAAAATAATAATAATCTAAAAACAAATATTTTTATATATATTTTATTTTAATATAACGAAAATAAATGAAATTAACATTGGACGTTAATGGGTTAATATACTGACATATTACAAACTAAAAATAAATGTTTTTGTCAAAATATTTTAGAAATTATTTTTCATTTTATAAATAGTTTACTCTGGAAAAATCGTCAGAATTGAAGGAGTCATAATATTGGGCATTTAAATCACAAGCACAGTGATTGACGTGATTCAAAATGTTATGACCTCTTTAATTTAGAAGATTCATTCGTCTAGAGATGATAATATTTTACAGATATAGGGGAAAATATTCTAATTTTATTCATATTAGATTTCTCTTGAAAGTTTTCAGGTGAACAATTTTAATTATATCCCCATTTTTAGACCTTTTCATTAAATTCTTCTTTATGAAGATTTCTACCATTTATTTTGTTGAAGAAGAAATTACAAGAAATTTATTGTTAAAGCTGATAGCACGAGCAAACCATAGCATTATAAGTGTAGTATTGTCATATTGGTTTCACAATAAAAGTCCTGCAAATATCCTTACAAAAGTTTGTATTCCGTTACTGAAATGGTAATGTAATTATATAAAGTTGAAATATATCTACAAGTTCCCATTCATATAGTAAATCTAAATTAATAATTAAAATATTCAATTAAATAATAATTAAAATATTCAATTAAATAATAATTTAATATTTCCCTATTCGCGGGAAATATAAAATCTTTTCCCGGGAATTCCCGTCCCTAGTCTTAAGTCACTCCTTCAATGCGTTACAGTTTTTTTGTCCCAAATCCTCCTACTCTGTATAGTGAGGGTATAAAAACTTGTAATTTTTTGTGGTATGTGATAAAAATATATACATTTTTCTATATTCAAGTTTTACAGGAAATTGTCAAATCTTAAAAAAAATATTTTTTTGTTATTTATTTATTATTTATCTTGTAGACGAAAAAAGTAACTTTAATATTTGTAAAATAAATGTTATTAATAGTTTCAGTAAGATGTTGCATAAGTTTCATGTTTGTGTTCCCTTCTATATATAATTATTTTAGAGTAAGTAATAGGAACACGTTCATGAAACTAATGGAGTGTCTAACTGACACCATTAACTATTAATAAAATTTATTTTACAAAGATCAAAGGTATACTTTTGTTAAAATAATATTTTATATTTTAAAATAAATATGAAAACAAAATTAAAATATATTATTAAGATTTGACAATTTTCTGTAAAACTAAAAAAATTGCTTGAAATTATAATAAAATATATTCGCATCTCAACCACAACAAATTTAATTTCTTTAAATACATTTTACAAAAATACTTAATCGGTTCAGATTTATATATAGCTCCCATACAAATTTCGCTCCCGATTTGAGAAACCACATATTGTATTGTCTTCAGATTTGGAAAAATACCTTATATTTAAACTAGGAACACCTATGGTTCATTCAAATTTCGCTCTCAATTTGACTTTTTCTGTTCTACAGACCACATATTTCTACAGATCTTCTCCAAATTCGGCAAAATGTCTTATACTTCCACTAGAAACACCCATGGTGAATATAGGCCAGATCGGTTCAGATTTATATAAAGCTCCCTTACAAATTTCACTCCCGATTTCCCTTTTTCCACTCTATAAACCACATATTTTAACAGATCTTCTTCAAATCTTTCAAAATATCTTATATTTCTAAATATCTTATATTCCATTCAAATTTCACTCCCGCATAGACTTTTTCCGCCCCAGAAACCATGAAATTTCACCGAATTTCATGAAAGTGAACATAATACGTTTTATTTGAACTGGAAGAACTTATTGTGAAAGTTAGTCACTTCATTCCATCTTTGGATATAGCCCCGATTCAAATATAAAGGGTGATCTTTTAAAAGCTATAGGAAAGTTTTTCAAAAAAGAAACACATAAAATTCAGAAAAATGCATGAAATCTTTATTTGAATCGATAGTACGGTCCATATAATTTAATGTTTGAAGATTATTTCATGCAAATGTTGACCTTGACTGCGCCTCAAATGGTCCATCCGCTTAGTCCAATTTTTGCATTTCCACGTTTTTGAGTAACAGAGGCCCACTTGCTGCGAACGGCGACGAATCGATCGTCGATTAAACTGACCATAAAATGGAAGCGCGCGATGAACTTTCTTAACAGAGCACGTATTTTGATAATAAAATTCAATAATTTGCAAGCGTTGTTCGTTTGTAAGACCATTCATGGTTAAATTATAGACCAAACTGAAGATGTTTGACAGTGAAAGATAAAAAAGATAATAGCTAAAAAATCACCCTTTACTTCTCGATTTGACAAATTGGACCAGCTCATATTAGGAAACATACAAAAATTCTTCCCGTTTTCAAATTGAATTGTATTCGGATAGAAAGTGGAGTGTATCATATAGTCGGCCACACCCTACTTTAGCCTTTCATTATTTGTTTTTATATTGTATGTAGATAAAGTACGACTTGCATATCCATTAATATATTTTATTCCGCTCTTCTATCTTCCATATTATATAGCGTTTCCCTATATAAACGTGTTGCAGTATGTGCGCGCATCTTGTCTTTATGGAAATTATGGAGAAGATAAATGTGTCCTTTGGGATGCCCTTAAATATATGTGCATCCTTGTAACGGATGAATAACTTTTAATTGGACTTTATAATTTAATTGCCACGAACGATATCCTTTCCATACATTTCATATCTAATACAAAATAATATCCACAATACAACGCAATATCCCTTTTCCCTTTCCTACAAATTGTAATTTGCTCCATATATCATTACTTCTCCAATAGTTGTCAATATTTTATGGGTTTTTTTTTGTTTCAACACAAAACGTAGTAGTTCAAAATAATGCAATAGCAATTTGTTGGCTTTGACACCCCACCCGATGATATCGAAAACAAATCGCTTTGGCGAACGTTAAACCACCCTTCAGTAGAAGAGCTACGAACAGCAATTGCACTACAACTACAACGACGACAATCAATTCAAAAGGGACCAAAGGCAAAAGCGAAGGCAAAGTGTTAATAAATTCGTTTTGGAAAACACCGAAAACTGCATTTGCCGAGATAACAAAAAGCAAAACGACATAAACCCAATTGAACGCCAGCGACGACGTCATTCGATTAAAAGCCATCGAATGCTGGGCCCGCATAGCTGCTCTCAATGCAATGTAATTTGTTGTGATCGGGAGTGTTAAGGCGCACCACGCCACACTGGTGGCTCTATAGCGAACAATGAGGGAGGAATGGTTTGTTTTTGTTTTTTGCACAACATCCCTTGAGTAAATCCTTGTTAGACACAGCTACAGCTACAGATAAATCTGGCCATCATGTGGACGCACAGAAAAGTAGTGGGGAGGGGGTAAGTTCTTTTTTAATGTCTTTCGATGTATTGATGGACAAAAAAGAACGGAAACTGCAGGGCTAAGTGACCGAAAAAAGGAAGACATTTATTTGGAAATAAATTCGTCCTTTTTTCTTTCTCGCATCCATGAAATCCTTAGTTATGCGTGACACATTTCTGAGTTTCGGAAATTATTTAATAATAAATAACATCAGCGTTGTTGACTCGGAAATTCATCGCTGACATTTTATTTGACACTTGACTATGACATTGACATTCTTTAAGTGACAGTTGGAAATGAGACACATGCACCCACACTTAGTGAGCCGACACCCACGCACACTACATCAGTGCACACTCTGTCCTCTAAATGTCTTTGTCGGTGGTAATTTGATGATGGTGTGCGCAGATGTGCTCAGCAGCGGAGGGAGAGGGATTTTGCATGAAGGCCTTCCAAGGGGCCCTTAAATAAGGCGAGTTTCGGAGCCTTTATAAAGTAATAAGAAGGTCTGCTAACACTTCTCATTAAAGAAGGGCTTCATATATAACTGCAGGGCCTCTGTTGTGAAGGCCCCATAATTTAATTAGCTGGGCACAAGAGAGGTTTGCTTAGAGAAGCTAAATCGTACAGATATTTTCGATAAGTTTGAAATGGACAAATAGGATGACTCGTGGCAAGCCTACTGGACAAAGGCATTTCTGAATGTCCAGTGAATATCAAATCCGTGACTTTTGCGGTCAGACCCTTTTGTGAAGGCCCCACAATTTTCTCTACTCCATATGCACACAGAAGGATACATGTGTCCAAATGAGAATGTTCCCCTTGCCCTACTAACAGAACCCAAAATGCATTTTATATCTTTCAAAAACAATAACAACAAAAAAGCAAGAAAACAAAAATAATTCCTTGCTCCACAGGATATCACTTACATCCGCACGCAGCTCAAGTACGATTCATCGTCACTCACTTTATCAAATCCTTAAATCTTCTGTCATTGCATTAATAGCATGACAGTGTGTTTGTGTGAGATGGAGAGCGTTTGTTCTTAAGACGTGGGTAAACACCTCGCAGCGCTGGCTGTGTAAATATTTATCCTGTTTTTGGGGGCAAAAGAACCCAAAAAAGACGGGGGAGGATTTGGTCGTACTACCAACCAACCATCCATCCACCAGTTCGTGTAAATAAATATCCTTTTTTATAAATAAATACGTTTATCAATAATAATTCGTTCACTTTAAGTGTTTATTTTTATAGCCATGCCATTAGTGCACGTCAAAGAGGGCACTCTGCCTGAAGAGACAAAGAGTGACATGGATAGAAGAAAATAATTGTTTGTTGACAGATATACCGGGGTTTGCATTTGTTATGATTCATCTCAAAAATATAAAAAAAATCAAGGAAAAATTGTTTGAATAATTAACTGGGGGAGTAACCGGTATCTTTCGCCTTGAAATTGTGCGAGGCAGAATCAAATATATTTTAGATAGAAAAACAAACACTGAATCGAAAATATTCATTTGCGACAGAAAAGTGATCAATTTTCTTCCTAAAAATGACATATATGCAGGTTGCGGATAATGGGCTGCAATACGCACCATTTAGCTTAGAAAGTCGTAAATTTCGGTTGCTCATTCTTAAAATTATAATGCAATTTTCTCAAAAAATAAAAATTTCGTGTCCGAAATCATAAATATTATTTCATTATTTATTATAGATCATTATTTATTATTATTATTAAGAATGAGTATACTTAAAATCGACCAACAATTTTTTAACGTATTATTTTTTCTTATTTTTAATAAAATTCCAATTTTCGTTGAGGTATCTTTTAATATATGTTCTATAATTTTTGAAGTATTAGCTCCCAAAAAAAAATAAATATTAGAAATATAATGTATCCCAATATGAGGTATCCCGATGTCGTAGTGGTTTAGGAAAAGTCTCAAAAATGGAGAAAAATTGTATTTTAGAAAAAAAAACAAGTAAAAAGGCGTTATGTTCCAATTGTACCTTTTAAAAGTACGAATTTTTAAAATTCACCCTATTTTAAGTGTCGATGCAATTAAGGGGATGTACGTTCCAAAATTCATGTTTCTAGCTGTTGTCGTATCAGCGGTACCATTTTTATCCCCTTAATTCATTTTTAACAGCTTAATTTCTGGTGCTTTCATGATACAACAAATTTCAAGTGCATATAAAGCAGAAATTTTCAAATAGTTTTTTAAATAATCCAAATATTGGGGGGTATTTTCGGTCCATGTTAAGGAACAATTTTTCCCTCTGGGCCAATTTCGCCCACTTTCAATCCCAAACGATCTACAACCATTAGACACATTTTTGGAAAATTTGAACGTCCTAGCTCATTTCGTATGGAAGTTAGCGTGCTTTCAACAGACAGACAGACATGGCTAAATCGTCTTAGAATTTTACCAAGATAACG
This sequence comes from Polietes domitor, assembly GCA_947397865.1. Classification (NCBI taxonomy): domain Eukaryota; kingdom Metazoa; phylum Arthropoda; class Insecta; order Diptera; family Muscidae; genus Polietes; species Polietes domitor. The sequence goes on from OX377620.1 coordinate 50,787,108, forward strand.
AATATATATAAAACGTGATTTTTTAAGAGCTTGATAACTTTTTTAAAAAAAAAAACGCATAAAATTTGCAAAATCTCATCGGTTCTTGATTTGAAACGTTAGATTGGTCCATGACATTTACTTTTTGAAGATAATTTCATTTAAATGTTGACCGCGGCTGCGTCTTAGGTGGTCCATTCGGAAAGTCCAATTTTGGGCAACTTTTTCGAGCATTTCGGCCGGAATAGCCCGAATTTCTTCGGAAATGTTGTCTTCCAAAGCTGGAATAGTTGCTGGCTTATTTCTGTAGACTTTAGACTTGACGTAGCCCCACAAAAAATAGTCTAAAGGCGTCAAATCGCATGATCTTGGTGGCCAACTTACCGGTCCATTTCTTGAGATGAATTGTTCTCCGAAGTTTTCCCCCAAAATGGCCATAGAATCGCGAGCTGTGTGGCATGTAGCGCCATCTTGTTGAAACCACATGTCAACCAAGTTCAGTTCTTCCATTTTTGGCAACAAAAAGTTTGTTAGCATCGAACGATAGCGATCGCCATTCACCGTAACGTTGCGTCCAACAGCATCTTTGAAAAAATACGGTCCAATGATTCCACCAGCGTACAAACCACACCAAACAGTGCATTTTTCGGGATGCATGGGCAGTTCTTGAACGGCTTCTGGTTGCTCTTCACTCCAAATGCGGCAATTTTGTTTATTTACGTAGCCATTCAACCAGAAATGAGCCTCATCGCTGAACAAAATTTGTCGATAAAAAAGCGGATTTTCTGCCAACTTTTCTAGGGCCCATTCACTGAAAAGTCGACGTTGTGGCAGATCGTTTGGCTTCAGTTCTTGCACGAGCTGTATTTTATACGGTTTTACACCAAGATCTTTGCGTAAAATCTTCCATGTGGTCGAATAACACAAACCCAATTGCTGCGAACGGCGACGAATCGACATTTCACGGTCTTCAGCAACACTCTCAGAAACAGACGCAATATTCTCTTCTGTACGCACTGTACGCATTCGTGTGGTTGGTTTAATGTCCAATAAAGTAAACTGAGTGCGAAACTTGGTCACAATCGCATTAATTGTTTGCTCACTTGGTCGATTATGTAGACCATAAATCGGACGTAAAGCGCGAAACACATTTCGAACCGAACACTGATTTTGGTAATAAAATTCAATGATTTGCAAGCGTCGCTCGTTAGTAAGTCTATTCATGATGAAATGTCAAAGCATACTGAGCATCTTTCTCTTTGACACCATGTCTGAAATCCCACGTGATCTGTCAAATACTAATGCATGAAAATCCTAACCTCAAAAAAATCACTCTTTACTTTATAGGGTATCCGTTGAATATTTCTAGGTGTTACAAACGGAATGACAAAATGAATATACCCCCATCCTAAGGTGGAGGGTATAAAAATGGATAAAGAGGGATAAGAGTGGTGCCAACAAACAAACGGTTGATTTTGATCCGACTTTATAGACATAACGTTTTTTATTAAATTTGCACGTTTATGGCAGAAAGGAGTGAAAGTGCATGAAAATGGTACCAATCAAACGACCGCAGCTAGAATAATGAAATTCGGTGTAAACATCTTTCTGATTATTTTGAAGCGAAAAATTTAGATATTTTTCGATATTCGTACTTTTAGAGTCAAAATGGGATAAAAGGGGTAAAATTGGAATCTACCAAATGTAATTTAATTATTTTCATAAAATAATCCCTATGACTATGCGCAACTTAGAGGAAATGGGTACTTTTAGGGACGAAATACGATAAAATGGTGCAAATTGATCGATATTCGTACTTTTTATATGAAAATTTTGAAAGAGGATAAAATTGGTAACGCCCTAATGTCTGCAGCTACAATTATAAAATTAGATTATAACCAATTGAGAGGCAAAAAGTCCAAAAAAACGTATTTTCAGAAAGTAATAACATCAGATTGTTGCCAACACTTTAAAAAATATAAAAATATGGAATCAGGTGACAACTCGTTTTTTCACACGATGTTACTATTTTTTCTCTTGTTTCATTTTTGATATTTTAATCAAAAGTAATATGAAAACTCATCTGTTGTAAAACGAAGGGGAACAAGCTAATATTTTTTTGTAAATTAGAAAATACTAACACAGATATGTAAATTAATCAAAACTTAAAAAAAATAACAATGTTATTGCAAAAAGCAATGTACTGCTATAAAGTGTGTTGTGTTTTACGTGTATGTTTACGAGTCGTTCCTGTATTTCTTGGAATGTAACTTTGTTTATCCGGACATATCCGCTGAACCATATATATGAGAAGAAAGGTTAAAACGTGCACTTTAATATTATAATATTAATATAATAATAATAATTTCTTAATTAAAATTGTATTAAAGTTTAAAAATGCAAATATTGAAAATTCGATTAGAAAATGGTTGAAATGCCATTCATCTCCGCGAAATTGCAGAGTAGTGTTTATACTTAATGTATAGCAAAACAACTAAGAAAAGGTTAAAGTTGGGCATGGCCGACTATGTGATACCCTACACCACTCCTTGTGCCTTTTTTATACCATCCACCTCCAGGATGGGTGTATACTAACTTTGCCATTCCGTTTGTAAAACCTTGAAATATCGATCTGAGACCCTATAAAGTATATATATTCTTGATCGTCATAAAATTCTAAGACGATCTAGCCATGTCCGTCCATCCGTCTATCCGTCTGTTGAAAGCACGCTAGCATCTAAACGAAAGGAGCTAGAACGTTGAAATTTTCCATAAATGCGTCTTTTAGTCGTAGATCGGTTGGGATTGAAACGGGGCGAAATCTGCCCAAAGGGAAACAATTTTCGCTCACAAGGCCTAAAAATACCCATAACAATCCCTAATATTTTAGCGTATTTAAGCATGTTTTTTGAATATGTCTGTTGATATTTTCCTTGATATTTGGTATGTGCATTCTCCTTATAGAAACAAGTGCACCAAATAATGGTGCCAACCAAAAGGCTACACTTGGAATAATGAAATTCGGTGTATACATTCCTCTGATTGCGTAGACACTTAAAATAAACAGATTTTTCGAAATTCGTATTTTTTGGGGTTAAATGAAAAAGGGAATAAAAAATAGTAACAATCAAATGTATACATTCCTCTGACTGCGTAGACACGGAAAATAGACGCATTTTTCAAAATTCGTATTTTCAAGGGATACAATGGTACAGAGGGATAAAAATAGTACCAACTAAACGACTACAACTAGAATGATGAAATTCTAATTGCGTAGAAACGTCCAGGGGGTTAAAAATGGTACCAGCCAAATGGGCGCAGCTGGAATCATGGAATTCTGTGTATACATTCCTGCATAGACACGCAAAATACAAAGTTTTTTTCCAAATTCATACCTTTTCTTTTACGGCAAAAATTGGTTGAATCATGAAGCTAGACTATCTTGCACTGTGTACGTGAGGGATAATGGATTTTCAAAATTTGTACTTTTGGAATTAAAGTAGAATGGAAATACAACCAACTGTAGCACCCATTATCTACCAATATTTATGGTATTTAAGCTTTTTGAAAATATAAATATAAGAATATTTATTTTTTGATTTGAAATAAATAATGATTTCAAGTAATTAAAATATTATATTTATTTGTATTTGTTTTGGTTTATATTTTATATTTATATTTTCCTGTAATATTACTGCACTTCTACGAAAACCGACAACTTCTGTGGAATGCAATCCATGGTGGAGCGTATATAAAGCTCGGGCCGGCCGAACTTAACGCCATTTTTACTTGTTTTTAATAAACTCTGGTGTTTTAATATCAGTGAATATAGTTTGTACAGTCCATATAAATTATTCATATTTATATTTAGCCAAATTTAACGTAATATGTTATGATACCTCTGCCACGCTGGGGCCATTTTTTGATGCAAAAAGTCAAACCAAAAAGTAATAATGACAGTGTGTTAGCAACATTTTAAAATTGTAAAAAATCGAAAATTGAATCCAGGTGGCAACTCATTTTTTTGCAAGGATTAGCAACCATCAAGATAACTGCAATATATTTCAAAGATCTACCTGTGACAGTAGATTGATCAACTTTAAATTTAAAGGACGATCTATTTTCTACTGTATATTCCTTCAGGAAAATCAACTACCATCCAACTGTAAGTGGAAGTGGCAGTAGGTTGAGACACTATTTTTTTAAACAACTTTTATAAGCTGCATAATTACATGTACGAAATTTAAAAGGTCTACATGTTTCCTAAGGTATTTTGCTTCAAAAAATTTACTACCATCCCACTGTAAGTGAACGTGGCAACTCAAAATTTAAATTGATGACTTTGGTAAGCAGCATAACTACATGTACGATATTTCAAAAGTCCAATCTTTTTTGCTTCTAAAACGGGTCATCTGCCCCACCGAGCAGCCGTTTGGATGATTCAACTTCATGATTTCAACTTCAGCGGTTTGAGGGATACAAATGGTACCATTTTTATCCCTCTTTTCCAATTGTACTATTTTAAGTGTATGCTGCAAATTCAAAATTAATTTTTCTGGCAGTTGTCGTATTATTGGTACCATTTTTATCCCATTTTGTCCCATTTCACCCGCTAAAATTAAGTGCATGTGAAGCAGAAATTTTCAAAAAATTTGTTAAATAATCTAAATATTGGAGGGTATTTTTAGTCCTTGTTGTTAATACTGTGGAGGGCATATAAAGGGTGTTTTTTATTGGGGTATAGAACTTTAAGTTGGCATCACTTTTTTAACTGGCGGCCATTTTGTCAGCTGTCAAGTGATTAATATTTAGTTTGGTTTGCATTTCATCATGAATAGGTTGACAAAAGAACAACGCTTGCAAATCGTGCAAATTTATTTCGAAAGTAATGGTTCAGTTCGCGAAGTTCACCATTTTATGGTCGACATAATCGTCCATCAGAGCAATTAATTCGGTTAACCATGGATCGTTTTCGCACTACGTTTACTCTATGTGATAATACGCATCCGCAGAGACGTCGAACAGTGCGCACCGAAGAAACAATTGCCGCTGTAGAGCAAAGTGTTGAAGAGGACCCGAATGAATCGATTCGCCACCGTGCACAGCAATTGGAGTTGCACAGCAATTGGAGAAAGTGGTGGAAAATTGGACCTGTAGAATTGGCTATATTCGAGCCAGCCGCGGCGGCCACATGCCCGAAATCATATTTAAACATTAATGGCATAAAATTATCCTTCCAATAAAGCCAAATTGATGGACATTAAAACGATTTTCTTGTGTTTTATTTCAATTCGAAGTTCTTTACCTCAATAAAAAACACCCTATATAACTGTGGAGGCCGGGAATTCTTAAACGTTTAATTTTATAATGCAGATCTCGAGATATTTTTACCGTTTTTCCAATTTTCTTAAGAAAGCAAAATTTCATAAAATAACTGATTTTCTAATTCAGGAATCGACAGTTATAGATGTCAGTTTGTGTGGAATTTTAAATCTATATCTTGGCTAACTCAATAGACCGACATGAACACTGGACTAAATTGAAAAAGATAGATTATCTTATTCATTGGCAATATAATTTTTAGAAGTGTTTCAAAACGTTGTCAGTCAAGGACTGCAATTTCTAGAGATGAAATATTTTGCATGTCATCACAAAACAAAGCACATTTAATCCACTGAACGGAACAAACAATATGACACACAAATCTTTCAAAATTAAATCAGATTACTGAGAACAAACCCAAAATCATTGAACCAAACTACTACCTTCAAACAAAAGTAAAACATCCCCAACATGCGTCAACTAAACGAAAACCTATAACAATTCTCCCTAAATTACTTAAAATATTCGGTTAAAGTAGCAGCAATCAATGATGGTCATTCGAAATTAAATTACTAAACATAACTTTTAATTACCCACCCAAATAGAACTGTAGCTAATTCAATAAGGAAACTGAAAGAAGAAGAATAAGAAATACGAACATCGAACAACAATGATTTATTGCCACCCTCCACTACGTAACTTATTGAGGAACGAATGCGAAATAATTTCAATGCCGGTGCGACGTTATGTTACCCACCCCACCCGTTCCCCCACTGTGAGTGCTCGAGGGCTCGTTATGCGTTTCTTTGAATTTCTTGAGTAATAATACCCGTATTAAATTTAATAGACTTCTTTTCGAAGCATAAAATTAAACAGAAATCGATTCGATTGCGAGCCGTAAGTAATTAAAGTAAAAGATACATGACGTATTTATGAATGTATCTGTTACTTTTGTTAATGACAACAACAACGACAGGACAAAACCTCAAAAGGAACAAAGTATCGTTTAACATATGGTCGGTCATTCGGTCGGTCAGCCAACCTCACCCTTGCCACCCCACCCAGCCCCCTGTAGAGTCACCCACCAACACCTTGGTTTTCCAATTGTATCGTGGACGGAAATGAAACCCTTATAAAGGTCCTTAACAACAAATGGCACCCCATTACACAATACTCGTCGACCTTTAAGATGGTCGAGGAAGAGGGAGTGTGCCGACAATGCCTGCAAATGAAGTAATTTTTGGCACAAATCTAACACTTGACAAAACATCAAAAACACAATCATTCGAATTTTTGCAAAAGGTCGGCAGGACAACACTTTCCAACTCCCTGCCCCGTTTTTCGGAAAACCGTGTGAGTGCGTGTGGCTGGCTGTCTGCCTCTATGTAATTGCCAAGTATGGAAGGCCAGGGCCAGACCTCGAAATCAATGATGGTGATGGTGGTGGTGGCGTTGTTGAATGTTGAATAGTGTAAAAGGAAGTAGTTTATTCGCTGTTGCTATCGTTTGATTCGTATTTATTGGCAGTGCGAAGAAGAGCTCAAAAGTAAATTTTTATTACTGCGTAAAGAAATAAATTTGTGCTCTACCCTCCCTCCCTCCTTCTGGCGAGCGCTGTCGCATTTCACGCTGCTTTTGATCAGAATTTCATTTCATTTCATTTTTGCAATGTTCGCCAGACATGTTTATGATTAAATGATATATGTATGTCTGTGTGTATGTATGTGCATGTCTGTATGCTTGTGGAGCGACCATAAATTAATTTTGACATTTATGCCATGAATCAAAGATATGCCAATGACATCTCGAAGCGAGAGGAAATTCGATAAAGAAAAACATTGTACGACGATTCATGTGAGAAATTGTAAGGTGTCGGCTTTGGAAAAGGAATACCATCTCGTTGTAAAATTGCCGACAATGAATCCTTGGCGGCGAATTTTTAGTATATATCACCAACTGTATTTATCGCTGCTTAAATTGGCCGTCCTTCACGATATGCTGAAGACAAAGACTTTTATTTGTCGTGTATAAAATTCCCTTTAGGGCTAGTTATGCAGTGAAAAGGTCTAAATACTGTCATTAATCGAGTTTCATTATTTGTAGTGTGATTCAACTCCAGGTAATACCATCCGACATTATATATTACCCCTTGAAATATTTGGAAGATATATCTCCAATATCTTTCAATTAAATTTTCAAACAAATATTTAAAATTACATTTTTCCATATATTTCTTTTTTCATCTTAAATATATATAGACAATATTAAATGTTGTCATTAGTTGTATGCGTGTCTGGGAAAATAATAAACAAATTATTGTTAATCATGTTATTTGAATAATGATGTTTTAAGGGGTTACACCAATTTTTTCGATTTTTTCTTTTTTTTAGAATTTAAGAAAACACCGTAATTTTCCTAAACATTCGTAATTTTCATAATACATATTTTTGATTATATTTTAAAAAAATAATATTAATGACAACAATAGGTCTGATCATTTCCTTTTCCGTCAAAATGTCACGCCCGTTAAAATTTAAATATCTTATGTTCTTTATATTCATAAAGAGATGTCGGTAATGTATACTTTAGAAAAAAGTGTATGAAATACACTCATTTCAGTAAGTCATGTAATGGAAGAACATTACAGAATTCAAGAAAATAAGTAAAACCTCAAGATAACAGGGACCGGGTTTGATGTTGAAAAGTCACTGCGAAGCCACCTGAACGAAACCTTTAGACAGGGTGGAAATCATGATAGTGGTAGTCTGCAGCCAAGTAATAAATGTCACCATGCCATTTGTAAATAAATTTGCATTCTATTAAATATAGATGCAAAATGGTCTTGAGCCAGGACAATATCCCAGTTCAATTCAAATATTGATTACGGACCAAAAAATGCAAACCAAAAAACTAAAAAAAAAATTAAAAAATCTTTAAATGGAAAAAATAAAATATTTGACAAAAAATGTAAAAAAATATTAATTTTCTTCGTAATATAACCTAATTAAGCTAAATTCTTGAATATTCCGAATTTCGAGAATTTCATTATTGCAGCCTCAAAATATTGAGTAAAATGTCAGTGAAATAAAATACACTATAAAACAAGAAACAAACAAAACAAGGAATAATAAAACAAGTAAGAAGGCGTTAAGTTCGGCCGGGCCGAATCTTATACACCCTCCACCACGGAGTGCATTCCATAGTATTGCCAGCAGGTTAAAGGAAGTCGACTTTACCTAGAAGCACAGTACCATATTACGAAAATTGTGATATGTTTATGCACATTACTACATTTGTTTACTATTTCAAACTATAATGTATACTTATGCGCACTGTTTAAAATCTACTACTCTAAATATATACAATGCTGTAATTGTGAAAGTGAACATGCCGAAAATATTAGGCGATTGTCAGTCGCCATTAGGGAGAAGCATTTTCAGATACAGACAAAGTGATAAGAAAAGTATAAATTTTAAAGATATCCCCATTCGCCCCATTCTCCGCCCAAATGTACAAATTTCGAAAAATCCCTTTTTCGAGTCTTCATAGTCAGAATACATACACCGAATTTCATGATTTCAACTTCAGCGGTTTGGTAGGTTCCATTTTTATCCCTCTTTTTAATTATATCCCTTAAAAGTACGAATTTCGAAAAATCCCTCTATTTTACGTGTCTATGCAATTAGAGGGATGTACACACCGAATTTCATGATTCTAGCTTTTGTCGTATTATTGGTACCATATTTTATTCCCTTTTTGTCCCACTTCGCCCGCTAAAACTTTTATTTTCTTTGTGGTGCTTCCAAGCTACAAGAGGAATGTCCGCAACAAATTTTAACTGTATGAAAATAAGAAATTTAATTAATAAGCAAAGGCTACCAATATTTGTATACTATATATATATATTATTCATTATATAATAATACTAATACTTCAATTCATAAAGTAAATATAAGGGAGCAATCATAAATACCCTAAATATTAGGGGATAGAGAGTGTACTTTCAGCTACAGTCGTTTGGTTGGTTGTATTTCCATCCTATTTTAATTTGAAAAGTATAAATTTTGAAAATACCTTATCTCTCACGTACGCAGTATAAGACAACTTCATGATTCTACCATTTTTTGTCGTAAAAGCAACAAAATAAAGTACGAACTTGGAAAAAAGATATTTTACGTGGATATGCAGTCAGAGGAATGCATACACCGAATTCCATGATTCTATCAGCGGCCATTTTGTTGGTACCATTTTTATCCCCTTTTTCCAATTTTGCCCCCGTCAAGAGTTCGACTATCTAAAATCTCTTTATTTTACGTATCTACACAATTAGAGGGACGCACTCACTGAATTTCATCATTGTAGCTGTATTCGTTTAGTTGGTACTATTTTTATCCCCTGTAGCCATTGTATCCATTGAAAATACGAATTTGGTAAAAAACTTTTAATTTTTCGTGTTTACGCAGTCAGAGAAATGTATACTCCGAATTTCATGATTCAAGCTGCTGTCATTTGGTAGGTACTATTTTTATCCCCTTTTTCCATTTGAACCCCAAAAAGTACGAATATTGGAAGGTTCTTTTATTTTACGTGTCTACGCAATCAGAGGAATGTATATATCGAATTTCATTATTCTAGGTGCAGCCGTTAGGTTGGTACTATTTTTATCCCTCTATCCCCATTTAACCCCTTAAAAGTACGAATTTATAAAAAATACTTTTATATTATGTATCTACTCTATTAGAGGAATGTACACTAGAGCGTACCAGGTTACAAGTAAAAAAAAAAAGTTCGCCGTACACCTTCGAATATGAAGTATTATTGAAAGGTAGTTTCAAAAAAAAATTTTTAATTTTTTTATGCCGAACGTAGGGGTCGCGCTTTTACATTTTTCTATATAACTTCTGCATTTATAAACGGATTTTAAAGCGTGATACATCGATGTTTTTGTCTCGACGAGGCCGATTTTTTTGTTTTTGAAGTCATTGATCTCAAGCATGATTCATGATTTTATGCAAGCTTTAATTTTCTGATATTAGAGTGGTACATTAGGGTAGTAGCAACTGAGATATGATGGGTAAGTACCAGAAGGGGGTGCTTGAGCTCAATGACTTCAAAGACAAAAAAATCGGCCTCGTCGAGACAAAAACATCTATGTATCACACTTTAAAATCCGTTTATAAATGCAGAAGTTATATAGAAAAATGTAAAAGCGCGACCCCTACGTTCGGCATAAAAAAATAAAAAAATTTTTTTTGAAACTACCTTTCAATAATACTTCATATTCGAAGGTGTACGGCGAACTTTTTTTTTGAGGTACGCCCTAATGTACACGCCAAATTTCATATTTCTATCTGTTGTCGTTTGATAGGTACCATTTTTATCCCTTTTTGTCCCATTTTGCCCCCTACAAATAAAAATCACTCTATGGTGCCCTTTTATGCTATAGAGGGAATGCGCATTGCAAATATCAACTAAATACAAGCTAATATGTTCAAAAAACATGCTGAATACTCTAAATATTAGGGGTATTTTCAGTCCTTGTGAGGGAAAAAATTTTCCCTCTGGGCCGATTTCGTCCACTTTCAATCCCAACCGATCTACAACCATAAGACACATTTAGGAATAATTTGAGCCTCCTAGCTCATTTCGTTCGGCCGCTATCGTGCTTTCAACAGACAGACGGACACAGCTATATCGTCTTAGAATTTTACCATGACCCAGAATATATATACTTTATGGGGTCTCCGATGATCAAGGTGTTACAAACGGAATGACAAAGTGAATATACCCCCATCCTGGAGGTGGAGGGTATAAAAAAAAACATTTTTTGTATTCTCTGCACCATAAAAAATATATTTTATTTGATGTGAACTGAAATATTCGCATATAGAATTCAAAAATTAATAAAAAATATTTTGTTTTATGCCGTAGCGTAAGAAAAAGGTGCTTATTTGATAAACTAGAAGTTAAAGTCTTTTTTTTTTTTAATTTTTTGTTTAAATAATTTTTTGCTGGCACTCCAAAATCCGTTTTAAAATAGACGCAAATTGCAGTGTTTTATTTTCTAATGTCTAGCATCTTAGCGAATAAAACAAGGCCAGTTTGAGAAAAGTTATGGAGAAATGAATAATATAGAAACCATCTTGTGAAAGGACATGCAAAAGCAAAAACTTCATTTGAAAATGGATCTATGTTTTTTAGAAATTCCCTTACATCTTTACAAAAGTATATTAGACAATGTTATATATAGCCCTTCGACATAATTGTTGAATTCTGATTTTTACTGGATTGATGTAATACATTTTGGAATGAACTATTTTCGGAAAAAAATTAGTTTTTACAAAAGGCAAAATGTTTAATGATCAAAAGTAAATTTAAAAATTAAATAAATGCGCGGTTTTTAATGTGTAATCTGACCTAAAAATCTTTTTTACAGTTCCAACATCATTTTCCCCACTGTGAATTCTTTCAAAAGTTCTTCAAAAGTATCAACAAAAGAAAGTTGCCCAACAAAACTTGTTGTCAATTTTAAAAAAGTTTCCTTCCAACGGAATAGTTTGTGCAACAAGGATATTAGAACGTGCGTGGCAAAACGAAAAATGCATTCGGAAAACTTTAATTAAACGCACAATCCTGAGGTAAACGAAATTCCTTAAAAAGAACACACACAACCAACCCTTCTGAATCCCTCCAAGCAAGTATTTGACCAGGCAAACAAATTCTTCCATGTAATCTATGTAAATTAGAAAATCGTTAAATTGTTTTTCCTTGTTTGTGCGTGTGTGTTTAACTTTGTGATTGAAAGTCGGCTGGAGGAAGGGCAGGCTGCAGTTCAAACAACAACAACAATAATATTGTTAGTCAGAGTGTCAATATCGCCCGAGCGAAAAACACAGGATTATCACGTGGAAACATCACGCACCCAGTAATCAAAGCAGGATACGAATACCAACAAACAATGTAACCTTTTCTGCTCGGGCATAGCAGGAAGCCAACAGCAACACACCCCTTTCACAGGGACCAAAACTGTGGCCAAACTACCGTTGAATGTGTAAACCCCGAGCTAATTAAAAAGTAACATGTTCCAACTTTAACTGCGGGATTTAGATGAAACTTTCCCAAAAAAAAGGAAAACAGAAAACAAAAGCCCTGCATTTTCCAAAAAGGACTTTTCTTCCTCCTTTTGCTGCAGTTGAAACCCAAAAACCATTGTGGTGCGTCCATCCGCCCAGAAGAGAGTTTTCCATAAATTATCAACAGAGTGTTGAAAATGGATTGTGTGCAGGGCAGAGCACACGGCCACGGTGTGTGGTGGAGGGTTTACAGTCGGCCAACCTACCTCGTTCGTTCGTTCAACAGTCTTGAGCTGAGTCTGCTCCGCATGTCTGCAGTTAACAATCTGCTGCCAGCGTAACTCGATGCCGTCTCGATGAAAACCCAACACGTGACTCATGTGTTTTTGCTCAAACGGCTGATGTTGGTCGGTCACTGGGTGCTGCTCGGTGTTGCTGGGTGTTAATGGCAGCGTGGTGTTGATGGCTGCCACAACACCCAACAAACATATCACTATTACTTCGTCGACGTCAACATGTTTTTTTTTAGGTGAAAGTATTTCACTTTTCACTAGTGCAGCCGCAGCAGCATCAGCCATCCGACAACAATCTCCTCCCATCTATCCGCCGTTAAAAGTGATTTTATTTCTATGAATAGATTTTCTTTTCCGTTTTTTCCGTCTCTCTCTCTTTGGTTTTTGGGTAAATTATCATAATACTTGTGAATTAGATTTTCATGGCGGATCAAGTCATTCTGGCACGCCTTGTCAGTTGCCATGAGATCGGTGTTCTTTTACTTTACTTGCCGTGATTGGTTTATTAATAATAATTCACATTCACGTTTTCGATTCACTTCTAGCGGCACAACAACAAAAAAAGTGTGACTGAATTTGTTTTTATTTATGTCAGCTTATCGAAGATAGTGTTGTGGAAAGTTATAGAAAACAATGCAAGACTTTTTGGGGGAATATGTTACTACTCGAACAGAGGGGATATAATAAAAACTGTAACAGAAATAAATTTCACTTTTTCCCGATTTTTTGTTAATATCTTGACACAAAGGAAATTAGAGTGGGCCACAAAAACGGCTGTGGTTATCATATTATAAGGAATTTTTTTTTGATCGAAATTGTATAAGAGTGATATAGGATAAAAGTCAAAAAATATGAAAAGTGCCTTAAGAAAAACCCGCGTAACTTTCTATTATATCGAGAACTCCAAAATATTTTTTGTCCTACGATTTCTGACTAAATAGATAATATTTGTGACAGAGACCCAGATAGAAGAACGTTGAAATAAATGCAACTGAAATATCAAATTGTGACAATAATTGCAGTTTTTTCGCGATTGGCTAAATATATATTACAAGTGTCATTGGTGACAGCCAGGTCTGATAGAACGCAAAAATTACAAACATTTTCGCGGGAGATATGGCTAAATTGATTTGTATACAAATTTCTAATTGATATAAGAAATTATTGCCTTAAGAAGTTAAGTTTTACTCAGTTTTAGTAAATAATAGCTGACGCGGCAAACGTTGTTTTGCCTTCTAATTTTATTTATTTTATTTATTTATTGGTGCAGGTAATTCACATTTATTTAAAAAAATGTGAATAGTATATGAACTATTAAATAATAAAAAGTATATGTATAATTGAGAGCATGTAAGTGTTATTCATTATAGTGGACCCGGAGAACTACGTCATTTCAAATTGCAGAAAATCGGAGGTCATTTGTCCATTGCAATTGATTCTGTTTTTAAATATTTGCTGGATGTGTTACGGTCGTGTCGATTTTTAATTGTATTTTCCCTCCTTGAATCACTCTGTGATAACCAATATTTTTTTTGTTGTCAGGTGCGAAAACGATCAAAGCGGATGGTTTTCCAACATGCGACATACAGTTGATCGTGTGAAAAACATTCATTCTCCAGACTGAGGACACAAACACTCGATGTGATTTATTGATTGTCATGGCGAATGCGAGACGAATTGGAAATTGGATTCGCTTAAACTCGAATGGCATATCGGTTGGAATCTTTGGAATTCTCGGAATGAGAACTTCCTCACCTTTGAACTTTTCTTTTAGTATTCTTGCGTGAATCACATTGCTCATGAGTTTTGTGAACGCTAAACGCGTTCCGTTGCATAATTTTGGTTGATTGATATTGCAAAACATGATGACAACTGAAACAACCTTAAATTGTAAATTGAAATGTAAATTTGAAGGAATGCAATGAACCAACGATTTGATTTTAAATTGTCCAGTTTAAGTGATCCACATCTTTGTTTTTGCCAATTGTTCGAACCAATTGGCTTAATGTGTTTGTTTCGCATTCACGTTCACGCTGCAATTCTAGTTCGAAAGGGACGTGTGGTCGACGATCTGGCAATGGCCTGACTAACAAACTGCTGCACATGAGGTAACACATGCCTTCTATCAGATCCAAAGCCTGATTGTGCATCTCTTCATTCATCTCAATATGGGGATTCTCTGAATGGACACGAACTCGATGCAAAATGTCTTCTTCACGTGGATTTGAGGGAAAACACGTGGCAATAATGTTCGCAAATAATATGGGTATTTTACTTGGTAATGCAGAAACAGTTGCTTCAGCGATTGTCGTATCCCAATGCGTATAGTTTTCAAGCAAATTGAGCTCCTCACACGCAGTACGAAATATTGGTAACACTACACCATGGATATTTCGATGTGACTCAAATGATGAGTCGCAAGTAAAAGTATTCATCATTCTTTGGATGAACTGTATAAATACGACCAAAAGCTTCTGTAGAACGAAAACCGAATGACCAGGATTTCGACGTTAAATTTTCGAGAAGAAACTGCTCAATGTTGTCGCTGGTCGGTTTTGAGCACGTTTTGCAGCATTTGGTGCAGTGAAATAAACTTATTGACCGTTCTCCAGATGCACTGCCAAATGAGTAACAGTCGGATAGCGTTCGTAAATGGGAAATGAGAATATACGCAAATTGGAGCTCCGTTTCTCGAAATCATCAACCGGTACGCGTTAAAATTGACACATGTAAGTTTTGTGGACCGAGGACGAACACTATTTAATTTGAAGTAAATTGGTTCAGATTTTGAAATAGCTCCCGATTTGTTTTTTCGATCTATCAACAACATATTTAACTCGATTTGCTTCAATTTTGGCACAGTATCTTACAATTCAACTGGAAACATCTGTGATGAAAATAGGTCAGATATAGCTCTCATACAAATTTCGCTCTCGATTTTAGTTTTTCCGATCTACAAACGATATATTTTAACTTCAAATTTGTCACAGCGACTTATATTTCATCTAGAAACATCTATGGTAAAATTGGGTCAGATCGGTTCAGATTTAGATATAGGTCCCGTAAAAATGCCGTGTGTGTTTTAGAAACCTCATATTTTAACAAATTTTTATCTGAACACGTTCAGATTTCACATTGGTCCAAGATATAGGACACATGCCAAAATCCTCATCGAATTAAATTGTAATGGGTAGAAAGTGGACGGTATTATATAGTCGGCCACGCCCGACTTTAGCCATTCCTTACTTGTTTTGTTTATGGAACTTTGTCATAAAATAATGAAGTCTCATTATTGATTTTTTTATCTTACCTATTGCAAGAAGTATATTAACATTTTGAATATAGCCAGAAAACGTCCAATATGCATTCGAAATTTGCTCCAATATTTTATGTATGGTGGACTGAACTACTGCGTATTGTTGCCTCAATCTTACATATCTCTTGTAACCTCTACGAAAATAGTCCTTGAGCGGAGGTCGACCGGATCAAGTCAAAAGAGTGGGGCTTAAAAGCAAAAAGTGGAAGAGCCTGTATTTAAGAACTCTTGACCAGATTGATGGTAAGGACAATATGTAATTGCGCGGAAAATTTCACAAGTTTATTCCACTTTGTTTGCGGGTATGCAGTTATTAAGCATCAACCTTCTAATTGTGTAAAGGATTAGACATTTTGAAGAAGAAAAAAATACTTTGAACTAATATAATTTTTTTCCTCTGAAGAGTTTTCAATAAATAAAATCCATACACAAATAAGAGAAAAAAATCACCTCTCATCCAGTATTTTTTATTGGCCATAATATAAATTCTTCAAAATATGAAGTTTTTTTATAAAAATCAAGCAGATTTATAATTTATAATTTTTCATTATAATTAGAGAAAAGGTCCGAAAAACCTGTTGGAGTGAGTATTGTCTTGACTAAAAATCATTTTGCATCTATATTTATTTATTTACAAATGGCATGGTGACATGTATTATCTGGCTGCACATGATTTTCGGCCCAAAAATTATCTCTCCACTTCCATAAAAAAATTATCATCCACGAAAACCGATTTAAAATGTTGATATAATTCCAAGTTTTTCAGAAATGTTTCATATTTCTTTTAAAGCATCTTGTAATTAATACGTTGTGATAAACTGCATGTCCTCCACCATAAAATTGGGGTTGATTTGCACATTGTTAATAAACCTCCACCTCATTAATATCTTCGGGCAATTTTATCACACATGCGAGAGTATTTAATGAAATCAAATCTAACCTTGAACCCCCACGTCCCACGCCCCACATGCAACCAAGCTCCCGTGGCAAATCGCCACCACATCAAACCAAGAAAAAAAACACCGACACAATGGGTTACACACAGCATCCCTAATTATATTTAGCCATAGGAGGTTAAATTGATTATGGAAAATTGGAATAGACGCAAAACTGGGGGTTTATTTAGTTTCGTATTTTAGCAAATAATCATTGTGAACTGAACGAACGGCAAAACGTGCGGAGAAGAACGCTGCGGTAAGAACAGGCAAAAACAAAGGGGTTGATTGTTACATAGCACCAGAGCACAGCGCCATCATCAACATGTCATTGATGATAAATCCGATGCCATCGTAAACAAACCACATCCACATTGGACGAATAGAATGGAATAGTGGCGAGGTTGTTTAATGCCAACTGACAGTGGTGGTGGCGGCGATGGCGATGGTGGTCCAATGTCCATTTACTGGAATGTGGTCAGCAGCAATTAATTGATAAATTATGTCGTCAAATGGATAGCATTTAACTAGGCAGGCGTAATATACAGGGCAACCGATAAAAAGGATTAACAAGACAAAAAAATTAAGTGCAATTTAAAGGGAATTTAAACAGATTTATGGGATGCTTAACACTTAACTTGACTCCATGAGTTGAACATTTTCATTTGTTCGCGAAACACTTGAACATTTTCGCCTTCTTTTGTTTTTCGGTTGATGAATGAAAAGTGCTGGCAATACAATTAAATGTCTTAGATGTTGTTTTTACAGCTGTAGTTGTTGTAAAAACTACTTTGTTATTTGTTCAAATGCAAAAAGATAATATGAAGACTTGCATATAAAAATAATATGCAAATATAGGTTACTCCATGTAGTCTTGGATTGGGACAATTTGGTTTTGTCAATATTTTGGATGCAAGTTTTATAATATATATTATTTACATTTGAAATCTATATATATATATATATATATATATATATATATATATATATATATATATATATATATATATATATATAATAGTTGCGTTACTGACTGGCTTATCATTGACCAGCGCTCAGACCAAACGGCTGAAGCCAGGGTCATGCAATTTTCAGAGTAGTTCCCAACTATGGCGTAGAAGGGTTTTACGAAATTCGTACTTTTAGGGGGTAAAATGGGATAAAAAGGGATAAACATCGAACCTTCGTCCTGACTAAACGGCAGTAACTAGAAACATGAAATTCGACGTGTTCCTTGCACTAACTATGCATACGAGTTACAAGTAGGGATTTTTCGAAATTTGTACTTTTAAGGGAGGAAAGAGACAAGAAGGGATACAAATGGTACCAATTTAAGTCATGCAATTATATTCGTGAAAATTGGTATTTACATTTTTCTGACAACGACATGCAACATTAATGGGCTTTTCGAAATTTATACTTTTAAGGAGCGAGCGGGACAAAGAGGGATAAAAATGGTACCAACTAAAGTATGTAAATTCTTATGACCATGTGGAAGCGCAGTAAAATTAGATTTTTCTTTGGGTGTGCAAATTCCTCTGGCAACGTAGAATCGAAAATCTAAATGGATTTTTCGAAATTTTTTGGGGTGAGTGGGACAAAAAGGGTACAAATTGTATCAACATAAGTATTACAGCTATAGTCGTGAATTTTAGTGTGTAAATTCCTCTGACAATATAGAAGCGCAATCAAAAAAATCTTTTAACAAAAGTATTGTAGAAACATAATTAAAGTGGTTATCCAAGCTATTTCCGAAATATATGTGGAGTTTTAAATATGAATTCGATAACATTTTAGTATTTATATGAATTTTTAAATAAAATACAGTGTTAGCTTCCATACTCCACAATATCATGTTGTGCCAACTTCGCTTATTAAATAAATTGTGAAAATAGTAATTATTTTTGAGTTTTTATAAATGAAAATTTATTGTACAGCCAGATTATGCCGAAAACTTAAAAATTTAAGTATTTTGTAATGAAAAGTATTTTTTCACTTGTTTTACACTTATTTCTACTAAATGAAATAGTATTTCAACAATATTCACGGAATTAGATTCCAAGTGGTTCAGAATCAAATTCCATCGGCCAAAATTCTATAATCAGTGCAACGTATACACCGAGTTTCATTATTCTAGGTGCAGCCGCGGCCATTTGGTTGGTACCATTTTTATCCCTCTGTTCCCATTTTACCTCATAAAAGTACGAATTTGGAAAAAATACTTTTATATTATGTATATACTCGATTAGAGGAATGTATAGACCGAATTTCTATCTAGATTTCTAGTCGGTTGATAGGTACCATTTTTATCCCCTTTTGTCCCATTTCACCCCCTTCGAATAAGAATCACTCACGTTTTTGTTATAGGAGGAATTCACATGCCTAATATCAAGTTGGTACAAGCAGACATATTGAAAAAAAACATGCTTAAATACTCTAAAATATTACGGATTATTATGGGTATTTTCAGTCCTTGTGAGGGAAAAATCTTTCCTTTGTACCAATTTCGCCCTGTTGCAATCCCAACCGATCTATGACTATAAGAAATTGTTATGGAAAATTTTGACGTCATAGTTCCTTTCGGTTAGATGCTAGCGTGCTTTCAACAGACGGACGGACATTTCTAGATCGTCTTAGAATTTTATGACGATCAAACGACCTTATAAAATACACTAAAAGGAAACCAATTGTACATAACAATGAAAAAGAGGGGAAGATATATAAATCACTGACATATATACAAGGATTCTCAGAAAGGTTCAAAAATGCTGACGTGTATAACAAGGACAAATTTCAATTAGCACTTAAGACAAATTGTTCAGTAAATAAGTTATTCAGTAGAACTAAGTCTAAGATAAAGAATGAGGACAAGTCTAATGTTGTTTATAAGATATCATCTAATGGAGACAAGTCCAATATATGCCAAAAGGTATATGTTGGCACTAACAAGACCAAACTTAAAACTAGACTTTCCTCACATAAATCGGACCAAAAAGCTACTGACAAGCCAATAGAGCAAAAAACTGATCTTGCGGCCACTGTACTCTGACGTAAAAATACTTGCAGAAAAGAGAAACTATAAACGAAGATTTACTCTCGAAGTATTACACATTATTGGCGTTCCCACGGATAAGAGAATAAATTACAAAACGGACACAGAGAACTGTACGAAAGCTTATCGTCATATTGTACAAAAATACAGACGAAAACAAAACATGACTTATAGTTGACAATAACTTGTGCAGACGAACAGGGCGACGCTAATTATTTTTAATGTAATTTTCTGTAAAATTGTTTCGTGATTTTTATAGTTAACATTCTTCGTTTTTATATAGGGATGTCTATAAGATTAAGATTTATTGTGCAACTTGGAATCTCATTCTGCTTCTGTGAATGCTTTTCACTAGAAATAATTGTTTCATTGAAGTGCTAAGTACATAAAAGTTTTGTTCATATTATAAATTCCAGTTGTACAATAAAACTTAATGTATAAACACCCATAAAGAGTGACTATTTTCACAATTTATTTAATAAATTGTAATTTTTTTGTAATTGCGGAATATTGAAGTTAACACATTGTAATTTAATTAGAAATTCACCATCTGGCGGTATGTTAAAGAATTCACAATTAAAACCCCACATATATTTTGAAAATACCTGAAATTTAGACATAATTTCAAATTTTTTTTTTAAAATATTTCTAAAATACTTTCGTTAAAACATTTTTTTGTAAAATCACTCTAAAATACCTGAACTTGAACATTCTATAATCAAAGTGCTACTTTTTAAAATGGGGAAAAATATATAAACTTTTGAAGTATGTCAATTTGCAATTTTCAGAACTGTTCGCGTAAAACTCAAAACATGCTTGACTTTAAGGCAGTGCAAATGGAAAAGTAAACAACACATGTCATTGATATTTTCGGTAGTGATGTAGGATTTTATATTCTTTAATCGTATAATACAAATTTTTCAAAAAAATAAATTTTGATTTTTGAATTTATCTCCATTTTTGGCTATTTCAACTCTCTGTGCTGTTGCTTTGAAAGATTTCATTTTGGGCCGAATGGCTTTAGGGAATGGTAAGCAGGATTGAATATTGATTTTCAGAATCGAACCAAAAAATCGATTTTTTCTCGGTCGATTAATTTTTATATCTTATTTTTTCAAGAAATTATGTCAAGGTTCGCTTATATATCAAATAAATATAGAACATGTATGCATACTAAAATACAGACTTTTTCAATAGGTCATGCATTGCAAATACAAATTATTGCCTCCTGCAAATTACCTATAGTTTTTCTTCCATATTTCTTACGCAAAAAGCCATGATTGACCTTTCTACATTTGAAATATCATAATTTTCTGTTAAAAATTCACTAGGAATACAAAAATAAAAAAGTTGATTTCAGTATAAGGTTGGAAGTGTAAACTCGACTCCAAATAATCGATTATTTGACCCCAAAGAGTCCCTACTGGACATACCGTTTTTCTCATCTGTAAATAAATCTTTCTCGATTTCATCCTCTTGTATATATACCAAGCTTTCTCTACATATTAGCACACTTTCTCATGGAATACCCCACATCTTTCCGCGACATAGCACTCAGTTTGCTTCCATAGCATACTTAGTAGTTTGGCATTATCTCATAGTTTTCATTCATCATGATGCTCACTCATCACCATCCTCACATTTGTGTGCAACCATTCATTCATGAATTACTTATGTACGTACGAGTGCCGCAGCGCTTGTTTCAAATGTCATTCGTTGCAACAAATAAAAATATTTTGTTTTGTTTCATTCACAATGTGGCAGGGCACAGTGACATTCGTACGTGGATTCATCGTCAGCATCGTAGTTTTTCAGCAAACAATGACTGCTAGACACAGTGGTGAGAAACAAAATAAATTTCAATGGAATCTGAAGACTCAAAACCCATATTTTTGGATTGCTGTAACTGAATATGAAAAGGAAATTTCTCCATTTTAAGAAGTGTCTGATATGAGACCAGGTCGAATTGTATAAATTGTTTCAATAAAAATAATTATAATCTTTCTCAACGCATATAATTTATATGCAAGGAAGTCGAACATAACACAACAATTATGTACACTTTCAACACTATGTTACGGTCCAACCTAATGTATTAGTACATCAAGATGGAATTTTGAAAAATATATATTTTTATATGTTTCCACATATTCCCCCTATTTCATTTCACGATCCCATCTAATGTACTTGAATGGTTGTAACACATTGTTCGAATAAATTCCGAAATGAACATTGTTCACAGATTTTCATTTAGTTTTCCCAGCCAGTGATAGTGATAGAGGCTGTATGCGGAGCGGAGCGAGTGTGTGTTTTATTTACAAAGAAAATATAGAAAGAACATCAAGTTGCAAGTTTTCCTTTCTCTGTTCACAAACAAAAGCAAGAACAACAACAACGATGAGAACCCTAAATGACGGAAGCATGAATTGGCTTTTGGAAATGTTGCACAGACAGATAGATGCCCCGAAATTAAGAGTCGTTGGGGTGGTGTGTGTATACATACATACACAACATGTATTTATGTACATCATGACGATGATCCAGAACTATATTTCCGAACACTCCCGTAGTAATAAATTAGACATTTGTTAAGGACTTGGAGTTTGGGGTGGCATGGCATGTGGAAGTGGGTGCTGGGGCCCTACAATGCATTGCAGTCGCTGTAGTTGTTTCATGCTCTTTTTAATTACTTATTTTCGTATTGTTTACGACTATTATTTGTACAATTCGAATACTTTCATTACTGCTACATACTATGTGTGTATTTGGGAGATATACAATGTTCGTGTTTTTGCTGCTCCTCTCCATTATTGTTATTATTTGAATTTGTTTAGTTGATGTAGAAACTATCAACTCCGGCAAATAAAACATTAGTAGGAACAGCAAAAACAATGAACACTGGAGTAATGAAAGAATTATGTAGACAGTGTTTTTTTCACTCTGTTACTCTGATTATACATAGATGGATAAGTTCATTTCTCCTTCCGTCATTTTCAATTTAAAGCCAGTTTCGACATTATTTGTTGGATATTTAAAATTTGGATTATTATTGGATTATTAAATATTAAAGAGAACTATTTTAAATTATGCTATTGAAGAAAAAGTGCAGTAATAAATGTATTGATGGGTTTCGATAATACGAATACCCAGAAATCAACAATAGATGGACCATAATTTCCAAAGGTCAAAGTATAATTGTTAGCCAATGAAAAAAGTAATCTAATACAGAATGGATTTATACTCTCGGTATACAAAAATTTGAAAATCTTTGGCTATGTATAGGGTGGGTCATTTAAAACTTTACATTTGAACTACCGAATTCTTTGACTTTCAAATGTAGAATAACATTAATTTTTATTTTCAGGTTTATGTTTGACTTAAATCTAACTTCCAAAGTAGTGAGTCTTTAACACAAAATGTACGAAATTTACGTGGAAAATTGTCGTGTTTTCAAATGAAGCTCATTTTCATTTCGGTGGCTATACCAATAAGCAAAATTGCCGAATTTGGGGATCAGAGAACCCTCACGTGATTATTGAGAAGCCAATGCATTCATAACGAGTCACTGCTTGGTGTCGATTTTGAGCTGATGGCATCATTGGGTCGTGTACTGAAAAATTGCGTTGATGGGATGAGGTACTGCCAAGGCAGCCGTGGTAGTCAAATGAATGATATTATGTTCCATTATTAAATGACAATGTTCAACCTTTCCAATAAATCCAGAAATTTGAAAAAAAACAATCAGTACTTTTTTAGCCGATTCTAATGTAAAATTTTAAAAATTTTTAATTTTAATTAAATTTTAAATTTTTAAATTTTTAAATTTAAAATTTTAAAATTCATTTTTGAATAAGAATTTCCTACAACAAATCGTCCACTCTCTGGAGCCACAAAAAACTATATCTATGAAAAAATCTTAGCTAGTTTATCTTAGTTGGACTATTACCTTTAACATTTGATAAGCCGTCTGCTAATACTAATTCTGTTTTTAGTGATCGAAGTGAAGGTTAGGAGGCTATCTTTAAAACAGCAATTTTTGAAATATTTTCGCCTAGGAATAGTGAGATTTTCTATGATTAAAATTATAAAAATCTGCCAATTTCTAGAACGGGGAAATTAAGTCCCAAAAATGATCATTTGTATTTGCAATGATATTACGATTAAACCTATGTCTGCAACTCACAAATTCATCAATGAATATAATAGACCTTAAATCACTGATTAAGGGTTTACTAAGAAACTATGTGGCTGCCAAGGGCGCAAAAGTTGTATTCTATTTTATTACTTCGTTATTACAACTTGCGAAAATGTTTCACTTTTTTCATTGGAGCTGAAGAAGACCATATACGCGTGAAATTAGAAAAGCTGTGCACTCAGTTTTCCATTTGGTGATCCTGTATCTTTTTAACAGGACTTTTATTTTCCAATGGATATATACGATTTAATAATCTGTTTCCGTACTTCTGCGAATCAGACAAAAAAAATTTATTTCATATATACATATATATATATGTATTAGTTTAGCATTAACAATTATTTAAAATTTTCTCCCAAACAAATTTTAAATTTTATTTTTAAGCGGGAAATTTGAAATAGTTCTTAAAACTAAACTTATTCAGATAGCAGCATGAAATCTGATGTATTTTTAACAGATATTGTTCTCTTTTATTTGAAATCATATTGTTTCTGTCGTTGGCGTAGGACGGGTGGTCCTGGGGGTGGCTAAGCCCACCCCAGAACAAATTTTAGCCGCCCCCCAGAATTTCAAATTAATATAATACAATTTATACTATTTGTCTGCGTCACACAAAAATCTTATTTTTTAAGTGCTTAATTTTTTCAGTTTTGGAAAAAGTCATTGTCAACACAAAAAGAAAAAAAAAATAACGTGAAAAAGGTTAAATTTAATTAAAATTGTTTCAAGTTATTGCCAAGTTATTTTTGTATTTTTGTTTATTTACCAAAATTTTATTAAAATTTAAAATGTCAACCATCTAGCTGCGTATGAATAAATAAATACAAAACATATTCATGTGTAAACACCCCTAATGTTTCAAATCGTTGTAGGAACATTCGTTAATGTAGTGATTTATTTAACTGTAATATTAACACAAACAACTTTAAACCGTTTTCAGTGTACTGAGCAGAACAGGGGTACAGTGTTAAATTAGGACTGTTTCTTTAAGCCGGGAAGCTGTAATAACAAAATAGTTAATAAAAATTTAATTTTTTGCTCAAAATAAAAAAAAAATATTTTTTACATTGTCGCCAACTACATTATAAATATTTGTATCCAAACAAATTTAAAAAAAATATTTTGTGTTGACTTTTTTGGGCTTATCCTCTAACCATAAATTTGACTTACTCTGGATAATTATCCAGGCTAAGTCTGGAATTTTTAATATAAAATTACTTTTCAAAGTTTGTTGTCATAGACACATTTATATTGCTGTTGGCGAAAATTTTAAAAAATATTTTTTTTTATTTTGAGTGAAATTTTAAAATTTTTTTGTTTTCACAGGTAAAGTATCCAGTCTTAAAAAAACTGCAGAGTACAGTTCTCCTACATACGACGTCTGGTTTCACATGTATATGGTCTTGTTCAGCTCCAAAAGTTCTGTCGTTTGGAATATTTTTAAAATTATGATACATTAAAGAGAAGTTAATTTCGAGGTTGTGGCACATTCAACGCTTTTCTCGCCACAGCACTCTAAGGTACTTGTCCATAATAACATTTTCACAATTCTAATAAATGCAATCAGACTCACCATGCAATCCGACTCATGACATATTATTGAAATAGAATGAAGGCTTACCTGAAATGAAAATGAAAATATTGATATTAGATTAAATCCAAATATTTTTTGAAGAATAAAGAACTGTTTACATGAATGAATGATTTCGAGTAAGTTTGGTCTTCTAGGAATTCTAAGAAAAATACACGGCCACGTTTTTAGCAATACACTTACAACACCTTAGCGGTTATTAAACAATATTCTCGATGGTTGTTGAGTACGTTGTGCTACAAGTGAATGAAGTAGAAACTCTGACAAGTGATAATAATATTGTATTTTACTTCATGGTTTTGTCGAATATCTGACTTTGAATTTCTTGACTTTTGGGTAAAATCCGGTTTTTGTATACCTTTGCACACTTAGAAGCCTGTAAATTAGTCGATTATAAACCGATCTTCAGTTTCGAAAGACATATATACATCGTTTATATAAAAGTTAAGGAATCTGTGTGTATTTGTCCAATAAAAATATTTTACTCGCCAGTTTTCGCCATTTTCCAAATTTGGCAATTGTTTTTTCATTACAGTTTGCAAGGTAACCGTACAACATGCGAAATTATTTAAAATGAAAGTTTAGGAGCAAAACACCAATTTGAATTTAAAAATCCATCGGTAATTGACTGAGTTATTGATTATATTGTTTTAGTTCACCAAAAAAAAAATTATGCAAAATACAAATTTTGGTCATTCTAGTTCCAATTTGAACTCCAACAAATTACCTAAAATCCATCAAAACAGATAAAAATGATGGGGAAAATTGTAGATTTCCAGATTTTGCATTTTATCGAGAATAATAGCCGAATTGCCAAAGTGAAGAAAATGTGTTCCAAAATTTGGATATTTTATTTCCCGGAGATGTACATTTCATTTGTTTTTCGTGAAGAGGGTATAATTTGGATGTGTCTAGTGTCTTTCTTCAACGAACTGCCGTGTAGGTCATCTCCAAACTTAGCAAATTTTTCAATACAAAAATAACAATAAAAAATCTCAAATTGTAAATTACCAATTGGAAAGTGGTTAGTGTATTTTTTAACTCTAAATCACGACAACATATTTATAAAATATTACCATATGCCTGTGGTAAATAAAGGAATGACGACCATTTTAGAAAAAAATCCCAAATTTTGGAACATATTTTCCCCACTTTGAGAACTTTGGTATTTTGTTGGGAAAAACATCTTAAACTAAATATCTATTTTTGGAGAAATTTTTTCTACATGATTACAAAATTTCATTATGATATCACAGTGCAACACGAAAAAAAATAACCATATACGGACACCGCTACATGATAAAAGACCAAAAAAAAAAGACCCGTGTTTTTTTTTCCCCCCAAAGTCATGCACTTTTTTTATGGTCCCCCAGAGATTTGAGGCCTCGGTGTAATTTTTGGAAAAAAGTGATCATATTCTCAGGCTCATATCTTGCAAACCGTTCGGAATTTTGATTTACTCTCTGAGGCAAAGTTCTAGCTCTTGTCATAAAGAACAAAAATTGTGAACATATAAAATCAAAAAAACTTCATCTTCAAGGTCAAAATCGCAAAAAACTTAAAAAAATTCGATTTTTTTAACCTTTTTTCCCCTGTTCAGGTCCATAGGTAGCAAACCGTTGAAAATTCAGGGAAACAATCAACTACAAAAATGTACCTAAGATCTCAATAAACAACTTTCTAGAACATATGAACTTCCTAGGAATTATTCTTAACACCGTTTAGGTAGCCGCAAAAGTGAAAAATTGTTTATTCCAGTATTTCTTACCCACACGACATCATCGATGCCATTCAACAAACAACAACAAAGTTTGTTGAGGGGGAAAAAAATACGGGTCTTTTTTTTTGGTCTTTTATCATGTAGCGGTGTCCGTATATGGTTATTTTGAAATGACTTCAAAAATGTTGCACAGTGTATCTCAATTCCAGTTGGTTTTAATTTTAGTTTTACTTGTAATGAAGAACAAAAAGCAATTTGATATTAATTGTCTACACCATATTATTAAAGCTATTATTATGCCCTTTCCAAAATGGTACAACTCTTGTATACATTATAATAAGATTTTGCCTACCCCATCGCATATCATAGAAGACACATATATGAAAGATATGTCAAAATCTGAACCGAAATGCTCATTTTTGTACCAAATAATTAGAGCAAAATGCAACAAATTTCATTGAGATCGGCTCAAAAATGTGGCTTTGGGGCGATAAATATTTTTTTCCTTATATTTTAGTATTGTATTTTAGAAAGATAACTTTATTATACATTTTAGAAAGATTACTTCATGTAAATATAAGCAAAACTATCTAGAAATTAACTACTACAATATAATCATTTTTTTTTTGTTAATAATAAATATTAATAATTTATTTTATAAATGTGATGCTCGAATCTCAAAGCATCGATTACAAATGTTACAAGTGGAAGTCAACTATAATTGATATTTAATGATAAAATAAACTATTTTACTACGATTAAGAAGTCCTTATTTTTACGGAAGGATAATCAATAGCCAAGAGTATTTTTTATATTCAAGTTAAATTTCTCAAGGGTCCTCGAGGTATTGACATTAATGGTTTCTCTGGTCAGACTCAAATGTTGTATACACTCTGTATCAATTTCTCCCCATCTTTATGCTTTCTGATTAAAATTTGAAGCGGACTTCACAAAATTTAAAATGAAAAATTTCATGGGAACAAATCAATAACGAACCTCACAAATAAATTCCCCACACAAAATCAGTGGCATTAAATGAAGTCATAATTTAGAAAAAAATTAACACCACCGAAGTCAATTGAACAGTATAATCACGACATATAAACATGGCATAGCAAATGAGTGGAGGAATGCGTCCCTTCTCTCCCTCCTCTCCCCCTCCAACAGTTGACACCCAATAGGAAATGCACTTGATATTCAAATGAAATGAAAATAATAATAACATTACAACATCCATTACAGCGAAACAAGTAGCGCAGACAATCACATGGAGAGGGGCAGACAGAAGCAAAAAAATACTCAACAGAGGGCAGCAGAAAATTCAATGGATTTTTCCGCACTCGAATGAAAATAAACACAAAACTTTGGAGCAGCAGGAACAAGGAGAGGGGGAGGAGGGAAATACAAAACACAGACAACTACGAACGAGCTCAAAAAAAACAACAAAAACCCACCGACAACATTGAAGTTGAAGATGAAAAATGTAAAAAATGTCTTGCAACAATATGTTGCACATTCACATAAACTACAACAACGACAACAGCAACAACAACATTATCAACAATATGTGGCAAAACGGAGGAATCCCAATAGACAACGAAAAGCGACGGATGATTACGAGTGAACGTGCACTAGGCAGCCAGGCAGGCAAACGATGCAGCATGCCCATACACCAACATACAAACACGCACACACTCATGCCACATGCCGCATTTACATTCATTCATCCGAGCACTGGAGGAAACCTGCCTCATCTTGCGGTGATGGGTAATGGGTGCCATGGGTGCCGCCGTTACTGTGTGGCGGCATTGTGCACAGTGCAGCCAGCACCACCACCACAAAATTAAATTTAAGTGCATTCTCTGAGAGAATATCGAATGAGGAAGAAAACGATGATGAAAATGTACATGAAGATGATGTGGATACTTGTGCTGAGGCCGAGGCTGATGTTGAGGCGGCTCTCAAGTTGCTAAGAAATTGAAAATACTTAAAGAGTCAGAAATTTCTTCGTTTTGATATTTTCCCATTCTCGAGAAGAGTAGAAGGAGTCAAGGGTTAATA
This sequence comes from Polietes domitor, assembly GCA_947397865.1. Classification (NCBI taxonomy): domain Eukaryota; kingdom Metazoa; phylum Arthropoda; class Insecta; order Diptera; family Muscidae; genus Polietes; species Polietes domitor. The sequence continues at coordinate 50,816,645 of OX377620.1, forward strand.
TCCTGTAATCAAAACAAACAGCACCAACCTCACAACAGCAATAACTACATTCATTCGTACATATTTCTCGTCTAATGAAATGTGCAATGCACTTGTTCGTACACTCGCGCACTACCTACCACGTACGAGTGGCATGCAACAACAGCCGCCACGGCACTCAACTTCAAACAAATTGAATAGATGTAAATAAATGGTGTTAATAAATTCCAATTAAAATGATGTTTGAAATCATTTCGTAGTTGAAACAGATACTGAACGACAATGAAATATTTCTAAGAATAACAGATCTAATTATGGGGGGAGCACAAGGAAATTTATGTGCGGGGGATCTCCAAAGATGACGATGGAGGCTTCTCCAACGACAACTGGGAATTGGGCACTTTCACATAGAAAAATATATATAAAAAATTTGCCAGAATTATTTGAAATAATTAAAATCTGTCAGTTGAAAGCACGCCAGCATCTAACCGAAAGAAGCTAAGAGGTCCAAATTTTCCGTAAATGCCTCTTATAGTTGTAGATCGGTTGGGATTGTAACTGGGCGAAATCGGTCCAAAGGGGGAAAAAACCCTCACAAGGATTGAAAATAACCCTAATAAAGGGTGATTTTTTAAGAGCTTGATAACTTTTTTTTAAAAAAAAACGCATAAAATTTGCAAAATCTCATCGGTTCTTTATTTGAAACGTTAGATTGGTCCATGACATTTACTTTTTGAAGATAATTTCATTTAAATGTTGACCGCGGCTGCGTCTTAGGTGGTCCATCCGCTTAGTCCAATTTTGGCATTTCCACGTTTTTGAGTAACAGAGACCCAATTGGTGCGAACGGCGACGAATCGAAAATTGGTGGTCATCATTAACACTGGCCGATACAGCTGCGATATTTTCTTCAGTTCGCACTCTACGTAAGCGTGTTGGTGGTTTAATGTCCAACAATGTAAATTTGGTGCGAAATTTAGTCACAATAGCCCGAATAGCCGCTTCAGTGGGTCGATTAAACTGACCATAAAATGGAAGCGCCCAATGAACTTTCTTAACAGAGCACGCATTTTGATAATAAAATTCAATAATTTGCAAGCGTTGTTCGTTTGTAAGACGATTCATGATGAAATGTCAAAGCATACTGAGCATCTTTCTCTTTGACACCATGTCTGAAATCCCACGTGATCTGTCAAATACTAATGCATGAAAATCCTAACCTCAAAAAAATCACTCTTTAGTAAATACGTTTTGTGAATATGTCTGATTATAGAAAAAAAACGTGCTTCTTAATTGTAGGTGGCGAAATGGGGATAAAAGGGATAAAAATTGTACCTATCCAACGATAGCAGGAAAATCGATGAGTACAGCAACACGAAAATCGGTGTGTACATTCCTCCAATTGAGTAGATTTATTATATAAAAGTATTTTATCCAAATTCGTACTTTTTGAGGGTTAAAATGGGAATAGAGAGAAAAAAGGTACCAATCAAACGGTTGCAAGTAGAATAATGAAATTCGGTGTATACATTCCTCTGATTGCGCATACACGTAAAATAAAGGGATTTTTCGAAATCTGTACTTTTAGGGGGTAAAATGAAAAAAGGGGATAAAAATGGTACCAACCAAATGGCGACAGCTAAAATCATGGAATTCGATGTAACTGCGTAGAAATGAAAAATAAAATAATTTCTCCAAATTCGTACAAGGGACACACAGGGACCAGAGGGATAAAAATGGTACCAACTAAACGGCTACAGTTAGAATGATAAAATTCTGCGTGTACATCCATCTAATTGCGTAGACACGTAAAAAAGACATTTTCAAAATTCTTACATTTTGGGGTTAGAATTGAAAAAGGGGATAAAAATTGTACCATCCAATTGTACCATCATGAAATTCTATGTATACATACCTGTGACTACATACGCAGAATAAAAAGGGTTTTCAAAATTGCATGCTTTCAAAGGAGAGATACAAATGGTACCAATCAATGGTCTACTGCTACAAAGATGGAATTAAGTATGTACATCCCTCCAATTACGTCGACACATAGAATAGATGGATTTTTCAAAATTCATAATTTTAAGGGGCTAAAATGGGAATAGGAATAAAAATGGTACCAACCAAACGGCGGCACCTAGAATAATGAAATTCATTACATTCTTCAGATTGCGTAGACACGCAAAGATCATGAAATTGGAAAAATAAAAAGGTTTTTCCAAATTCATACTTTCGAGGGATACAATGGGAACAGAGGGATAAAAATGGTACCAAATGGATCCAAAATGGTACAAACCAAATGACCGCATAAAATCATGCAATTCTGTGCACACTTTGATTGCAAAGACGGCGGAAATAGAAAGATTTGTCAAAAGGATTTTTTCCAAATTCGTTCTTTCAAGGTATACAATGGGAACAGAGGGATACAAATGGTACCAACTAAACAGCTACAATGATGAAATTCAGTGTTTACATCCCTGTAATTGGGTAGACATGTTTAATAAAGAGATTTTCGAAATGCGTACTTTTAAGGGAGTAAAATGGGAAAAAAGGGTTAAAAATGGTAACGACCAAATGACGGCAGCTAAAATCATGGAATTCGGCGTACACATTTCTCTGACTGCATAGACACGCAAAATAAAAAGATTTTTCGTACTTTTTGGGGTTAAAATGGAAAAAGGGGATACAAATTGTACAAACCAAATGAACTTTATTTTTTATTTTCAAAGGCAAAAATTGGAAAAGCGATAAAACTGGCAGCGAGTAAATGGCTAGTATCATGAAGTTCGGCTATATGTGCACTGAGTACGTGAGATAGAATGGATTTTCAAAATTTGGATCTTTTGAAATTAAAATAGGATGGAAATACAACCAACCGATGGGCTGTAGTTGAAACTGTTTCCACTACTCCCCAATATTTAAGCTTTTTTGAAAAATGCTGCCTTATATGTACCTTTTGAATTGACTTGAAGTACTATTTCGATATAAATATTATAAATATATTGGTAGCCTTGCCTTATATAATAATAAAAATTTTATATTTTTTTATAAAATTATTTTTTCAATATTTTTATTTGTTTTGGTTTGGCTATATAAAGGGTGATTTTTTAAAAGCTATAGGAAAGTTTTTCAAAAAAAAAAAAAACACATAAAATTCAGAAAAATGCATGAAATCTTTATTCGAATCGATAGTACGTTTCATATAATTTAATGTTTGAAGATTATTTCATGCAAATGTTGACCTTGACTGCGCCTCAAATGGTCCTTCCGCTTAGTCCAATTTTGGCATACTCTTTCCAACATTTCGGCCGGTATCTCACGAATAAATGCTTCAATGTTGTATTCCAATGCACCAATTGAAGCGGGCTTGTCTGTATAGACATGAGCTTTAACACAGCCCCACAAAAAATAGTCTAAAGGCGGCCAGTCGCACGATCTAGGCGGCCAATTGACCGGTCCCGAACGTGAAATAAAATGTTCACCGAACTCGCCTCTCAATAAATCCATTGTTGTGCGTGCTGTGTGGCGTGTGGCACCGTCTTGTTGAAACCACATGTCATGCAAGTCAAGCTCTTGCATTTTGGGCAAAAAAAGTTAGATATCATCTCACGGTAGCGCTCACCATTCACAGTTACGTTACGATTCGCATCATCTTTGAAGAAGTACGGTCCAATGATGCCACCAGCCCATAAACGGCACCAAACTGTGACTTTTTCTGGATGCATTGGTAGCTCTTGCAATGTTTCTGGCTGATATGCACTCCAAAATCGACAATTCTGGCTATTTACGTACCCATTGAGCCAAAAATGAGCTTCGCCGCTGAACAGAAGAAGCGCGCGATGAACTTTCATAACAGAGCACGGATTTTGATAATAAAATGCAATAATTTGCAAGTGTTGTTCGTTTGTAAGACTATTCATGGTTAAATTATAGACCAAACTGAAGATGTTTGACAGTGAAACAAAACACGAAACGTGCGTCAGCTGTTTAAAACAGTGTTGCCAAAAAGATTATATCACCCTTTAAAAAAAATTACATTTTCTGTAATGTTACTGAACTTCTGAAAATCGATGGAATATGTGGAAGCCATTCTATGGTGGAGGTTTTTGCTTGTTTTCATTATTAATTATACCCTCACTCTACAGTGTAGGAGGGTATATATCATTTGGGACATTAAACCTAAAAATGTTCAGGTACCTCCCACAAACATAATCCAGCGCAAAGTAAAATTTAAGTTCTTCCTTACATTTGTTATCTGAGTGTGAATGTATATATAAGTCGGTTTAGCCGAGTTACGTTTTCTTACTTGTTTTAAATGTTAGTTAGGCAGTATTATAAAAGTTACATTAAAAAATTTATTTGTTGATTTTTTTTATAAAAAATCGAAAAAGTAGTCTTTTAATTAGAAAACTACTTTCTTGACAACTTCATTTCAAAAGTCAATTTTTCCATCCCTGGTCTAACTCGATTATTTCTTTGTGTTACAGACATTTGGCTATATTATAGTACCCTAGGGTAGAAGTAGAAATGCCATAGAAGTGATACTATTTTTCCAGTAGGTTTTATCGAGTAAAAAAAGAATTTGTATGTGCATTTAAAATTCATCAGAAGAGATGAAACATCTGCAAAAAAAAACTTTATAAAATTAGTTTAGGTTTTTTTTTCATAATTAGCAAGTTTGAACTTTAGAGGATGACATTTCGGACAATATACGATTCGATACGATTGAATATTCGCTCTTATATTATTATGAATGGAAACACTGAATTAAAAATGTTTTTACACGTTAGAGCAATGAAATGTGAATAAAAAGATACATCTTATGACATTGAATCGTTCGTGTAGTGAAGATAATATTTTATTTGAATCCTCGCAAAATATGTGCATCATTCCTACGATAACTTTGAAAATGCTTTGTAGAACTTTCGAGCAAACCCAAATTTGTATACAACCACATTAAAAATGTTGACTTAGTCATTCATATACGCTTAATTTACCAGATTTAAGAGATAATTAAACATTGTCTAGTGCAATGCAAACACAAACTCGCAGTGTGATCTATAATCTGACAATGTTTTTTCGCGCTAATATCTTGTTTTGTGTATTTAAATTAAAACCGAAAAAATGATTCTATGATTCTACGATGTGAAGACATCAGATTTAGAAAGGTTTTAAGTCTAAGATCCGTGTTGTTGTTGCTATAATCATCAACATTCTTTGAATGACATTAAACCTGTTTCGAATTCCGTTTTAATTTGTACTTCTTGTGAACTTGTAGTATCAATGCAGCAGCTGCTGCTGTTGCTGTTGCTGTTGCTGAAAAGGTTTTCCTTGTTTCCTCGTATTCGCTGTAGAATCCACTTTTAATTGCAATAATAAATCTAGGGAACGAAGGTGGAGGGGGGTGAGGGACTACCCTGACTACCACATACTGCTATACATCAATGGCAATATAATAACTATAGCCACACATTAACTGCCAACTACTGTGTACTACATACGGCTAATGTAAGCATATAAATACATTTATAGATGTCATTATGTATGTTTGTGCATAAATTTAAAGAAAAAAATCTTTATTTGTAAAAAACGTACATTAAAGCTGAAGGTAAACAAGTTTGTCTGCAATTTCAATACGAGTTTATAAACAACAAAACTGAAAAACAGCAACAAACTAAACTGTTGTTTATATTTAAATGTACTCATTTTTTAAGCACTTAACTGTTGAATGCTGGTTGGTTGGTTGGTGGCTGGTTTGTTTGCATCTACGCGAACTATGCGGGGAACTACCTACCACTGCACAGATACTAACTACACACGCTCTCCAACGTAGTCGAGCAGAGTAGAGTACACCGGATTGTTTATCCAACAGATACAATTCGCACAAAAAACCAAACCCAAAACCAAGCAAGAAATACAAATCAACTCTAGTGTGGTAGATATTTAGTATTTAGTACATATTTACACTGTAAATGATTTGAATAGGGTAAAGAATTTGGTAATACTTTGAAGTAAACGAGTTTGAAGGTGCAAAAATATCAAAAAACGAAATTTGGAAAATTGAAATTTGATTTAATGAAAAATATAAAAATATAAAAATATAAAAATCTAAAGATATAAAAATATAAAAATACAAAAATGTAAAAATATAAAAATATAAAAATATAAAAATATAAAAATATAAAAATATAAATATATAAAAATATAAATATATAAAAATAGAAAAATATAAATATATAAATATATAAAAATATAAATATATAAAAATATAAAAATATAAAAATTCAAAAATATAAAAATATAAAAATATAAAAATATAAAAATATAAAAATATAAAAATATAAAAATATAAAAATATAAAAATATAAAAATATAAAAATATAAAAATATAAAAATATAAAAATATAAAATATAAAAATATAAAAATATAAAATATAAAAATATAAAAATATAAAAATATAAAAATATAAAAATATAAAAATATAAAAATATAAAAATATAAAAATATAAAAATATAAAAATATAAAAATATAAAAATATAAAAATATAAAAATATAAAAATATAAAAATATAAAAATATAAAAATATAAAAATATAAAAATATAAAAATATAAAAATATAAAAATATAAAAATATAAAAATATAAAAATATAAAAATATAAAAATATAAAATATAAAAATATAAAAATATAAAAATATAAAAATATAAAATATAAAAATATAAAAATATAAAAATATAAAAATATAAAAATATAAAAATATAAAAATATAAAAATATAAAAATATAAAAATATAAAAATATAAAAATATAAAAATATAAAAATATAAAATATAAAAATATAAAAATATAAAAATATAAAAATATAAAAATATAAAAATATAAAAATATAAAAATATAAAAATATAAAATATAAAAATATAAAAATATAAAAATATAAAAATATAAAAATATAAAAATATAAAAATATAAAATATAAAAATATAAAAATATAAAAATATAAAAATATAAAATATAAAAATATAAAAATATAAAAATATAAAAATATAAAAATATAAAAATATAAAAATATAAAATATAAAAATATAAAAATATAAAAATATAAAAATATAAAAATATAAAAATATAAAAATATAAAAATATAAAAATATAAAAATATAAAATAAAATATAAAAATATAAAATATAAAATATAAAAATATAAAAATATAAAAATATAAAAATATAAAAATATAAAAATATAAAAATATAAAAAATATAAAAATATAAAAATATAAAAATATAAAAATATAAAAATATAAAAATATAAAAATATAAAAATATAAAAATATAAAAATATAAAAATATAAAAATATAAAAATATAAAAATATAAAAATATAAAAATATAAAAATATAAAAATATAAAAATATAAAAATATAAAAATATAAAAATATAAAAATATAAAAATATAAAAATATAAAATATAAAAATATAAAAATATAAAAATATAAAAATATAAAAATATAAAAATATAAAAATATAAAAATATAAAAATATAAAAATATAAAAATATAAAAATATAAAAATATAAAAATATAAAAATATAAAAATATAAAAATATAAAAATATAAAAATATAAAAATATAAAAATATAAAAATATAAAAATATAAAAATATAAAAATATAAAAATATAAAAATATAAAAATATAAAAATATAAAAATATAAAAATATAAAAATATAAAAATATAAAAATATAAAAATATAAAAATATAAAAATATAAAAATATAAAAATATAAAAATATAAAAATATAAAAATATAAAAATATAAAAATATAAAAATATAAAATATAAAAATATAAAAATATAAAAATATAAAAATATAAAAATATAAAAATATAAAAATATAAAAATATAAAAATATAAAAATATAAAAATATAAAAATATAAAAATATAAAAATATAAAAATATAAAAATATAAAAATATAAAAATATAAAAATATAAAAATATAAAAATATAAAAATATAAAAATATAAAAATATAAAAATATAAAAATATAAAAATATAAAAATATAAAAATATAAAAATATAAAAATATAAAAATATAAAAATATAAAAATATAAAAATATAAAAATATAAAAATATAAAAATATAAAAATATAAAAATATAAAAATATAAAAATATAAAAATATAAAAATATAAAAATATAAAAATATAAAAATATAAAAATATAAAAATATAAAAATATAAAAATATAAAAATATAAAAATATAAAAATATAAAAATATAAAAATATAAAAATATAAAAATATAAAAATATAAATATATAAATATATAAAAATATAAAAATATAAAAATATAAAAATATAAAAATTTAAAAATATAAAAATATAAAAATATAAAAATATAAAAATATAAAAATATAAAAATATAAAAATATAAAAATATAAAAATATAAAAATATAAAAATATAAAAATATAAAAATATAAAAATATAAAAATATAAAAATATAAAAATATAAAAATATAAAAATATAAAAATATAAAAATATAAAAATATAAAAATATAAAAATATAAAAATATAAAAATATAAAAATATAAAAATATAAAAATATAAAAATATAAAAATATAAAAATATAAAAATATAAAAATATAAAAATATAAAAATATAAAAATATAAAAATATAAAAATATAAAAATATAAAAATATAAAAATATAAAAATATAAAAATATAAAAATATTAAAATATAAAAATATAAAAATATAAAAATATAAAAATATAAAAATATAAAAATATAAAAATATAAAAATATAAAAATATAAAAATATAAAAATATAAAAATATAAAAATATAAAAATATAAAAATATAAAAATATAAAAATATAAAAATATAAAAATATAAAAATATAAAAATATAAAAATATAAAAATATAAAAATATAAAAATATAAAAATATAAAAATATAAAAATATAAAAATATAAAAATATAAAAATATAAAAACATAAAAATATAAAAATATAAAAATATAAAAATATAAAAATATAAAAATATAAAAATATAAAAATATAAAAATATAAAAATATAAAAATATAAAAATATAAAAATATAAAAATATAAAAATATAAAAATATAAAAAAATTACAGCGGTCACCCCCTACAAATGAAGACTTGATTGTTTAATGATGATCTGCAAAATATTTCGCCGCTGCGTCAAGCCATCTGTGAGCTAAACGTTCCAAAAAACACCTCTAAAAATCATGTTTTTCCCGTGTAATTTTTTTTATATTGCAGCCATTTGGTTGGTACCATTTTTATCCCTCTATTACAATTTTTCCAGGATGTTTACTAAAATCGTTATCCTGCAGATTCCGGTTAAATAAAACAATAATTTTTATTTTAATTTTGAAATGTTTCCTCATTTTTATAATCTTAAATATGTATTAGTTTGAATAACAAATACGGTTTTGTCCTCGAAGAAATGCCAGAAGATAATACAACTTTGGGGGCGTTAAATACTCTAAAATATTAGGGGTTACTATGGGTATTTTCAGTCCTTGCGAGGGAACAATTTTTTCTTTTGGACCGATTTCACCCAGTTGCAATCCCAGCCGATCTACGACTATAAGACGTATTTATAAAAAATTTGGACGTCCTAGCTTCTTTCATTTAGATGGTAGAGTGCTTTTAACAGACGGACGGACACGGCTACATCGTCTTAGAATTTCATGGTGATCAAGATTTCAAGGAATTACAAACGGAATGACATCCTGGAGGTGGAGGGTATAACAATATTTATATATAAAAAATCTATGAATAAATGTAAAAGTTCCGTTGACACTGTGCTACAAAAAAGAATGAAGCAAAATACTCTGGGATGTAGGTATTTTCGAGTAGAACAAGAATTTGTATTTAAAATCTCCCAGCCATTCCCAAAATCGAATTCCTAAAGTGGAGAAAAAATTGTTCCCAAATAGGGGATTTTTTATTAAAATGGTCGAAATGTTTCTTTTTTCATTCTTAACTCTTTTGATTAATTTTATATATATATTGGACTTCAATTCGTATTTTCAATTTTTTTTTCTATTTTTTATGAATTTTTCGTGTCTGCAAAAACGATTTTTTCCCCAAACCAATATTATGGCCTATATTACTATGTGTCCTATGCGATTCCTTATACACTTGATGGTCAGTGTAATATGCATATATACGACGAATATGAGTTATAAACTAAAACGCAAACAGAAACAACAGAAGTGTAGTTCGAAACAGCAGCAGCAGCGGCAACACCAACAGAAACCTAAAACCACGGCAATGGCAGAGCAGGCATAAATCAAACCACCGACATATATATTTTTTTGTTCATACTTATATATCCATACATACATATGTGTATTTACAAAAAAATATAATAATAATACTCGCACAAAAACGGCCAATAAATAAATGGCAAATATAGAAAACAACAACAACAGCAGCAGATGAAATAGCAACAACCAAGCACTCGTTGTCGTCGGCAAACAATTGCGTTTTTTCTTCTTCTTCTTCTTCTTCACTTATTTCTATTAAACGCCAAAACCAGTTTTTGTTTTGTATATTTATTGGCGTTTTTTTCGCTTTTGCTTTTGTTTTCATTTCAATATTACAATTTGTTTTATTTTATGTTAAAGTTAGTCGGTGAAGTTAGTGGTTGGTTGGGGTTTTCAATGTTGCCGTGTTCGTTCGAATTACGCAAAAGGTTTCGGAGAATAAAAAGGTATGGGTTTCTGCTCTTTCATATTGAGTGTGAATGTTTTTTTTGATTCGATTTTAAGCGGTTTATTTTGCGTTGCATTGCACACACATCACATATTGAGTTTTTATTGAAATTATTATTGGGTTACCATTTTGTCTGGCTGTGTGTATACACACTTCCGTTTTGTAGTGGCGGAATGACTGGTAATTGTACAAAAAAGCTCAACACATAACTTTCCGATAATGGGTGAGAGGGAGGGTGGAAGACAAATGTTGAGTGATCGATTGGCCGGGAACACTTTTGATTGTCTGCCGGCATCATATAACAGTTTGGAATATTTTTGTTAACTCACTGGAGATCTTTTATGAGCCCACATATCTTTAGGGTATGTTTACAAAATAAAAAACGCAAGATTAGATCATACATCTGCAACATTGATCCATGGAGTGGTTTTATAGAGTCATTCTGCTATGCATTCATATATAGAATCAATATTATGTTGGTAACATTTTCTATAGAAAAAACAATTATATCATGAGAATGGGGATATACAAAGTTTGTTCTGAGACCATATAAATTATATACATTTATATATTTTTATTTAAACTTTTAGGGAATGAAATGGGACAAAAAGTTATCAAAATGGTACCAATAAAACGACAACAACTAGAAGCATGGAATTCAGTGTTATTTCGATGTACTTCGTGGTGGCTGTGTAGGTGTAAAAGATATGGTGAAAACCGGGTGAAATTGTTACCGAAATTAAAAAAATTCGTTTATTGTGTAGATGAGCAATATAAATGAATATTTCGAAATTTATACTTTTATATGGAAATTGGGTGAAAAGGGGATAAAAATGGTACCAATCGAACGGCTGTATCATAATTTCTGATATATTTACATTCCTCAGACCTGTTAGTAATTGACTGAGTTATTGAAGTTTGTATTAACATTTATTTTTGTTGCCAAAATACAAGATTTGGTCATTGCACATCTCTCATACTTTTACGAATTGAGGTTCAATAAAAATTCCTAAAATAAATAAAAACGATTAAAAAATTACTAGATTTTCCATTTTTCCAAAAAAAAAAGGAATTCCCATAGTGGGGAAAATTTGTTCCAAAATTGGGGATTTTTTTATTAAAATGGTCGACATGATTTTTTTTACCATTTTTATGTGTTTGATGAATTTTAAGTATCTTTTTTGGACGTCAATTTATAAAATTATGAGAAATGTGAACTGAAATGACCAAAACTTGTATTTTTCCAAAAATTTAGGATTAATAAAAACTTCAATATCTCAGTTGATTACTAACGGATTTTTAAAACCAATGCGGAGTTTTACCCCCTACCAAACAAAATATTGTACAAAAATATTGCCAAAGTTGAAAAATGCCTAAAAATTGGTTAAAAAATATGTTTCATGGACAAAAGCGCATATATTTCTTAAGTTTTATTAAATAAGCTATATTCGATCCAGGTTTCTTCTTTTTGGATCCGATGAGATCTCGGTTGATAACTAATAAGTGTGCAGAGGTACGAAAACCATTGTTTTTCCCGTAACTCAAGATTTTGGGGGTGTCTGGCAAATTTCAAATGCTTGTTCTACTCGACAATGCCTACCAGAAAGCTCAGTGTAGTATTAATCTATAAATGTCGCTAAGTAAACATTTTAGTAGACTATTCCTATAAATAGTCATAGTCATGAAAATATATAATAAAATACCACAATTCATTTAAATCAATAAACGCATTAGTAAATAAATAAATTTATATACATTTACTACTGTCGGTAAAGTACTCTTTGGTAAAGAGTATATAAGATTCGGTACTGTTTTGTATAGAAATGGAAACTTTTTTATTTTATTTAAAAAAAAAATATTTTTTGTGGGAACGAAAACAAAAACATAAAAATAAAAAAATTTCGTATTTTATTTTTATTGGGACTGGAGTCGAAGCGACACGAAGAGCGGAATACGAAAATGATGCTGAAACAATACAATAATCCGAATTACCAAGAGGTGCTAGAACATTCATTTTCAGGGTGTGAAGTTAAGGAAATTATAAGAATATTTATGTGTTGCCCTTGTACTCACGGACTTATTCACAAATTGCTTGGAATGATTATACACGGCATAGAGATTAGCGTTTTGGCTCTCCGGTGTTGAGTGGCTCAAATGAACAAGCCAAGAGGAATTGTGGACATTGAAATCACCAGCAACGAAAATATTACTGTCAGAACGACCCTAACATATTTCTGATTGAATCGGAAAGACTTTCAATGATGCATTCGTTTTGAACGTTGTTTACAAATCGGAATCTTTAAATTATTAAATGTTTTCAAAATTATAATAATTAAACATCACAGTTTATTTCAAATATTTAACTTATTAGTAAATAAATAAATAAATAAAAATATAAACATTTTCATAATATTTTGCTACTGCCGGTAAAGTAGTCCTTGGCGAAGGGTATATAAGTTTCGACCTAGGTTTTGGTAGTGAATCCAAAAAAAAAAAATAAAATTTGTTTTTATTTAAGTTTTTTCGTTTGCATTTTTTTGGTCTGTAATCAATATTTGATTTGAACTGGGATATTGTCCTGGCTCAAGACATTTTTGCATCTATATTTAATAGAATGCAAATTATTACTTGGCTGCAGACTACCACGATCATGATTTCGACCATGTCAAAAGTCTTTTCAAGTGGCTTCGCAGCGACTTGTCAACATCAAACCCGGCCTCTATAAGGAGATAATTCACACAAACGAATGAGATAATAAAGAGTGATTTTTTTGAGGTTAGGATTTTCATGCATTAGTATTTGACAGATCACGTGGGATTTCAGACATGGTGTCAAAGAGAAAGATGCTCAGTATGCTTTGACATTTCATCATGAATAGACTTACTAACGAGCAACGCTTGCAAATCATTGAATTTTATTACCAAAATCAGTGTTCGGTTCGAAATTTTTTATCGACAAATTTTGTTCAGCGATGAGGCTCATTTCTGGTTGAATGGCTACGTAAATAAACAAAATTGCCGCATTTGGAGTGAAGAGCAACCAGAAGCCGTTCAAGAACTGCCCATGCATCCCGAAAAATGCACTGTTTGGTGTGGTTTGTACGCTGGTGGAATCATTGGACCGTATTTTTTCAAAGATGCTGTTGGACGCAACGTTACGGTGAATGGCGATCGCTATCGTTCGATGCTAACAAACTTTTTGTTGCCAAAAATGGAAGAACTGAACTTGGTTGACATGTGGTTTCAACAAGATGGCGCTACATGCCACACAGCTCGCGATTCTATGGCCATTTTGAGGGAAAACTTCGGAGAACAATTCATCTCAAGAAATGGACCGGTAAGTTGGCCACCAAGATCATGCGATTTGACGCCTTTAGACTATTTTTTGTGGGGCTACGTCAAGTCTAAAGTCTACAGAAATAAGCCAGCAACTATTCCAGCTTTGGAAGACAACATTTCCGAAGAAATTCGGGCTATTCCGGCCGAAATGCTCGAAAAAGTTGCCCAAAATTGGACTTTCCGAATGGACCACCTAAGACGCAGCCGCGGTCAACATTTAAATGAAATTATCTTCAAAAAGTAAATGTCATGGACCAATCTAACGTTTCAAATAAAGAACCGATGAGATTTTGCAAATTTTATGCGTTTTTTTAAAAAAAAAAGTTATCAAGCTCTTAAAAAATCACCCTTTAGATTTTCATAAAAGTAGGAGTCATGTGAAAATTTTACAGTCCAGTTTGATATGACTCATATGTGTGTTTTCGCAATATCAAAAATTGTATCGAAAAGTCAGCAATCACTGTGGCAATTAAACATTTGTTCAGAATGATTCATCAGCATTTTTTAAGCATTTACATACTCACTTAATAACAATATCCCAGTTCAAATCAAATATTGATTACAGACCCAAAAAATGCAAACGAAAAAAACTAAAATTATACAAAATTGTTTTTAGTGATATCGCATTTTTATCTTCCAGGAGATATATTGGCGATATCATCTAGATTTCTTTCCGATGTTAATATGGCAATATCGCCGATTTATTATACATAAGTATTGTTTTAGATTAATTTATTTCACCCTGCCTTTATCGGATATAATTTCATTTTTTTGATTGGCTCAATAATGTCTGTAAGATGCTGAGGCATAAATAATAAAATTTGTATGTAAATATACCATATAATAATAAAGCTACAGTATTTCGTCGCTATAAGTTGAAACGCTAAGTTCTGTGATATTAGTATTAAGCTCTACTGTGATTTTTACATTTAGTTATTATTATTTATTTTAATTATACTTAATTGTGAGTGATGTCCAGTTTTTTATAATAATAAGTAATAATGACAGCTGTACTGCAAACTAATTGTAAGTAGAATTAATAATGTGTTAGAACAACAACATATGTGTAATTGAAAAATTTATTTGGTAGGATTTTCAAGAAGACTCTTCAAGATCTCTGAAGAAGCTGGAAACAAGCCAGAGAAACGTTGGGTAAAAAATGAAATAAATAGTTTCATTTCAATAAAAGTTGACCAAATAAGCCCGTACAACAACAAAATTGAAGTTAATAAGAAAACAACATTGGTCATAACAAAATAACAATAATAATATCTGTTGGGAAGTATTGAAATCTTTTTCAAAAAATCACAAATTTCGGTTAGTATTTCAGGAGTTACAAAGCATTGAATTAGTGAATGAGGTGGATCTGAGATGGGGATTTCACTGTCGTTTAAATATTTGACGATTAACTAATCTCTTCTTCTTTTCCGCGGAAGAATTATTTCTTATGTTCGTTAATCTTGAAATAATGCCTGTGATCCATGGCTTCAACATACTTATGGATCCATTTTATAAATAAATAGTTTTGAAAGCAAATTAATATAAAAACAGTATAATTTATATTCCATTACCGAATAGCGTACAATCTGTAAGTTTTCTGTCCCATATTTGTTTTTTTTTTTTAATTTAATATGTCCCAATGTAATTTTCTCATACCAAAATAAGTTTGTTTGTAAATTTGTGCCAATGGCTGTCGACATAGATCATGCTTTTAGTTTTTTAGGTGGTAACTTTTTTCGTCGCCCCTTAGCCGTCCTACCAATAAGCACTAAAATGAAATGAAAAAACTCATTTCAACACTAGACATTAGTGGTTGCATGATTTCCATATAATTTCTGGAGCAAATTTCGAGTTGTGTTACCAAAATTTATGAGTCATTTTGTGAGAAAATATAAAATAATTGGTTTTGTTTGCCGGCTATCCCTTTCTATAAGTTTTGACCTACATGAAATTTATTTATTTTGGTTTTGAATAAAATAACAAAACAAAAAAAAACTTAAACTTAATATCTAAAAATACAGACAAAGATACAAATGACCATTTGGCCATTTACAATGCCAAAGAGAAAGTCAATTATATGCCTTTATCTATCTGTTGGCTGTTGGTTGGTTCGTTCGTTGGTATTTTCTCGCTTCGCAAGTGCGAAAGTGAAACAAATAAACTTACATACATACATATATACCAAAAATAAATTTAATTTCACCCAAAACTGAATGCGCTAAGAGCGCCGCCAGAGCCAACAAAAGAAAACAGCCGAAAAAACGTTTAAATACTAAATAAACTAATTGCTGATGATTACAGAGCTCGGCCGTGCTGCTGCTCTTGCTGTTGACGTACGAAATCAATTGGATTGAATGCAGTCACAGACAGCGTCGGCCAAATCGATGGTATTTTTAAAACCGAAAACAAAATTCAATGAAAATGTGTATCAAAAGTTTCACGCACCAAAAAAGAACGCCAAATAAATTTCATACGACAAACTATGGCCACAGAAGCAACAGCCGAAAAAATATTGAAAAAAAAACAGCGATCATTTACTCCCTCGTCTAACCGACAAAAACCACTAATAAAGACAATAAAGCGCCGACAAAATATAGAGCGGAGCGTTTTTTTGTTTTTGCTTTTGTCCGGTTCAATTTGTGAATTTGTGTTTGGGAAAGAAATGAAATGTGTGTTAAATTAAGCAAACTTTGGAGACTCGCATTCATATTTTTTGCGTCATGACATTTTAATTTAAATTAAACGGCCGAATTCCGGCGGTCTGAGGAGCGGTGGAGAGGAGTGTCTGTTGGACTACACCATTTCCGTGGCGGGGGTGTAATGCTTTGCAGATCAATGTCATTGTGTTGTAGGCCGTAAAAATATAAATTATAATATATTTTTTGGAAGAACTCAAGGTTGTTGTCATTTACACTAGTTGACATAAATGGTTAAGTGTGATTTCAAAACAAAAAAAACTGTTTATAATAAGGCCTGCAAACATTTGGACGATATTTCTCCAAGAAGATATTGCGGCAATATCTTCCATTTGTGATTTTAAAGATATTATTGAAAATTATATTTGGTCATATCTTACTTTTCCCTTCTTAGAGAAATATTGGCGATATTGACAAAGAATTGAATTTGTTGGCATATTTCGTAATGAATGTTGGGACAACAATAAAGGAAAGTTGTCTTTTCAGTGGACATCCGTATATACTTTTCACTTTCATTTCCGAATTAATAAAGGAAATAAGGCGAAAGTAGATGTGGTAAAATTTAAGCTAAATATTTATTGTATAATTTAATATAATTTCTATTGTAACTGTAGTCATTCATTCACCACTTCAATTTACTATTATTTGTGATTGAATTAAAGTATAAAAATATTTTTGTGATATCGCATTTTTATCTTCCAGCGATATCATCTAGATTTCTTCTAGATGTTAATCTGGTAATATCCAACTTTACCACAGAGGTACAAGCCGAACCATAATTATCGGCGGCGGCGCTGTTCAAAATGGGTCGGCGGCTTTCGGCTGATTTGCCAACTCGTTCTGTCATTCGATCACCCCTATTTAGTTGAAAATTCCACTAAAATGGAAGGAACTATTTGTATTGGTTTTTTATACATTTTCTTCTATTTTTTGTCAACTATTTCAATATTCGTTAATATTAGCCAATATTAGCTAATTTCATATAATTATCACATACAATTTTTTTGGGAGTGGTAATCGATTTCCAAAATTTATAATGTGGATGAATTTAATAAATATTTTTGCAATGTAAGGCATATTTCTCCAGACATCTTGAATATAGTCATCCTACCTACTTTGACACATTAAAGAAGCACAATAGAGGAGCTGTTGTTTCTTGTTATTTATAGGAAAACATGGCCACACGTACTGGAATTGACTTGTATAAATGCGACTTACAAATCAAAATACAATCATTCAACCAAATTCAAAGAAAGATCAATATATTTCATAGCAGTAGGTTGTCTAAGTCGACATTTATATTTTCTTTTGTAATTTTAAGTGGGTTGTCTATTTTGGTAGTAAGATTTGACTAAATTAGAACTCCGTCAAATCTCGGCGGCGTGGTTGAAGTCGATATGAGTCGATGAAATCGGCGGCTTGGTTGAAGTCGATTTGAGCCGATGGAATCGGCGGCGGCGCGTTCAGAAACATGCGGCGGCTTGTCGGCTTAATATCGGTCGGCTTGTATCTCTGCTTTATCATACAGAAGTTTTGCTTTCGTATTGATGTTATAATTTCATTTTTTGACTATATTTTCAATTAAAATCGAAAATAGTTTTAAGTGGATGATGATATTCCAGGAGATATATTGCAGTTTTTCATTCACCTCTTCAAGTTATTTTTATTTTGATTGAATTAATGTATAAAAATATAGATAATAGGGCGATATCATCTAGATTTCTTTTAAATGATGATATTTATCTCAATTTATTTATTTATTATCGTATTGAGGGTATAATTTCATTATTCTGACTATATTTTGAATTAAAATATAAAATTATCGAAATTAGTGATATAGCATTTTTATCTTCCAGGAGATATATTGGCGATATCATCTAGATTTCTTCTAGATGATAATCTGGTAATATCAGAATTTATCATACAGAAGTTTTGCTTTCGTATTGATGTTATAATTTCATTTTTTGACTATATTTTCAATTAAAATCGAAAATAGTTTAAAGTCGATGATAATATTCCAGGAGATATATTGCAGGTTTTCATGCACCTCTTCAAGTTATTTTTATTTTGATTGAACTAAAGTGTATAAATATAGAAAATAGTATTTTTGTGATATCGATTCTTTATCTTCCACGAGATAATAGGGTATAATTTCATTATTCTAATTGGCCGCACAAACTTCTCAAACTGAGATTCGGTAGTCGGAAGTACGATTTCGTAATATTATGTTTGCATGTTGAGGATAATATAAAATCATAAATATGTAGAAGGATTTTTCCCTTGACAAATTATTTTCACATTAATTTTTTGGTTGGGGATAATAAAAAATTATAAAGTAGTTTATTTTATGTTTCCCTGATGATGGGGGGTATAATTTCATTATTTTGACTATATTCTTATTTTGAATTATAATATAAAACTATAGAAAATGTTTTCTTAGTGCTGTCGCATTTTTATCTTCCAGGAGATATTTTGGCGATATCATTTATATTTCATCCCAATGTTAACTGGCAATATCACCTATTTATTATTTAGAATTATTGCTTTGAGACTCCCTGCTCCTCCTTACGAATATGCTTATTATATATTACTTTTCTTTTAGGAATACGATTTTGAAACATTTTCGTATTAGAATCAAATATATATGGAAGGATTTCCCCTTGACGGATCATTTTCGTATTAACCCGAATAGTGCTGTAATTATTTTTTTTTCGAACTTTGAGATACAACTTTCGTGTTATCAGTGGTTCACACCAGAAGCGTCTTTTCTGTGTCACCATTCGGGTTAAAATCACAAAATATTTTATTTTCTTTTCCCCTGACGATATTGCATTATTTTGATTATATTTTTACTTCGATTTAAAATATAAAATTATCGAAAATTTGTTTTAAGTGGTATCGAATTTTCATCTTCCAGGAGATATATTGGCGATATCATCTATATTTCTTTCCGATTTTATTCTGAATCTGGAAATATCGCCGATTTATCATATACTCACTCTACAGAGCAGGAGGGTATATATCATTTGGGACAGGAAAAAAGTATAACGCTTTAAAGGAGTGAATTAAGACCCTAAGTATGTTTGGACCAAATCCGTTTCACAACATTTTAAGATGTTTGAGCCATGTTCGAAGATGGGCGAAATTTGCACGGCCATATTCCTATGTTAAATTAAAAGTAATATATTAAATTAAAAGTATATATTGTTGTGGTATTTGATAATATTTTTATAATCGCTATGACGAGTTTTGCCACGCCCCTTTTAGTACCTCACACACAAATCACCCTAACCCACATAAAATTAAAGCTGCTATAACTTATACACGGATGGTCGGAATACTCTGCAATTTGACAATGCTTTTATGGACATTTGATACAATTGAAATATGGTCAATATTGCCACACCTCTTTCTAGTACCTCCTACACAAAATGGTATAAGCCTTGTTTAAAATAAAACCGATATAAGTTTCATACGGGTAGTCAAAATCATTTGCAATGTGATATTTGAAAATGTTTTATAATCACTTTAAACCTAAAAAATATTTACGATTTAACCACGCCGCTTCTAGTACCTCCTACACAAGTGTCTATATCCTAGGTAATATTAAATCCTTCATAACTTCTATACTGGTGCATGGAATCCACTATGACTTGATATTTGATAATGTTTTTACAATTGTTTTATAAATGTGGAAGCTGGGACCATGTGAGAACTACCTTCCACACTAATTATCCTGTCCTACGTAAAATTTAATTTCTCCCAACTTCCGTATATGTGTTTGTTTTCTGAGAGTGGGGGTACACATAAGTCGGTTTAGCCGACTGAAGCTTACTTATTTGTTATGCGGAAGAATTGCCGCACAAACTTATCCGATTAAATATGACTATTATCGCAATATTAGTTTTCTTTTAGGAAACAGGAATAGCTTAAAATTATTTTGACTATATTTTGATTTGAAATCTGATATCCCATTTTTATCTTCTCAGAAATATTATATATTTATATTAAGTTTTATTTTCCCTCGACAATATCGCATTAACCCATTGCCGCCCTCTTCCCCATATGAGGCACCCTGCTTAAAACCAGATTTGTGACCAATAGTTTTCTTTGGGCCTTAATATAAAAAATCGATTATGTGTGATATCCCATTTTTATCTTCCCGCAGATATTTTGGCGATATCATTAAAATCATTTATTTATTCTGGACATCACTATTTAATATGTTACGAACTATTGGCATGGTGCTCACACAGTTGAGTGTAGGGTATCTACTACAAACCGACAAACAAACATTGCCTATGAAGTTCGCCAACAAAAAGAACTACAGACAATCAGCAAACAGACAGAACATACATATAATTTTTTTTGGGCGCTTTGAATATTGAACGAATGCTAATGAAAAATTTCTTTTGTTTTTGTTTCTTCTCATATTTTTGTATATGAATAGCATTACAACAACAAAACAAATTATGAATTTTTAATATTCCGTAATAAAGATATACGACAACGACGACGGCATGATGACGATGATGATGATACGATATGATATTATTATGGGAACGCCACAGACAGCGCCACACACAGATGAAGATGAGATGAGACGAGCATGACCATGATGATGGCGCTGCGCCGCTGATGATGGCTCTGATGCTGATAATGCCGGCGATGACGATGTTGCTGATATTAATGTTGAAAAGTGGAAGCCATCTGCCTCCCTCCTCTGCGACTTTTTATTTGATTTGTGAGAATATGTTGGATTATTGTTATTATTTTGATGGCGTTGTTGTGGTTGGAGTGTATTTTAAAGGTTGACGTAATAAAATAATAATAATAAATATCCCAAATAAAAAATCCTCAAACTATGCTGACGTTATTCACCGATTTTCTAGTCTACTTTGCACTACGCATCCTGTTGTAAACCAAGTCATTTTGTTTACGTGTTTTGCGTTGAATTTGCGCTCATGCATGCAACATCAGTTTGTTGTTATTTTTCTTGGAAACATAAATTAAACATTAATTACAATATTTTGCAGTTGCTGTTGCTGTTGAGAACAACAATTTTATTGCTCCTAGACCATGTTTACAACTTGTTTTATTGACATTTTACAAAGTAAACAATTCTTTCTGAATTTTGAATTCTCTATATCAACAGCTTTCACTATGTGAATGTTGCCTTGCATGAATGGAGGGTAGTTAAAAAGCTATTGATCTACTCAACCTCGGAAGAATTTTTTATTATCACTAGCAGCTGATGTACATTGTACCAAGACTCGGACTCGTAATAATTAGCCACTTTTATCATTGAACATTTTGTGTTTAAATCATACAAAGGTTGCTAAAGGGAAAATTATAATAAAATAACTGTTTAATATTATATTTTATAAAGAATATACTTTAGGAAATGCCGGGGACCTGAATATACTGTAACATTGAAGGTTTTCATATTTTCAAAATGGGGTTGACTCAACTTGTCATAACTTTGATGCTATAAAAGACATTGAGACATTTTTTTCCAGAAAAATTATTGGTCTTTAGCGGAAAAAATCAAATGGAAATTTAGATAATTACAAAATATTGATACTTCTCCTAATTTCTCAGCAAATATGTATATATTCTTATATATATATATACATGTATGATGCTCTGCAAAATATTTCGTCACTGGGTCAAGCCATCTGTGAGCTAAACGCTCCTGAAAACACCTCTAAAAATCATTTTTTTCCGTGTAATTTTTTTATGATGCATTATTGCCCAAATTTTTTCCTAATTAATAGACCATTGCGACCAATTTATTTTTATTCTTGTCTTAGAATAACGCATTGGTAGTATTAATGGTCGTTTATATTGATTCTTTTATGGTTTTCAAGGTGGCAACTAAAAACTCGTATATCATGGAAACATTTCGTAAGAGTTGATATAAAAAATAAATAGAAGGAATTAAAACCTGACGAATGACACCTAAATGATGCGTATCGGACGAAAAATGACGTCCCTGACTCCTTGTTTGTAAAATAATTTAATACAGGAGATAGATTTTCAGAGGCACAATTTTCAAATTCTTTTTACAAAAATGAGCGCAGCGGCGTCAATTTAATTCCGATGTTCATCATTTAGGCATCATTCGAAAGGTACTGAATGCCGCTATTTATTTTTTATAAAATACTAACACCAAATACGAAAATTTGTTCAGTTATCACTGTGAAAGTCAACAAAAAATTACTATAATCGTCCAATAAGTTACTTTAAGACAAGAATCAAAATTTTTATTTAAAGTGCTTTCAAGGGTCTATTATTTCAAAAATAATGTTGGGAAAAAATGTAACACAAAAAAATCACACCGGAAACATGATTTTTGGGGTTATTTTCAGGAGCGTTAAGCTCACAGATGGCTTGTTCTAGGAACGTAATATTTTGCAAATCCTCATTAAACAATCCAAACATTATTTTCGTGGGGTGACTGGAACTTGTTTTTCCATTTGTATGGATGGCGAACCAGTCTAATATATTATTATATTTTATTCAAAAAACAATTTTCATTACTTTTTATTGCAAAAAGTTTTGTAATTTCAAAAAATATTTGCTTTTTATTTATTCAGCAAAAACTAACAATTCTCCTGAAAAGAAATATTAAGAATATTAATATCTTTCAAGCGATCAGCTTGTATAGATCCAGGGTGTGTATAGCACAAATGTAGTCATTTTTCTGAAATTTTAAATTTTTTTTTAAAAAATAATTTCCTTTATTGTTTTTATAATTTAAAAAAATATTTTTTATTTATTCGGCAAAAATTCTCCTGGAATTTTTTTATTAGTAATTTTAATTTTCTTAATATATTTCAAGCAACAACAGATATGAATAGTTGTTACTCCAAACGGCGAAATACTCAAAAGTATAAAAATATATATATATTATCATTTATAGTTTGTAAGATGTTTGAGTTGCAAAATCAAATTTAAATTAAATTTTCAACATAAACGTTTGTGGTCTGCTGTTCTGAAGACTTTTGGATCACTTACAAAATGATATATACTACGCTGTTATAGAATATATAAACTGTTTATTGATTACTCTATGATTACATTGTTATTAGGGTGGTTCGATTTTGCAATTTTTTAAATTAATTTTTTTTATCATATATCTGTGGTGTGGTGCTAAAAAGTAGTATATTCACTTTTAAGAAAATTAAAGGTTTTATAGAAGGTTTTTATACATGAGCTCATAGTAACATTGTACACCATTACACTTATAAAGGCATTATTGATTAAAGTTTGACATTGACTGTTTTAGTATCATGAAACAATGCAGGTTAATAAATCTAATGCAAATTTCAACTCAAAACATACAAATATTGAAAATACGATAGATACAACCCGTAACTATTTTGCACTACGACCAACTTTTTATTTGTATTTAGCTTTCTGAATTGATATAAAACTCATTATTTTGATCTGAATTTTATACTTTCAAATGCCAGCTAATTCGATAAATTATTTTTTCATACGAAGGAAATTTTGTTGTTTGTAATAGGAAAGGAGGAGAGGAACTCTCAACTATACACATTTCGGCCATATATGTATTTCATATCCTGTGTGGGAATATCCCAGTTCAAATCAAATATTGATTACAGGCCAAAATAAAACAAACTAAAACAAACACTATGTACTTAGATACCATATATGTATATGTGGGATTCTCGGGCCAAAAAATAAAAAAGATTCTCCTGAAATGTTTGTCCAATTTAGAATTTTTGAATTGTTGATCCGTGTTGCAGAGAATCCAAATTATGTAGTAAAAGTGAATTCCCTATTTAACGAACAAATCAAAATAAGAACATGTAAGTAAGCGTCAGTTGGCTAAACCGACTTATATATACTCTCACTCTCAGAGAACATATATAATGAAGTTATAAGGAATTAAATTTAACGTAGGGTAGGATAATTTGTGTGGAATGTACTAGGGAGGTTCGTGTCATATGGTCCCAGCTTCCACATTTGTAAAAATTAAAAAAATAATTTGTAAAAACATGATCAAATATCAATTCATAGTGGATCCCATGCACCAGCATAAAAGTTATGAAGGATTTAATATTACCTAGGATAGAGACAATTGTGTGGGAGGTACAAGAAGGGGCGTGACTAAAGCGTAAATATTTTTTAGGTTTAAAGCAATTATAAAAACATTTTTAAATATCAAATTGCAAATGATTTTTACTACCCGTATGGATGTTTTGTTGGTTTTATTGTAACCAAAGATTATGTCACTTTGTGTGGGAGGTACCAGAAGGTACCGACAGAGGATACTATTATAACAGAGGATACTATTTTCTAAATTCCAGAAAACTTTGACATATATAAGAGATTTTCTTGCGGATTTGAACTGGGATATTGTCCTGGCTCAAGACCATTTTGCTTCTATATTTAACAGAATGCCAATTTTTTTTACAAATGGCATGGTGACATTTATTACTTGGTTGCAGACTACCACGATCATGATTTCGACCATGTCAAAAGTCTTTTCTAGTGGCTTTGCAGGGCGCTACGGTTTTTGACCTAGATAGCTGCGACTATTTTGTGTGTATGTATTCTTCTCATAAAAATATTGTATACGTATTTTTGGAAATAAATTGAAAATTTTTTTCAAGAGTTAATAAAGAGTGATTTTTTTGAGGTTAGGATTTTCATGCATTAGTATTTGACAGATCACGTGGGATTTCAGACATGGTGTCAAAGAGAAAGATGCTCAGTATGCTTTGACATTTCATCGTGAATCGTCTTACAAACGAACAACGCTTGCAAATTATTGAATTTTATTATCAAAATGCGTGCTCTGTTAAGAAAGTTCATTGCGCGCTTCCATTTTATGGTCAGTTTAATCGACCCACTGAAGCGGCTATTCGGGCTATTGTGACTAAATTTCGCACCAAATTTACATTGTTGGACATTAAACCACCAACACGCTTACGTAGAGTGCGAACTGAAGAAAATATCGCAGCTGTATCGGCCAGTGTTAATGATGACCACCAATTTTCGATTCGTCGCCGTTCGCACCAATTGGGTCTCTGTTACTCAAAAAAGTTATCAAGCTCTTAAAAAATCACCCTTTACTACTTTTTCAAAAAGGTGTGTTTATTCAATCGCCTGTAACTCCTGAAATACTTGACCGATTTTACTGTGTTATACCATGCTTTGAAGATAATTCCAACTACTTTTAAAATATTAAAGATGTTTGTTAAAGCCGTTAGATTTTTAGAAGTTTAGGAGGTTAGATTTTTTAAAGTTTTTAATGTTTTTACTTTGATTTTCGTAAATATATCTTCCTAAATAAACATTCTATACAGAAGTTCCACATATGAGTTATTCCCACACAGAAAATAGAATATGTATATGGACAAAGTGTGTGTAGTTAAGTGCATATAAGTGAAATGGCGACGAAAAAAATTGTCAATAAATGCAGTACTCCCGAAACATTACACATTCATTCATTGGAAATGTTTTATGAGACTTATCTTCTGAGATAATCTAAAGATAACAAAAAACACAAAAGTCCATTGACTCCACTCTGATACATAGCCAAAATTGAATTCAATAATTTTGACTAAATCGATCTACCCTAATACGAATTGTCCATATATGTTTCTGTCTCGAAAAAGCTTGCTTATATGTTCATTCGTTTGAGCGAAAAAACGTGACTGAATGTAAGAATGTCTCACCCACAGTGTGTAGCGAGTGTGTTTGGATTCCGAAAACGTAATGTGACTTCTGGTTAGAGAAAAAAACTTTTTTCATTATAAAAGCCACAGCAAAAACAACGACAATTTAATATAGACTATATATGTGAAGTATAAAAGAGTGGGTGACAAAAAAGGCAGTTGATTATTCACAACAATTTTACAGCGAATGATTTTCGACCAGTGTAATATTGGACCATACTTTTCATCGATTCAAAGGGAAAATGACAGAGTTAATTATATTTTGTGGAAATCACGTTGATAATATTTCTTTAAAATAAGTATAAAAATTTCCCACTGTGGAAAAATTTTGAAAATGAAGCAAGACAGAAATTATTTTTTATTTTATTAAAAACACAAAAACAGACAAAATTTTGCCTGTTAAAGATTTTCGGGTACTTCGAGATTTTTTGGATTTAAAAAAATAAAATTTTTTGTCAAAAGTGAAAAAATGAAAATAAATTATTTTTATTATAAATTATTTAGTTTTCCAACCATACTTGGACAATGTCGCAATATTTTGAAATTCATCATAAAATAAACCATCTACAATCTCTTTTTTATTCTTAATGGAACACTACCCTCCTCAATGTACACTATGCATATCGACAATTTGATGATATGATCTGCTGATGATGTTCGGTCGGTATCACGACGGCGACGATGATGATGATGTGACAGACAC
The DNA here is from genome assembly GCA_947397865.1 of Polietes domitor. Classification (NCBI taxonomy): domain Eukaryota; kingdom Metazoa; phylum Arthropoda; class Insecta; order Diptera; family Muscidae; genus Polietes; species Polietes domitor. The sequence goes on from OX377620.1 coordinate 50,843,819, forward strand.
ATTTTGACAAAATTAAATAAAATAATCCATTTTGTGTTTATGGGCTGACAACACGCCGTGGTTGTGTGTCGTGCATACAAAACAAAAAAAAATAAATCGTTTATATTTTATTTATGGACTTGTCTTTTTATTGTAATTGTTCTTCGCTGAAATATGTTTAAGAATGTGAAAAATTTTCAATCAAAAATTTTGTTTTGGATTAAAAAACGAAAGCTTCTTGGAGATGTCACAGAATTGTTAACATTATTTTTATGGAGACCAAGGAATTTGGTCGGCCTTAATAACATGGCTGATTGTTAGCAGAGAATATCTTGGATATTTTAGAAAAGTACACATAAATTTAATATATTATGGGAATACTTTAATACACGAGTCTGCCACAATTATAGTTTTTAATTCTACAGAAATGACAGTTAACATCCCCGATTATATTCACAACAATGTATGGTGCAGTTTCTACGAATTACTAGTTCACAGGCCGCCTAATTTCCCAATTAAACTTTGTTTTTTATTAAATCCAATAGATAATTTCATGTCGATGTCGGACCCATTCTTCAGCGAGCCCTCCACTTGACATTATGTGTCATCAGCTTGCAATTTATCATCACCTTATCACCCTGATTTTTGATGGGAAATCGAAAAAAAATCCATCCGTGAAACAATGTTTACATACGAAGAGGCCACTGAAAAGCAAATACAAATAAACCAAAAGGTCTTTGAACTGAAGAAGAAAACACAAACAAACAAACACAAAACACCTTTGAGTGGGAACAGAAAATTGATTTGGCAGAGATATATGGAGGCAACACACAGAAACTGAAAGCCTACATTGACTTGCCTTTTTGGTGTCATGGAGATGCCGAATAAAGACAATCAACCAACCAGCCAACCGACCGACCGACCATAAAACATGTGGTGGCGTCTGCTAAAGTTTGTTTGTCTTTAGTAATTCTGAAAATATCAAAAGACAATGAAATAAATTGCGTTTTTTATCAGTTTTGTTTGGAGAAGCATAAGAATGTTTGTCCAAGGTGTTTGAGGTGTTGTCGCAAGTCAATGTATTTCCAAATTATAGAGATCTGGGCACTATGGACCTCGTACTGTAAATGGGGTATTTAAAAATAATTTGTGCTGAATTTGTCGAACCATATTCATGAATTGATGCGACAATATGGACATCAAATGAAAGAGAAGAATAATTGTTAAAAATACTTCAAATTTCATGCGTCTTTCTATCAGTTTAGCATTAGCAACCAATTTAAATTTGGCCCCAAAAAATAAAATAAATAAACTTAAACTTTTTAAGGGGGAAAATTTAAATCTTTGAGAAATAATCACCAAAAGATACCCTCCGCTCAGGATGGAGGTATAATATACTCTCCCCCTCAGTATGGGGGTATATTTACTTTGTCACACCTTGAAAAATTCGTCAGAGACCCCAAAAAGAATATATATTCTGTGTCGTGGTAATATTCTACGACGATCGAAATAAGCAAAAAAGGTTAAAATTTTCCGTAAATTTGTCTTATCCTCGCAGATTGCTTGGGATTGAAAGTGGGCAAAATCGGCCCTAACAAGGACTGAAAACACCTCTTAATATTTTTATTATTTAAGCATTTTTTTGACACTTGGAATTTGTTGCGTACCTTTCTCTAGTAACTTGAAAACACAAAAAAGTACAAAAAAAAACAAGTAAGGAAAGGCTAAAGTCGGGCTGGGCCGACTCTATGATACACTCCACTTTCTATCCGTATACAATTTAATTCGGTGAAAAAGTGTAAACGAGCAGGATTTTTGCATCCTGTAAATGTGTGTGTTTGACAAAAAATGTTAAATCGGAAAGGACATTTTTATGGGGGTATATTGAAATCTGGAACGAAATAGGTGAAATATAATATGTATAGTTTAGCCAAAATCTGTTAAACATTTGGGAGCAACATGTGTATTAGCGCTATATCTAAATCTGAACCGATCTTAGCCACTTTCACCATAGGTTTTTTACTTGGATTATAAGCTGTTGTGCCAAATTTATAGGAAATCGAGTACAATATGTGGTTTCTAAAGCGGCAAAAGTCAAATCGGGAGCCACATTTGTTTGGGGGCTATATCTAAATCTGAACCGATCCAATTTTTGCATAAGTGTTTCTAGTTGGATTATAAGATGTTGTGCCAAATTTAAAGAAAATTGGATACAATATGTCGTTTCTGGAGCGGAAAATGTCAAATCGGGAGCGACATTTGTATGGGGGCTATATCTAAATCTAAACCGATCTTACCCACTTTCTGCATATGTGTTTCTAGTTGGATTATAAGATGTTGTGCCAAATTTAAAGAAAATCGGGTACAATATGTAGTTTCTAGATGCGAAAATGTCAAATCGGTAGCGACATTTGTATGGGGTATTCTTCGGAACCAAGAAAAAAAGAAGCACAAAGAACAAAAACAAATTTTTTAATGATTTTGGTATAAAGAAGGTCATAAATTTAAGATTTATCCGTAGATATTTTTCAAAAAAAAAAATCATGTTTTTGTTCAATTTTTTCCTTAAACACGCCTCCACGTGAAGAACTATTTTTTTTAATTAAAAAACACAAATTTTCTTCTCAATTATTTGGGGACTACATGAGGGAATATTTTTTGTTTTGATTTTATGAAATAGTATGCCTTAATAAAAAATATTTTAGGTCTGGCACATAGTTTTTTTATTTTCGATATGTTCGCTTAGTGTTATCTCAGAAAATAACTTAAAACTGCATTGAAAATTGATTTCCATCACTGTATACACATATGTAAATTAGTTAAATTCAAATTCAGTTAATCAGATTAAACTAAACTCTAATTTATCTTTATAAGATATTATTAAAGATATTTATTAAAGATGCCTCGAGGAAAGTTGGATTTAAATTTGTTAATAGCTACAGAAATCAAATTAATTAGAGTTTGAGTACAAATTGGAATATTATTCTTAGAAATAGTGAAACAGTTTTGACAAAACTAGTAAATGATAAAAGTATAACAAATTCATGCCAGAAAAGTGCTAAAATAATGATTATTTTTGGGTGTTCCCATTATTTCGACAAGTTCATATTTTTGAATATTGAAATTAGTTGAAATTACATTTTATTTGTGGTAAAAATTATACATTTTTCAAATATTGAACACGTAAAAATTTCAAAAATTTTCTTAGAAATGCTCATAAAATATTGTTCTCCTGAAAAATAACGGAATTGAAGATAAGTAATTTTTCCTTGTTGGATTGGTCACGAAAAAAAATTGCTTGTAACGACAGCACACGCTAAAATTTATATTGACTAGGAAAATATTTCGTCCCTGAGTCAAGCCGTGTATGATTTAAACGCTTCTGAAAAAACCCCTAAAAATTATGATTTTCTAATACAAAATAAAAACTCTCGTAAATTTTCATAATTATAAAAAATGTTGCTGTCGTATCTACGAACATTTATATTAACCCAACTTTAGGTAATACAGCGAAGGAAGACCTTTCTCCTAATGTAGAGTTAAATCATTTGTGAATCAATCTGATGAATGATGTTACGTGTATCAAAGTTTAGACATATAACATTTTCCGTTTTTTGTTTTGTTGTTGTTGTTGGTGTATTTTGCACCACTGTGTTGTGTATGCTGATGATGATTACACCCCAGTGCGATAACACACGACACACATGATTTGATTACACATTTTATTATGAATATGATCATAATAAATTAATAATCAATTACTATTGAAATATTGTTCATAAAACACTTAACATTCACCTTTTATGTCAGACACAACATGTGTGTCAGTTCGACCGTTCGTCCAACCCCGTTCACACAGTGAAAGTTATCAAAAGCATTTAGTTTCGATTTTCTCTCGTTGCCGGTCAGCCGCTATACAACATAGTGACATAGTCGCAAAACACAAAACTCAATCATCAATCACCTGGAAATGTCATAATTATTAAACAAATCCCACAAACCAATAGGAAGAGGGGTAGAAAGAGAGAGAGCGAGGGCGACGATTGATTGCTGCACTCCAGCCGCTGATCGATTGGTGGTGACAACAACAAACGGCCAAGCGACCGACCGACCGAACATACTCAATTACAACAATCAATTTCAATTATTTAATAGATGTTGCTTTTTTTTCACAATAAAATGAAATTATCTCGCAATGTTGCGAACGATGTCAGGCCAGGGGGCCACAGATGCTGTAGCATTGGTCGAGAAAATAAAACGGCAATTTCCATTTAAATGCACTTCTCCTCTCCACTTGTCATACATAATTTACAAACGTGGATTTTTTAATTGAACCAATCGAGAGGTGTTTGAGGAGCAATTAAATGTTGTAATTGATATGTGTGTTATTTGGGATTCCACACAAAAACCAAAATAATTGAAAGGTATATTTAAAGGCATTAATTGGCTATTTGTCAGACATAGCCCAAGCACCAAATGTTTAACACTTTAATAAGATTTTTTGATTTTTACTATGTGAAAATAAAAACCATAATTTGAGATAAACACAACTTACAGTACTTTGCAGCCTTAACCTATTTTTTGTAACCTATTTTTTCCACTTGAAATTTCAATCATATTATATCACATTGTCATCATCCCAATCTTGATCCCTTTGCACAATATTTTTTTTTTGGTTATTGAAACCTTCCATCCATCCAACCATCCACTCATCCATCACCCTATAACCTGATCTGACTCTCTCTCCTCTCCGCTGCTCTTAACCAAATCCATCATATTGTTTATTTTCTTTGTTGCCACTTTTCGATACTTTTTGCGTTTGTTGTATAATTGCTTTGCGTTTTTTTGAGTATCTCAAGGTTTTTTTAACTCTCGAGAAAAAAATCGCCGATTTGAAGAAACAAACAAACTGTGAACAGTCAAAAGGCACAGCGAAGATACTTGCTAAGTTTTTTCAATAAAATCATTGATCATTAAATAAATCTGTAATACAGAGAGTTATTATTTTGGCTTTTATTAAACGGGCAAATAAATTAATTATTAAATGTTTTCATTGGAAAAATATATGTAATTGGTACTATCCCAAATATTATATATCTAGAACCACATAATTTTCCAATTGAAACAAAATGAAAAAAATGGTTTCCGTCCCAAATTTGTATACACTCCACGAGAGTATTATGTCTTTGTGCATTTGTTTGTAACACCCAAAAGGAAACGAGATAGGCCCATTGTTAATTATACCGATCGACTTAGAATCACTTTTTGAATCGATTTAACAATGTCCGTCTGTCTTCCCGTCTGTCTGTTTGCCTATTGTTGTAATCAAATTTCAGGTCGCAATTATAGTCCGATCTTAACAAAAATTGGCACAAGTAAGTTTTGTGTATCAGGACGAACGCTATAGGCATATCGCATGTCGGTTCAGATTTAGATATAACCCAATACAAAAGTCGCTCCCGATTTGACATTTCTCACTTTAAAACCGATCACGCCCGGTTATACGTAACATTAAAGGTAACTATGAGAGCTACAAATAAGAATGAAAATATTTTTTTGCTACCACGAAAAACTCTATAAAAATTCGTATTGAAAATCGAAAAATATATTTTTTTAAAATAAATAAATATGAATGGAATTTCGAGCCTTACTTTTGATTATTTTTCAGTAATCGCAAGTAATCCTGATTATTTTTTGATTACTTGTAATCGTAATCAATTACTAATCGTATAAAACTGAATGTAATCGTATTGTAATCATTACTTCTACTTAAAAAAAAGTAATCTAATTACTAATGATTACGATTACTAATCATTACTTAACAGCTCTGATTTGTAATCAAAAATGAGTTCGACTACTTTAAAAGATTACTTTTGATTACTTTTGACTATTTTAGATTACTTTTGATTCTCGCGAAATCGGTATGAGAGTCACAGTAGTCTGTTTGTCAAAAGTTTTGACTTTTATGATATAATATATGTCAGTTTTGATTTTTTCTGTTCTCGTTCTTTTGCCAGCTAAAACCGAAAGGTAACGGAAATCGCAAGTAATCCTGATTATTTTTTGATTATTTGTAATCGTAATCAATTAGCAATCAGAAATTGTTGAATAGTGGATTATATAATCATTACGATTCTTTTTAAAAAGTAATGTAATTGATTACTAATCGTAATCGAAATTTAACAGCTCTGGTACAAATATCTAAGGTACTTTTTTGCCGAAAATTGGAATTTAAGTAAAAATTAAAAAAAATACAAAATAATTCGAGTTTATAAAGCCAGAATATATCATCATACATTTCGAGTATTTAAGAATTTATGCTTTGCATTTGCTTGATATTTGACAAGATCAATCCTTTCATAGCGTGAATGCGCAAATTGGTAAAATGGGGCAAAAAGTGTTAAAAATGGTACCAATCAAACTACAATAGCTAGAGCGAAATTTTGAAATTTGAAATTTGCGCATACACGTAAATTAAGGGGATTTTTCTGAAGTCGTACTTTTAGGATAGAATCATAAAATTAGGTGTGGACAGTCCATGAGACTGTATAGATGTACAAAAAAAGAAAATTTTACTTTTAGTGGGAAATCGGGGAGAGAAGGGATACAAATTGCATCAATCATACGGCTGCTGTTAGAATGATCAAAATCGGTGTATACTTCGCTCTGGCTGCACATACTTGAAAAGCAAAGTGGTCTTCCGATATTCCTACTTTTATGGACAAAATGGAAAAAGAGGGATAAAATTGGTTCCGAACAAAAAACTGCAGCTATAATCAAAAAATTAGGTGTGACAGAAGTGCAAAATTGACAAACTTATAAAAAATTGTACTTTTAGGGGGAAACGGGGAGAAAGGGGATATAGTGATAACAATCAAATGACAAGGGCTAGAATCATGAAATTTGGTCCACTTCGCTGTGGTCTTTCAATATTCGTATTTTAGGCCAAATGGGAAAAGGGGATAGAACTGGACCGAGCAGTTGGTTGAAGCCGGAATCATAATCAGAATTAACGGTACGAAAATGGATTAAAAAATGGTACCAACCAATCGGCTACGGCCAGACAGGCTTGCCAGATAAATTGTTTCCTTGTCCCCAAAGTAGCCATGAAAATCCGCAACGAACCCCAAATACATTTTTTTTATTTTAAAGAATTAAAAAAAAAACAAATAGTAAGTGATTTCTTGATTCGCTAATAATCAAGGAATATTTTAATCATTCCATGTCGAGAATAAGCTCCCTATTTAAAATTACAGTACATTTAGTTCTAGAGAATTTAATGATTTCAAATGGATGTGATAATAATGAAATAAACGAAAACATATAGGGTGTTTTTTATTGGGGTATAGAACTTTAAGTTGGCATCACTTTTTTAACTGTCGGCCATTTTGTCAGCTGTCAAGTGATTAATATTTAGTTTGGTTTGCCATTTCATTTTTCATTTGCAAATTTATTTCGAAAGTAATGGTTCATTTCGCGAAGTTCACCGCAAGCTCCGTCCATTTTATGGTCGACATAATCGTCCATCAGAGCAATTAATTCGGTTAACCATGGATCGTTTTCGCACTACGTTTACTCTATGTGATAATACGCATCCGCAGAGACGTCGAACAGTGCGCACCGAAGAAACAATTGCCGCTGTAGAGCAAAGTGTTGAAGAGGACCCGAATGAATCGATTCGCCACCGTGCACAGCAATTGGAATTATTGAAGGAAACATTCGATGAGTGCATAATTTCGCGGAATGGACCTGTCAATTGGCCACCAAGATCGTGTGATTTGACACCATTGGATTATTTAAACATTAATGGCATAAAATTATCCTTCCAATAAAGCCAAATTGATGGACATTAAAACGATTTTCTTGTGTTTTATTTCAATTCGAAGTTCTATACCTCAATAAAAAACACCCTTTACTTCCTTTAAGTACGTTTGAAATTTTAATAACTACATAAAACAAATTTTGAAGACGTCGTAATAAATTCAACTAAAAATTAAAGTTAAATTGAATAATTTTCTAATGTGTATGTTTGGTTGTGAATACTTTAATTTTTTTATCCAATATTTTCAAATCATTGAAAATAGGAACAATACATAGAAAATAAAACTAGAACAAAAAGTATTTCGTGTAAAAATAACGATAATATCTGTATATATATTTGTTGGATTAAAGCGAATATTTATAGGAAATTGGAACGTCATTAATTATCTTCAGTCATCAATTTCTATTGATAATATTAAATACGTTATTGCAATTTCATTCAGAATTAATATTTTTTGTATATGGCATTTTCTGTTTCGTCTACTTATTATAATTTCTTTACTAACTTAAAGCCAGCGAAACCTTCTGAAGATTGTCGTCACCGACCGTTCTACCAGTTTGAGCCAAATACTAAAGGGAGGAATCCGCTTTGAAGGAAAGTGTTTTTCCCTAACAACGACTAAAAATACTATTTATATAATGTTATGAACATTTTAGTCTTATAGTCACTTTTAGATTACATATTTGAAAACCTCGCCATATAACTGGGATTGATCTTCAAAATTATGTAACTTTTTTCAACATTATTATATTGAAACATCATAATTTATTTAAAACAGTAAGCATAAGTGGTTGGGCTTTATATTTAGTTTGTAATAGTAATCAAATATCGCCATTTCATAGAAAATATCGTAATCGATGAATAATTTTTGTGATGCGTTGGCCAGATGTAGCTATTTAAGTGGAGTGGAAAATGTTGCACATAGTATTTGACGTGGTGTAAGTTTTACCCCTTTTAATCTTACTATGAAATTTTAATAGAAACAAATTTTGGAACTTATTTTTAGCTGGGAAATATATAACTTAATTTTTTTATAAAATAATAAAAAATAATAAATAATGATAAGGGAAGATACCAGGAGAAATAAATTTATTGAGGAAAGGAGTGGAGAGCAAGTGAAAAAATCGTCATGAGGGTAAAATTTACTACCAATTATAGATCAATGTTATAAAAATAATACATGTTTTTTATCAAAAACTAATTTTTAATAAGATCAAAACTGCATTTTTCAAATTCTATACTTTTAATTTATTATTTAAGTAAATATAAGAAAATATTTAATATTATTTAATATATTAGTATCGAGCTGGAATTTCTAATTTTTAATATTTTTAATTATAATTTTTTTAATTTGTATTCTCCTGGCAATACTCAACATCTTTCACACAACAATTGCACTCCATAAATTCACATCTTTCATGACATTTCAGTGCTCATTAGGGATTGTATATCAACACAGATACGCTTGTCCCACTATCCATGTAATCACACTTCATTGATACCATCATTCATTCAAGCATCATCACATCACACAATAACACTGAGGTACTGAGGTGTTACCCGAAGGCATCACAACAACTAACTCTACTTAACAGCAGCACAATGAGTTTTAATGGCAAAAATAAGAAAATAAAGAAACAATTGATTGCTATTGAAATAAACAAATTAGTCTGAAGGCTGTTGTGTTATTGTTTAAACAAAAGAAAACAGCAAAATCGACGACTGGCAATGACTTAACTCCCACTCTCGCATCAGCAAGACAGTGTAAAGCAGACTGGTATCTGTCTGCCAGTGATGGCATGTAAAGAGTAATTAAACGTTTTGTTTCCCAACAACAACAAAAGAAAAAAACGTAGAAAACGTCACTCCAACTCACTCCCCACCCAGCCATATGATGCTGTCTGCTGGCTTTCTTGTTAACTTGGAAACCTTAAATTTAAATTAAGAAATAAAAAGAAATAATATTTGCACACATGATGTCTACTCACGCACACACACACACGCACTCACGTGATTATCTTTGTGAAAGAAAATTTCTTTCTCGAAATTTGTGCAATTGTTTTTAATGTTATTACTCTTTTTTTATTGCGAAGGGGCGATGTTTTAATAAAAAAATACGAAAGAAAAAAGTTAACGACGACATGCACAGATGCCATTCGGAAATTATCATTCCATGGAATGGCATCGCTTTTAATCTTTTGCATCTTTCTGAATTAACCAAGTTTACATGTTGTTGTTTGATGTGTCGGTCTGATGGTTGGTCCCCAAAAGCTGTCACGATGATTCATTATCTTTTATTTTTTTCTTCACATTTTACCATCAAGATTATTATGTATAATTTTATATTTAAAGATAAAAAAATTGTAAATATCACAAAAAATGTTGAGATGCTTTTGTACTTTTATGACTCACAAAGTTTATTTGGATTACTCATATTTGTTGTAATTAATAACCCCAAAAGGGGAAAACATATTCTAAAATTTAGCTAATTGGGTATCAACGAGAAAGAGAGAGAGAGACACGCTCAGCATGTGGATTCTGACATAGTCATAAAAAAGTTAATTGAATACAACTCGGTTAAGCATGTCAATGTAAATTCATCATGGCTGCAGATGTAAATGAAGCCGAAGCTGGTCTGTGCAACATAAGCAAATGTAGGTAATATTATTGTTTAATATTATTTCCATAGACTGAATTGAATAAATAAATTAAATTTATTGTGCTCGAGAAGACGGTTAATACATTCAGAAGTGGGATAAAGGTTAATTCGATAAAAAACTCAAAACACAAATATAACTATATCATTCATATTCGCAAATAAGTTGACCATCCTTAAAACGAAAGTTTTGTTTCGTAAAAAATCAGCAGCAACTTTTTTGTTTTTGACAAAAATTCATATTTCCGTCGAAAGTAAATCAAATATTGGACTTAGGTTAGATTATCTTGCACTGTGCACGTGAGAGTAATGGATTTTCAAAAACTTTTTGAATTAAAATAGGATGGAAATACTGTAGCTATAGATGAAAATGCACCTACTATCCCCCAATATTTACGGAATTCAAGCTTTTTTGAAAATTGCTGCCTTACATATACTTTTTGAATTGACTTGAAGTATTATTTCAATATATATATAGCGTAAACATATTGGTAGCCTTGCCTTATAAGCGTGAATTAAAATAATTCATATTTTTTATTTAATTATAAAATTATTTTGTCAATATTTTTAACATTTTCCTGTCTTGTTATCGCACTTCTACGAAAATCGATAGGCTCTGTGGAATGTAATCCATGGAGGAGGGTATATAAAGTTGGGCCCATAACTTCGTGTTTACTTGTTATTATTGTTGTCGATTTTTTAATATAGGTTGGGCCATTTACAATTTTAAGTTTGAATTACCGATTGCATTCACTTTGAAAGGTAGAATAACATTCATTTTTATTTTCAGGCTTATGTTTGACATTATGTGGACAATTTTCGTGTTTTCAGGTGAAGCTCATTTTCATCCCGGTGGCTATGTCAATAAGCAAAATTGCCGCATATGGGGTTCAGAGAACCCAAAAGAGACTATTGAGAAGCCGAGTCAGTGTTTGCTGTGTGAGGTACTGCCGAGCCAGTCGTGGTACTCATATGAATGATATTGTGTTCCATTATTAAATGACAAAGCTCAACCCTTTCAATAAAACCACAAATTTGAAAAAATAATCAGTATTTCTTTATAGCCGATTCTAATTTAACGTTTTAAATGGCCCATCCTATATTTTCTCCCAAAGATAACCTATTGAGAGATACAAGTATTTTTTTTCCTAAGACACATGTAAAATATTTTTTTTTTAAGAATATTTCTTGAAATTTTCAGAAAAAATCATCAAATATGTCTTCAATGTTCTCTAATATTCCAGAAATACTGTGGAATGATCTGTATGTATGTATGATGGAGAACATATAAATCTGTCGTGCTCCATATTGCGAGTTTTATAAAATTTCCAAGATTATATATTTCACAGAGTTATTACTTTTTTTACTTTTTTAAACAAATGAAGGAAATAATCTCCAAAATGGAAATTCGGTAACTTGAAATCTTAAATCTCATTTCCTCTTGTTAGTATTGAATCAATGTACCTCTATCAGTGCATAGAGATATCTATTGTGTAAACCACATTTGGTAATTTGAAATCATAGGAACACTGACATTCATACGCCTCTACGAATATTTAAAGATATCCATTAAGTTCTTATGTATTGTATGTATTTATATATTTTTTGAGGTTATGGTCATTATTCTAGTACTAGAAAATTGTCTTATTATTCGAAGTAATAAAGATTTGAGATAAAAAAAGTAAATTTGCATTCTATACAATACAGAAGCAAAATGGTCTTGAGCCAGGATAATATCCCAGCTCAAATCAAATATTGATTACAGACCAAAAACAAACGAAAAAACTAAAACAAATGAGTGTTGGCATGGCAGAAGTATTGCTGGGTAACTATACCTGCATATACATACACACACTTACATATGCAACTCGATGAGATGTTTGTAAGGTGGCATGAGTGCTTAATACTTGGTGCGATTTTTAAAAACGGATATTCGGCAAGTGAGTTTTGCTTCTCATTCGTTTCTGAGAATCATTTACTTAAAGAGGCCGGGTAAGTTGTTGAAAAGTCGCTGCGAAGCCACCTGAGGAATCCTTTCACAGGGTGGAAATCATGATAGTGGTAGTCTGCAGCCAAATAATAAATGTCACCATGCCATTTGTAAATAAATATTTCAATTTATTTTTTATTTCATCACGTCCTGCATGAAATAGGAAATGAAAATCACTACACAAAATCATAAAACCGAAACCTCAATAAAACTAGTTGAACATTTTTTGTGTTCATCAAAGTGAACTTGAAAGTGATAATATTCCGCCTTTACGAACGTAAGATCCATACTATTTGTTGCTTAGTTACTTTTGACAACATAGAATTAATCCTGCCTAGTAAGTAGTAGTCGAGAGTAACTTAAACTAAGTAAACATTATTACAAAGCTTATTTGCTGTTAAAAATCAATCGTGTGTACCGCAGTTTGGACACATCGGCTGATATCTACATTGTATGATGGCTGGCAATTCCCTCCAAATTTTATGCACTTTTAAATTGTTCGATTGTGACAATCCCAATCGCAGTACAAATGAATTGTTTGCATGCAATGCAATTGTTAATAAACAAAAACGAAAAAAAAGAATTGAATGATGTGTGCGGGGTTTACTCTCAAACAAACAAAACGAAAAATGCACATCATCGGCGAGAAGAAGAACGTTTCTAATCAAAAGTCGCAATAGCGCAACAAACAGCGGTCTCCATCAAACATTTGTGAAGGGGGAGGGAGAGTAAAACGGAAGGGAAGCCGTTACCATGTAATTAGACTACAGGCAGAGGCTAAATTTAAATGTACCATTAATTAACAAAGTAATTGATATAAAATAAATAAATAAACGATAGACAACAATAAAAGCGGCAGCAAATGCAAATTCATTACATGATCTTCGCTCGCAATATATATGTTTATTTGTCTACAATTAAAATAACAGAAAACAGATAGATAGATGAATTGATACTTTATTAGCTTATTAAGTACAGGTTGGGGTTGCAAAGTGTTGCACGACTGTAATTGCCAACGATTTAAATAACATCTACTCACAATGGATGTACATTAAGTCGGCTCAATTCATTGAATTGCAAAAAATGGGGACTACTAATAACTAAATATCTTATAAATAAATTAAAGCAGCATCCATTTCCATCGACGGCGTTTAAATTGTGATTAAAAGTAGAAATTTTGGTAACTATTTTGAAGAACACTAAAAACATTTATTTAATTTATTAACTTTATTAAATTCTAAAGCTCTTGATTGATCAATTAAAAAATTTCAAAATAATATTAAAGTATCAGAATATCAGTCTTTCAGTGATTATATATATTGTTTAATGCAAACTGTATGTCTCTCCTCAATTGCTGCCAAATTAAAAGTTTTTATTTTCGTTGTAGAATAATTGAACTTATTGTTAGCGGATTGGCATTCATTTCAATTTCTATACAGCAAAAAAAAATACCAAAAACATTTACTCCCACAAAATACGCTAATTTCGAACAATGCTGAAACCATCAATGAAACGAAAAAGTCATTGCTACGCACCAATTAAATGAATCTATACAACGTTGTTGTTGTTTTCTGTTTGTTTCTTTGTATTATTCGAGATTATATGTATATATAATAAAAAAAAAACAGAAAATAGTCAAAACCACGGAACAATGAAAACGTTTTAAAAAATTAAAAAAAGGAAAAAAATATTACTAAAATAAAAACAACAAGAATATTCGTAGCACGTGTTGTTCGCCGCAAATTGAAAATGCTAAAATTAATTGACTGTTACATCAATTTTTTGTGAGCATTTAAAACTTTTCAGACCTGTAATAGTTTTTTCAGTAAAAAAATGAAATAAGACAAAATATATGAGAATTAAGGTGAACAGAGTTCCTAGAAAACGTATTAGTCACAGTTAGTTTCACTATGTTTATCAAGGTCAATATAGTCAGACTTTAAGATAACTATGTGATCTACTAAAGCTGTGCATATAGTTTTAAATCAGCACAGTAGTTTAATTACAGTAAGCAAAAGTTAAAACAATGCTTTAAAAATTTTAAAATTTTATTACGAACACCAAGACTCTTGGTTGACTAAGTCCAAGACAAATGGATTTCCTCGAATTTCACGAAAATTTGCATAAATAATTGTACTTCATGCACTATTAAAGTATCCTAAAAATAATGAACTAGACCATCTGGTTCTAATAGTACTTCATTTATGAATTGGAGAATATATCCCAAACATTATCCCATAATTGCAAAGTATTGCACATAAATAATAATATAATGAAATAACCTACATTTATATGTTTTTAAATGTTAAAGGTCATAATTTTAAACACAATACTTCGAAAAGCGATATTTTCAAAAAAAAAAATGCATGCGTAGAGGCTATCAGTGGCATGTTCTAGATGACAATTTAAATACTTTTTGAGACACAAGTAAAAAGTTTAATAAATATGAAATTGTCTTCTGCCTTTTTTCAATTTAGGTATAAGTACAAATTTTGAATTTCTAACATATATATTTATATTTTTCAGAATAGTAAAAATATAATTTTGTGAGATATCCCTTCTCAAAAGCAAAATCCTGAAAAATTTCTTTTGAATATAAAAAACACAAATTTTTGCTTAGTATCTTAAATAAATTTTCTAAAGAAATTTTCATAGGATGGGGGTATACTAAGCTTGTCATTCCGTTTGTAACACCTTGAAATATAACCCTGAGAAACTATAAAGTGTGCATTCTTGGTCTGTTAGGGCAGGAAATATCGCCAATAACCCCTAATAGTTGAAGTATTTAAGAACATTTTTTGAAGATTTGTGTCTTGTATTTACATGCTATTTGATAAGTTCATTTTGCGTGAACGCCGACCATAAAGTGATCCATACTTTCAGGGTAAATAATGGTAAAAAGAGGAATAAAAATGGTACCAGTTAAACTATGATTTAAATTTGGTGTGTACATCATTAAAATCGTATATTCACGAATGGCGTGAGACATTTCGAAGTTCGTAGTTTTAAGGGGTAAAATGTGGAAAAAGGGATAAAATTGGTACCGGCCTAATTTTATGATATGCATGGATGCAGCTAGTATCTAAAATTTGGCTTGTACATTACCCTGACAGTATAGACATGCAAAATAAAGAAATTTTTTACTTTTAGTGGATAAAGGCGATAAAAATGGTACCAGTCGAACGGCTGCGGCTAGAATAATGAAAATTGGTATATACTTCACTCTGACTGCATTGGCGTAGGAGGGATATTATTCTGCGGGGGGCGCTAAGGCCCCCATCCAAATTTCCTTTTTTTAAAGTCAACAACATATTTATAATCGCAAGAATAATATGGATGATAAGACTGTATAACTAAGCTGCGATAACAAGAATCTAAACAAAATATTTTTTAAAACTTCTGCCAACATATAATATCAATGTACGTATGAAAACAATCCGGACTTAGTCTGGATAATAATTTGTATTTATTTATTCGCACACAACTAGATGTTTGACTATTTAATTTTTAATAAAATGTTGGCAAATAAACAACAATGCAAAACTAACTTGGCAACGGCTGTAGGCCTTATTTGCGAAATGACGCAGACAAATTGTATTATACTAATTTAAAATTCTGAAGTCGGCTAAAATTTTTGTGGAGGTGGCTTAGCCTCCAGGACCACCCGTCCTACACGAATATCTTACTGTGTAGATTAGAAAAATAAAGCGGTCTTTCGATAATCGTACTTTTAGTGTCAAAATTGTTTAAAAAGGGATAAAATTGGTACCGGCATTTTGGTAGAAATTTTCTACTTTTAGAGAAAAAGGGAAAAAAATGACTGTAGCTTGAATAGTAAAATTAGGTGTTTACATTCCATTGTGAACGCGACATTTAATACATTTTCGAAGTACGTACTTTTATGGGCGAAACTTGATGCGCATGCTCCTCTGACCAAATGATATCTAATATTTAAGATAACTTTTTTGAAGATTACTGCCTTTCAGCTGACAAGTGCATATTTAAGTCATTCGAAAAGAACAAGGACAAAATTAAATTATTTTTACATATATACGACGTAAGAAAATCTATAATACCGAGCGACAGTACTTTTTAGTCTTGAACAAGACTATATAGTCATGAAAGTAAAGATAATGTGTAGAAAAACTGTTTTTCATTTGGTGACATTTCAATTTGTGTTTTCTCAAATTCATTTTCTATTTTCTCAATTTCAATTTGTAATTTCCCATTTTCTATTTACATTTCTGATTTCTAATTTCTATTTATATTACTGAATTTCAATTTGTAATTTCTCTTTTTCAATTTACATTTTTGAATTTCAATTTGTATTCTAATAATTTCAATTTTCATTTCTGAAAATCAATTTGTTTTTTTTTTTTTAATTTACATTTCAGAATTTCAGTTTGTATTCTCTCAATTTCAATTTATATGTCTGAATTTCAAATTTGTATTTTCTCAATTTCAATTTGCATTTCAGAATTTCAGTTCAAATTCTCAATTTCAATTTGTATTTCAAAATTTCCATTTTTATTTACTCAATTTAAATTTCCATTTCTGAATTTCAGTGTTTTTCCCCCAACTGCAATATACATTTCTTAATTTTTATTTTCCCAATTTCAACTGAATGTAGCCTTCGTACATGGAAATTAAAATATGCTAAAATTTAATATAAAATAATACAAAAAGTAAAAATAACAAATATTTATTTTAATTTTTTCATTTGCTACTTCTAAAAGTCACTAAGTAGTGACACCATTGAAGTATCGTGGCAGGAGATATCACAGGAATAATTTTCAACTTCTTGAGATAACGCTTCAGTGACTCCTGCCAAAGACATTATTTGTCCGATAACACCGTGCGACAGTACTTTTCGGACCTGAACAATACCCAATCACATTAAAGATAGAGATAATATTTAGAACAACTGAGTATTCAGTTTTTCATTTGGTGATATTTTATCCTTTTTACAGGAATTTTAATTTCAAAATGATAATTTGTTTAATAATTTATAATTTGTTTAGTGAAAGAGATGAACGTCTGTTAAAAATATGAAAAATATCAAGCCTATATGTGTTTTAGTTTAGCATTAACAATAATTTCAAGTTTTTTTCCTTAAAATGGTAATAGATGAATAAACTTAATAAATAAGGGGGTAAACTTGAAATAGTTGTTAATACTAAACTAATACCGATAGAAGCATTATATTTAAAGTATTTTTAACAGATATTCTTCTCCGTCATTTGATACCACTATAGCCTTTGTACGACTCGATAAAGTATGAACATAAATTTTTTAAACATGTATATCCTTTGGAAATTAAAAGTTTTTTTTTTAAGGGGAGAAAGGATCTCCAAATGGAAAAATTGAGTACAAAGGTTTTCTACAGACTAGAGGTCTGTCTGTTTCACCTCTATATTGTCTTGCTCAGGTCCAATAAAATATATGTAAAATTGTTACACGGTGTATGTATATCGTTACCAAAATATAAAAAAGACTCAACTAACATTTTTTGCAAATCGATATTTTTGTTTATTATGATCGAAGTTGTTGTGTTTCGTGAAAATAACCAAAAATGTCGATTTGCAAAAAAATGCTAGTTGAGTCTTTTTATATTTTGGTAACGATATATATTACCTTATTTGAAAGTTCTTCAGTAGTACTTTAAACATTTAATTATTTTTAATTTTGGTCTCGATTTTTTAAAATATTTACATCAATATTTTTCCGAAAATATACTAAAATCATTCTAGGAATGTTTCCTATTTTGAGCATAATAGATTTCAAAATGAACTAGAATTCGCAATTGCACTAATTGTCCATAACAACTGTTATCTGCACATTTACAGAGTAGGCTAAGGGTATACAAGTAATCCAAATTTCGGTGGTTTTCCTTCGATTGCAATTTCCACGCAAAAAAGGAAAAAAAATGAATGGAAAAATGCCCCTACATGGAGTACAACAGATAAAGCGCAACAAACCAGCTGTCCCAAAATGGACAAATAACATAACAACTACAAAAAAACAGACAGATTTCAGCTACCGCAGCAATACAGTTACTGTCCGTCCGTCCATATTTATGGGCAGAAAAAAAGAATGAAAACAGAACATAACAAAAACAGAGAATGATTGTTTATTCAAACCTATGGGAGAGGCGAAGGCGGCGGCGGCGAACCACGCCGGACCATTCACTCGAGACGAGACTCACCTGTACATATAAAATAGTTAAAATAAATCCAATGAGGAGACTTCGTTGTATTTGTAATAGAGGTGACGGAGACGGTGACGTTGACGTTGACTTTTGATGATGTCGCTTTTGTGGCTGCTGCTGATGTTGTTGTTGTATCCGCGCTACCCTCGAGGGGTTGGAGCTGGTGCTTGGGGTGGTGGTATTGTTGTTTCTGTGTTTGTTCATAGTGCTGCTGCTGTTGCTGGTCTTGTTGTTGGTTGTGGTGGGATATTCGGTGGTGGTACTCGGGCTGATGGCTGATTCAAAAGCAAACATTTTTGAAGATTTCAAGTCATTTAAATGTTTATTTATTAACATTTTTTCCCTGCGTTAATAAATTTCTACATTCCCTTCCACACATAAATCGACGGGTTTGTTGATATTGTCGATTGTTGTTGTAGTTGTTTTGTTATTATTTTCTCTACTTGTTTTCGAAACAAGAGCCGGGCGGCGGCGGCGGTATCCAAATTAATGATTTAAACGGGGGGACTTCACACAGCCACAGAGTCAGCACAAAGTGTCACTCTGAGACACAGAGAGTGAGAGAGAGCGAGTGAGAGACAATCGCGAATAAAAAACTTGTGCGTTCTTTTTTCTTGCTTAATTTGAGTTGGATGACGAGAGAGACTGCGGGTTACAAACTATTTTTTTTTAATTGTATTTATTAAGTTTTTAATAAATTGGTCATGGTTCTGGAGTTTTTTTGTTTTTGTTTTTCTTTTATTTAATTTGTAATAAATATAAAATATTTTTTCTTCAAAGTTTCATTGATATGTCAGCATTTTTCTTCTTTTCGAATGTCTTTCGGTGTGTCGAGGGACGTAGGTTGGTATGTATGTATGTAACTGTAATAAGAAGTTATCAATAATGACATGGCATTCATTAGTTCACGTTTAAGCTTTGATTGGAGTCTTTGTGTGCAAGCACGAGTTAAGACGACGACGACGAAGAAGAATGACAAAAAAACTCGTTTTACTATGATTTCGTTGTTGATGATGTTAAACTTCAATCTCTTGGTATCAATGAGAGTTGCTGATGTTAAACTTCAACAATCTCTTCGTATCAATGAGAGATAACTTCAGTGTAGGGTTACCGAGTCTTGCGAAATTCTTTGAAAGGTTTGCTATAACAACCTTTTGTAGTTGTAACCATCAATAGAGCTTTCCTCATTTCATATTCACTCTATAACTATGCAGAATTTTAGATTTATATTAATTGGGTCTTTAACATAAAATTTCAAAGGAAAATTTTAATGAAGCTAAAAATTGCTATGAAAGAATTATACCACATATATGCAGATGAAAAATGATCTTGAGCCAGAACAATATTCAAATTAAATCAAATTGATCACAGACCGAAATGAAACAAACAAAAACAATTAAAACAAGTGCGTGGTATAGCCAGCAAGTGCTGGGTATAGCCAGCATAAACACACAGTTACATTGTAACTCGATGGCATGCTAATAAGATGGCAATGATGTATTTCGTTACCTGACGCGATTGTTTAGTGACTGATATTCGAAAAGTGATTTGTAGTTCTCATTCGTTTGCGGAAACATATAACTTAATGAGTTCTGGTGTGTTATTGAAAAATCTCTGCATAACCAACGTCGTAACCAAACCATGGAATTTTCAAGTAAATCCACATTCCATATAAAAGGTCTTCAGTGAGAATAATATCCGAGTTCAATTAAAATTGTAAATGTTCAATTTATAGTGTTAAGCTAAAAAATCTAGAAAAAATCATATATTTCTAAATTTAAATTTATTCCTAGATATTGATCTGTAGTAAAGTGGTGGTCTGTTAGTGCTTCAAAGCACCATTTTGAATCAATCGAAAATATTCAATATGCCAGCCAATTGGAACGTAATCGTCCTGTAGATTTAAATTTTACACGGACGTGTAGTCCCAGACTCTATCCTACCATCATAAGTTTTATTAAAACAATTTATTTATTATATTTCTGCGGATATGAATTTGTAGGAGTCGAAAACTGTCGAAACCTTTCGTTCAATTTTGTAGTACGCTGAATTTTACAGGTGGACGATTGGAGTTTTGACTTTTGTGATAAGATTTAATTCATTGTCTACTTAACATCCATAATTTATTTTATACATCTTTGTATCAAAAATTTTGGGTTTTTTCTTTCATATTTGTGTTTTTGCATTTTTAAAATGAAGTCAGCAGCTCAATTTTACACTAGTGAGGTTTGTTCTAGTGTTTTTGGCAATGGTAAATTTGAAAATATTTTTTGTTCATTTTTTAATTATTTCTTTTTTTGTTTTGTGTTTTAAAGCATTTATGTTTCTAATAACAACAAAAACCTATGTAAATTATTGCATTACTGGATTTTTAATTCTGCTATAGAATTACTAATTTCTGCTATCTGTTAAATAAAATGTATTTAATATTGATTTGCACTGGGATATTGTCCTGGCTCAAGACAATTTTGCATCTATATTTAGAAAATGCTAATAAATTTACAAATGGCATCGTTGCATTTATTACTTGGCCGTTTACTACCACTATTATACTTTCTGGTCTGTGAAAGCATTCGTCAGGTGGCTTCGCAACTAATTTTGAACAAAATACGCGGACTCTTTAAGTAAATAATTCTCCCAA
Source organism: Polietes domitor (assembly GCA_947397865.1). Taxonomy (NCBI): domain Eukaryota; kingdom Metazoa; phylum Arthropoda; class Insecta; order Diptera; family Muscidae; genus Polietes; species Polietes domitor. The sequence continues at coordinate 50,865,115 of OX377620.1, forward strand.
ACGTATGAGAAGCACAACTAACTTTCCGAATATCAGTAAAAAAATAGATTTAATATTTTTTAAATTTTATATAAAATGTTGGCATCACTTTCGACCATTGGGGAAATTTTCAGAATTATTGTTGGTAATATAAATTCATTAAAAATAGGGAAAAATAATCTCTACCTTCTGAATAAGCTAGTTAACTTTTTGTATAAAATTGAGTGTACTAATTGAAATTGAATTAGTTAATATATTAAGTGAATATCTAAATAAATAAATAAAATAGTTTATAATTGATATACCTATTCTTTCATAGGTACTCGTTTTCCATTTTAAAATCTATGCTCATACTTTGATGGAAATATTAACTAATGGATGGATTTTTCATTATCATCATTATTCTGACGTTGCAAGAATGTTACTTTGGTAGCCTCCGGTGGAAGTCGGTGATTTGGTTTTAGAGAATTGAATTGGTTTATATTATTACAAAAAATAAAGCTCTTAAAAAACTAATGTTGACAACATTAGTTTGAACAAACTCTCATGAATGGGAAAAACTAAGTGAATTTTTGAAAACACAATGCCCCACTCCCTAGCTGCTACGATATTCTCAGGAAAATAAAAACCAACGAAAAGCCTAATTATTACCCAAGTACGAAATTTGGAATATGCGAACTCTAATTATTAGGGCGGGTCAATTTGTACGGATGAAAAAATGGCCAAAGCGTAAGGTAAAGATGAAATCTACGAAATATTTTAAGAACTTTTCCCCAAGAAATCATGGCTCTAAGATAAATTCATAGCCCTAGGAAATCGACTTGAACTTCTAACATGATCTATGCGAACTTGAAGTCGATTTTCCAAACATAGGAATGCATCTCAGATCCTTGGTTTCTTCTGGAAATACTCTTAGAATTTCCGTAGATTACGTAGTCTCCTGATGCTTTGTGCGAAAAAAAAATCGTTCCACCCTATTAATTATCTCCAATCTTTAGATACATATTTAGCTTTGGACAGTAGTATACTCTACAAAAAATATAATCAGCAATAATTAAGCTTATTATTTCTCTCGTAAAAAATGCAGTGCAAATATTAAGGTGGCTACGACTAAAGAGCAGTTGCGACAATAGTATACCTGTTCGATTGGGCTTACTAGCTTAAAATTAAGAGACTTGATAAGGTGGCAATATTTTTATCCATTAGTTTTATTTAAATTATTAAGAGACTTGAGTAGGTGGCAATATTTTTATCCATTAGTTTTATTTAAATGAATCAGAGGTAAAAATCTGGCATCACATTACTCGGTAACTAAGAGAGTAGTAAACTACTCTCTTGTTAAGCCAATAAATTCTATACAAATATTAGGTCTGTTCAATTACTAGCTTACAATTAAGAGACTTGATAAGGGGGCAACATTTTTATTAATCGGTTTTATTTAAATAAATCGGAAATAAAAATCTGGCATCGCCTTACCAGGTAACCAAGAGAGAGTAGTAAGCTACTTTCTTGTTAAGCGAGTAAATTTCATACAAAAATTAAGCTAGTAGCCCAATCGAACAGGCCTATTATTCTATTAAGCCCAAACGAACAGGCCTATTGTTTGATTGTGATTTGGATCACAAGGAAAATTGAGGAATGTATCATAAATTAAGCATCAATAGCTTTCAATAAATAAAGTTCACAGATGAAAATATTAGATTTTTAAATGTTTTTCGCAAATAAAAAAATTGATTTTAAAAGCGATCTGAGGTTCTTTGCTACAATGCTTCAATTTAGAAAATACCCCGGCAACCCTATGCAAAACTAAACTCTCAATCAAGTACAAACCAACAGAACAGTACATTCGAATTCCACAGTCTGTAAGTATGTACTTTTAAAAGCTCATATCTCATATGGTTTCTGTTGTTATTGTTTTTTTTTTGTGCTATCGAACAAAACAAACCAGAAAAAACTGAGAGTAAAACTACGATCACCAAGAAGACAAAAGACAGACAATATAACTAATGAAATTAATTTTTAATGGAATTTACTAAAAAATGAAAAAGAAAAAACATTCTTTCACTATTATGCATTCTGTTGGATATAATAAGCTTGGTAATAATTGTGTTTTTTTTGTTGTTGAAAGAATTCATACTGTTTCATTATTTCGTTGCCTTTTTTGGACAAGTTAAGAAGAAGTCAAAGAAGAAATGTGGCAAAAATACAACAAATACTGAACTGAGTAAAAACTGGTTAAGTACAGCGTAAGTATGTGAATGCGAGAGATACGGCCAGACAACAAATCATAACAAAACAAGTTTTTTTTGGGGTTAAGCAAAATGTGCCAAAAAATAAAGAAATAATTTGCGTTTTTGGTATTTTGACAAATTTGAATTTAGGGCAAATTAATTGGGGGATTTTATAATTTTGTTTTGTGTCGAGGAATATTTTAGAATTTTAGATTTGCAGGCGATTTCTTTTATTTTTAAAGAAGAATTAGCAAATTTATTTATTTTTTTTAGTTAAACGGGTTCCCTCGAAGTTCTCTTATTGTCAGGGGTTTTTGGCAGGTTTTCATTTTTTTTTTATTTTTATATTTTAAAACGAGATATTTTAAATTTTATATTTGTTTCCACTGAAAAACTCTTTTAGCATTTTAATTATAATTTTTTCTCCAATTTTGTTTTGTTGTTTTCTTCGTGTCTTTCTTGAGCGTGAAACGTGTTTAACATATTTAATTTAAAAGAAATCAAATTAAAATTTCTGTTGTTTTTTTGTCTTCACCGGTTTTCGGCGGTTTAAGGTGAAATTTTTCAATGTTGGGATACCGAATTTATTTCGTTTGTCTTTTTTTGATCAATTTTTATTTGGTTTTAGAATAAATATTCAGGTTTTCGTTTCCTTTGGCCAGAAACCCATCTTCGGGGGGTGAAGAGTTGGAGGCCACATAGATGGCCCTTTGTTTTGTTTTTTTTTTGTCAGGTTAACACATTTTTATTCTGTTGAATTTCTCCTTTGAAAACCCGGAAAACCCTTCAACTTTTTCCTTTTCGTTTTTCATTTCAAAACAACAACACCAACAACTTAAATCTCAAGGCGCCGACGTTAACTGCAGCAGAGAACAAACAGCATCGCATTCTCAGTTGAGTTGGTTGAGCTGCTAGTGCTGGTGGTGGTGTGTGTGTGTTTGAGAGTGCCTGTGCGTGTGCTTGTGTGAGAGAGTTGGAGTCTTTTTAAATCAACGTTAACGTTAGCTTGTTGTTATTGTTGCTGTTGTTGGTTGAGAAAAAACACACACAAACCCGACAAACGTGATGCAAAGGTATGCGACGACGCGTCAACACATAACAAACGAGCGACCGACAGACAGACCAACCGACAGGTCGACCGACAGCCAGACAGACACCGCGACGTTTACGTTTTCATTAAAAACGGCAACGGCGCACGCACGGTAAATAACAACAAAAGCAAGGTGTAATGAGTAGACGGCAAAGATGGGCAATAAAATGAAAACAACAACAACGACGAAACGGCGAAAGACTTTCTTTCATGACTACAACAATAATAACAACAAACGGAGTGCAAAAAAACACACACTCGCACAGACAGACTGGCACACACACACACAAGAAACTATCCGAAAAAAGTTTCCAAAATTCACACCGGGCGGTTGACAATTAAAGCCAGACTCCATAAAAAATGTCCCCGCTATTTTTTCACTTCTTTCATTACACACATTCCATTATTCTTCGGAATTTATATTTCATTTATAATTCCTTATTTTTGTTAAATATTCTTTTTAAATTTTTGTTTGTTAATAAAACTCAAAATGTTTTTTCGTTATTTTCCCCCCACCATCAGCAACATTGCGTTTTGTGTGTTTTTCTTTCGTTTCCTTCATCGTGCATCTATGTATAAATGAAGAAACACACCTTCCTGCCATACACACACTCACTCATCCATATGCTCGTTCGCTCACTTAATGCGTTTGTGTGTGTATGCGCTTTTCTTTCATTTTTTTTCGTATTTATTTATTATTATTTTTTGTTGTTATTTGGGTGTTGTTGTATACCTTCTCTTCTTCTTCTTTTCCAACTTTATACATACATATGCATGTATATGTATTCTTTTTTTCTTTAATTTTCCTCTTCCACTTGTTTAACTCCCCGAGAGAGAGAAAAAACACAACAATAAAAATATACACACACACACTCGCGCGGCGCACGTACGAACGACGGACGTTCACAAAACACAACACAACAACCGACGGCGATTTTCTCGAATATTTCTTTTTCCGTTTAACTTCTTCCGTCGACACGTTGCGTACTCGTTCACGATTTCAACTCGAATGAATGAAAAACACGGCGGTTCTCATTGCATTGAATTGGAATTTGTGTTTGTTGGGCCGCTCTCCCTCTCTTTCTTACGATGACTGGCTGGTGAGAGTATTAGTGTTTAAGGTACTGTTTTGAAAAGGGGAGGAATTTTAAATATCATTTCAAATTCCGGCACTAATAAATTAAATTATTTAAATTAAAAAATAAAATAATTTTGGAAGATAAAAGTAAATATTTTTATATTTTAATTTGTATATTTTTAATTTTAATTTCTTACCTATTCCATAAAAATCCCCTTTTGTATTTTATTTTCTGTTGCTCATCACTAGTTTATTATACCGTTTCAACGCACATTTTCTTATTAGATTTCACCACTATCGCGGTGTACCTTTATTTACTCCTTCTTTAATCATCTCTGCTCTCAACTTATATCTAGTTAAAATGTGGTTGTTGGCGCCGCTATGTGAGTGATGGTTTGCTGATAGAGGTCACTGTGGATGGGGTTTATGGTTTGTTTCTTAAGTCTTTTGTTTGGTTGGCTTTTGAGATCTTGAAATTTCATTTGTTTTTTCGTTTATTTTTTTATACGACAATAAGATTGGCATAACTTAAAAATTAAATTTGACTTTATTAGTGTTTGAACATAATTCGGTCATGTGAGCTGGCCGAATCTGGGCAAATCTACGGCAGATTGGAGGACGTCGACATTACGTATTACTTAATATGTATAATCAAATATTAAAAACATATAACATTTCTTTATGCAATCGGTTTTTCAAAAGCGAAATAATTATTTTATAATAGTCCGATTAAGAGCTGAGAATTCATTTCGAACAATTATTCACTTTGGTTTTTGTTCACATTTGAAAACAAATTAAATTATTGACTTTACAATGATTTTGTTTCCAGCTAATCCAAATAGCCCAATAACTGAACGAATGAGTAATATTATCTACTTAATAAATATAACTCATACGCTACCAATTGTGATACTTGATTTGAACAATTTGTAGGAATTCTATGACATTTGCTAGAGCCCACCCAATTATTCGGCTACGGTGTTCGGGTTAGAAATACCTGTATATATTTTTTCTAGCAGATAATCTACTTTTAGTGAAATTTTGTATTATTTTCTTAAAATGTTCTGACAAATATAATTTGTAATAAAAAAAGAGAATACATGAATACTTTTTACAAAATACATATGGGCATTTCCATGATGTCGAACGTGACCGTCGTACACATTTAAAGTGACAAAAAAGTCAAAATAAAAAGGTTTTTTGTTTTGACTATATGCTTACCTTATAGCTCTTAATTAGCTGTTTAATTGGTGCTAATGTGGATTTTGGGAAATTTTTCGTTTTCAAGATAATTTAAAAAATCCAAGGCATTCGCACGTGACCAAAACAGAAGTCGTTTTTGCGGCCAACCATTCAAACGCCGATTTTAGCGAATCCTGTGGCAATATTTCAATGTGACCAACTTTGATTTTGTGCAAAAATAATTAATACTTTTCTTGTAATTTCATTTTAAGCCCGGTCGAACGTGACATGTCGCACGTGACATTTTTTTCCATCGTGCTATTTATGTTGTTTTTGTTGCACTTTTTACGAAATTATAATTAATATATAATTTTTGTAATCAAGAGAAGTATTCACATAATAAGAGTAAACAATAAAATTTTGTTTTTTTTTTATTTTTTTTTTATTGTTTTGTAAGTGTAGCTGATCTTCTTTAAACTTTCACTGCGATTTGTAACTTTCTTTACTTTTGTGGCCTCCGTTTCTGCTCATATAGATTTAAATAATAAAAATAAGAATTTTTTACATAAATAAATTATTTATGTAAGATTTTTTTTTTAATTTTTAATTTTCACGCTTAAGATGTCGCACGTGACCAACTTTATAGAAGTGCCAAGGTCACAAATATTCGTATATTCCAGTAAGATTTTTTTATTTTAATAGTATAAAAATCTTTGTTTGTTTGTACTCAAAATTTGATAATCTTTCTGCGTGTACATTAGACACGGTAACAGCAAATGTTGTTTTTCCATGTCGAACGTGACATCGAAATATGCGATAATACAAAGCAAAAAGTTACAGTTTATAGCAGTCGTATAACTCCGTATCCTTTCTTTTTTGACTCTTTGTACTCCTTGAAAGATTTTAGACACCAAAAGTCAATGCGTAATCCCTCTATTTATGAACTTTGATCAAAACAAAACATGCGAAAGAAATATTCATACGAGTAATGTTGCACTTGCGCGAATTTTCATTCGAATATCTCAAGATAGGATATGTAATAATGTAAAATTAGTTTACATTAGTTAAATTTGTTTATTTCTCTATGAAAATATGATAAAAGAAAATGTTTACAAGAACTTTTAATTTTGTTGTCTTGGTGGACTTTTCTGTGGAAATGCCCATATAAATTAACCAGATTTGGGAAATTTCATTTTAGAAAAGATAATTTTACGCAGATTTTGAAATGATTATATTTCAACATATATCATTTTTCAACTCTCATGTTTGATACATGTTTTAGAAGCAACAATCAGAGAACTTATACAATCGAGATTGGAACGTTAATTATAGAGCGGCATTAGTTTAACAGCGATGTAAACTGAAATATTTGTTGTGAATAATTGATGAACAATACTTATTTTTGGATGTTGTAACAAATAAAAACAACTTATTTGCCAATGTTGATTATAATAAAGCGTATTCCATTTCAAATATTGAAAAATTAAACAAAAATTCACTTTCTATTGAACACGAACTGCAGCTTAAAATTGTTTAACATGCTAAGGGAGGCATTTCCACTGTCGACTGTATAACCCCTCTGATTTTTCCATAGCTATTTTTATACCCTCACTCTACAGAGTGGGACAGAAAAACGTGTAAAGCATTGAAGGAGTGACTTAAGACCCTAAGTATGTTTGGATCAAATCCGTTTCACGACTTTTTAAGAAGTTTGAGCCATGTCCGTCCGTCTGGCTGGCTGGCTGGTGCACACGATAACTCTCGATGGGAGTTAAGGAATCACTTCAAACTTTGTACATGGTAATATTTTTCCCAAAGTTCGAAGATGGGCAAAATTGCTGCGCCCCTCCATGTATCTCCCACACAAATGACCTATATTTCTACGTTAAATTAAAACAAATGAAACTTCCACAAGGATATTCGGAATCAGCAATATTTTGATATTTGGCAATGCTTTTATAGAGGTTACATTCGCGAGGAATATGGGCGATATTGCCACACCCCTTCTGGTAACTCCCACACAAAGTGACATAAACTTTGGATACAATAAAACCGACATAACATCCATACGGGTAGTCCAAATTATTATTATTTTAATTGCTGCGCCCCTTCTAGTACCTCCCACACAATTGTCTCTATCACAGTATGTTTCCAAGGTTTTTAAGCCGACAAGCCGTTGCATGGTCCTGCACGAGCCGCGCAGCCGCCGATTTCATCGGCTCACATCGACTTCAACCACACTGTCGAGATTGGAGTTCTAACTAAATAGGGGGGTGGTCGAATGACAGAACGAGGCAACAAATCAGCCGAAAGCCGCCGCCGCCGACCCATTTTGTATAGCCCAGCCGCCGCCGATGATTCTGGGTCGGCTTGTAATTCTGGTGCACAGTTCTTTCAACTACATCTGTGACTGTTGCGCCATCTACAATTTTTAAATGAATTAGTACTGCCACAAACCTAATACCAACAAATTAAACGTTATCTAAAGATAAATAATTGTAGTTGAGCTACTGACCACCAGTTGCTCCATTAGCACTCATCTTCTCGTAATATTTAACCGCTGAAAATTCCAATTTTCCACTAAATCTTTGTCGACATCTATTTTATGTTCATATTGTTCCATATGCACAGTCTTCGATGCTTTCTAAGATCTAATACCGCAAAGGCTGAGCGTTGGTGAAAATGGAAATTATTATTGGAAAATAGGAATATTCACACCTCAAATATGTTGAACGCTTCTCAAGTTTTGTGTCATCTATATTTACATTTTTCTAATTTCATTCTCAGTCTTTGCGGTTCTGGGCCTTGGGTGTTTTAATTTGCTAGTGCCATAAATTTTTTTGATTCACTAGTACGTCTTCAATCCGTTTTAATAAATGCAGATAGTTTTTTGAGTTTTTTTGAACTATTGACCGCGAGATGGCGAATGTGAGTTAATAAACTAATCTAAAATGTAGTTCGGAGGTTTTCTATAATACAATTTATAATTAAAATAACAGCAAAATAACTGAAATACTTGAGTGCAATAAACAAATGCCTTGTTTTAAAGGTAAATTCATTTCATACTAAAATATCTTATTGTATAGTCGCGTTAGGTTTTTTTAAAGATTTTTCAATTTTATTTCTTTTATTTTGATTTACGAAATGATAACATTAATCAATTTTTGGAATTTTTAAATTAGTCTTTAAAGATGTCTTTTTTAGCGACTATGTGAGGTTGGAAGTGGTGATATGATGGCTTCTATATTTTACGATTTTTTTCTATTTTACCATTTTCAATTGTAATTCAATAGACACCAAAAATTCCATATGAAATTAAACAAGTAAAAAGGCGTTAATTTATTTATTTAAAATCAAAAAATAAATATTTATTTATTTATATTTTCAAAAAGCTTAAATACCATAAATATTGGTAGATAGTGGGTGCTACAGTTGGTTGTATTTCCATTCTATTTTAATTCCAAAAGTACAAATTTTGAAAATCCATTATCAGACGTACATAGTGCAAAATAACCTAACCAATTTTAGCCGTAATAGAAAAGGTACGAATTTGAAAAAAAACTTTTTATTTTGCGTGTCTATGCAGGCAGAGGAATGTATACACCGAATTCCATCTGCGACCATTTGGTTGGTACCCCCTTGACGTTTCTACGAATTGGAATTTCATCATTCTAGCTGTAGTCGTTTAGTTGGTACTATTTTTGTCCCTCTGTACTATTGTATCCCTTGAAAGTACGAATTTCGAAAAATCCGTCTATTTCCGTGGCTACGCAGTCAGAGGAACGTATACACCGAATTTCATTATTCAGGTGTAGCTGTTTGGTTGGCACCATTTTTATCCCTCCGTACCCATTGCATCCCTTGAAAGTACGAATTTGGAAAAAAACCTTTTATTGTTCATGTCTACGTAGTCAAAGGAATGCATACTCCGAATTTCATGACTCTAGCTGCGGTCATTTGGTTGGTACTATTTGAATCCCCTTTTTCCATTTTAACCCCAAAAAGTACGAATTTCGAAAAATTCGTTTATTTTCCGTGTCTACGCTGTCAGAGGAATTTATACTCCGAATTTCATGACTCTAGCTGCGGTCATTTGATTGGTACTATTTTTATCCCCTTTTTTCATTTTAACCCCAAAAAGTACGAATTTCGAAAAGCCTTTTTATTTAAAGTGTCTACGCAATCAGAGGAATGTATACACCGAATTTCATTATTCCAGGTGTAGCTGTTTGGTTGGTACCATTTTTATCCCTCCGTACCCATTGTATCCCTTGAAAGTACGAATTTGGAAAAAAACTTTTTATTGTTCATGTGTACGTAGTCAAAGGAATGTACACTTTGAATTTCATGACTCTAGTTGCGGTCATTTGGTTGGTACTATTTTTATCCCCTTTCTCTATTTTGACCATAAAAAGTACGAATTTCGAAAAATCAGTCTATTTTCCGTGTATACACAGTCAGAGGGATGTATACTCCGAATTTCATGACTCTAGCTGCGGTCATTTGATTGGTACTATTTTTATCCCCTTTTTCAATTTAATCCCAAAAAGTACGAATTTTGAAAAATCCGTGTATTTTACTTGTCTATGCTATCAGAGGAATGTATACACCGATTTTCAGTATTCTAGGCCGATTGGTTGGTACCATTTTCATCCCTCTATTCCCATTTAAAAGTAAGAATTTGAAAAAAATACTTTTATATTATGTATCTACTCAATTAGAGGAATGTACACACCGAATTTCGTGTTTCTAGCTGTTGTTGTTTAATATGTACCATTTTTATCCATTTTTTGTCCTATTTCACCCCCTACAAATAAGAATCACGTTATGGTGCACGTTTTTGCTATAAGAGGAATGCGCATACCAAATATCAAGCAAATATAAACAGACTTATTCAAAAAAACATGCTTAAATACGCTAAAAAATTAGGGATTATTATGGGTATTTTTAGTCCTTGTGAGGGAAAATTTTTTCCCTTTCAGCCGATTTCGCCCCGTTTCAATCCCAACCGATCTACTACTATAGGACGCATTTATGGAAAATTTGGACGTCCTAGCTCCTTGCGTTTAGAAGCTATCGTGCTTTCAACAGACGGACAGACGGACATGGCTAGATCGTCTTAGAATTTTATGACGATCAAGAATATATATACTTTATAGGGTCTCAGGTCGATATTTCAAGGTGTTACAAACGGAATGACAAAGTTAGTATACCCCCATCCTGGAGGTGGAGGGTATAAAAAATATCAATCGAATTTCAAAAATTCCATTTGTAATAGAAAATACATCATTTGGTATTGAAAGTACATCATTTGAAATTCAAAAGACACCATTTAAAATTCAAAAGTTATCATTTGAAATTCAAAAATGAAGTTCAAATGGAATAATTTTTGAATTTCAAATGGTGTCTTTTGAATTTCAAATGGAAACATTTTTGAATTTCAAATGATGTCTTTTGAATTTGAATTGATGAGTTTTGAATTTCAAATGATTTCTTTTGAATTTCAAATGATGTCCTTTGAATTACAAATGACGAGTTTTGAATTTCAATTGGCATTTTTTGAATTTCAAATGGAATTTTTGAATTTCAATTGATATTTTTAGAATTTCAAATGTAATTTTTGAATTTCAATTGATATTTTTAGAATTTCAAATGGAATTTTTGAATTTCAATTGATATTTTTTGAACTCCAAGTGATGTCTTTTGAAATAGAATTGAAAATGGCGTAGAATTTCAGTGAAAATCATCAGAATGATCATTTTTTCATTAGTTTATGAAAACAAGGTAAAGACAAAGAAAACTACAAGAAAAAGTTGATAGGCACCTTTAAAACAAGGTATAGCAAAATCGCTCAAGTGTTTTAGGTTACAGGCGATTGAATGAGCACGCTTTTTTGAAAAAAATATATTTTTTCTCTGTTAAATTGTTGAAAAAAATATATTTTTTCTCTGTTAAATTGTTGAAAAAAATTTGTCTATTTTTTCCAAAAATATGTATACAGTATTTTTATAAGAAGAATGCTTACACACACTTTCAAAACAATTGCAGCTATCGAAGTCAAAAATCGTACCGCTTGAGATGAATGGCTCATGCCAAATACATCACACAGTTGTATTTTTCCAGGTTAAGAAATTTCGTCTTTCTCAGTTTTCTTTGGATTGTGTGAATATTGGGACACCATTTTAGTAAAGGGTGATTTTTTAAAAGCTATAGGAAAGTTTTTCAAAAAAAAAATCACATAAAATTCAGAAAAATACATGAAATCTTTATTTGAATCGATAATACGGTCCATATAATTTAATGTTTGAAGATTATTTCATGTAAATGTTGACCTTGACTGCGCCTCAAATGGTCCATCCGCTTAGTCCAATTTTGGCATTTCCACGTTTTTGAGCAACAGAGGCCCAATTGCTGCGAACAGCGACGAATCGATAATTGATGGTCATCATTAACACTGTCCGATACAGCTGCGATATTTTCTTCAGTTCGCACTCAACGTAAGCGTGTTGGTGGTTTAATGTCCAACAATGTAAATTTGGTGCGAAATTTAGTCACAATAGCCCGAATAGCCGCTTCAGTGGGTCGATTAAACTGACCATAAAATGGAAGCGCGCGATGAACTTTCTTAACAGAGCACGCATTTTGAAAATAAAATTCAATAATTTGCAAGCGTTGTTCGTTTGTACGACGATTCATGGTTAAATTATAGACCAAACTGAAGATGTCTGACAGTGAAACAAAACACGAAACGTGCGTCAGCTGTTTAAACTAGTGTTGCCAAAATGATAATAGCTAAATAATCACCTTTTATACTAACTGCTAGAAATGTACTAAAATTGCTAAGCGGAAATGGCAACACTGTCAGTAGATTTGTTACTAAAAACGAAGAGTAAAGATGGATCAGGTCGAGGCTAAGTCCGAGTGGATTGCTGCATGTGAAGTTTCGAAGTTAGCAAATACACCAACCGCAAGGCTAGACTTTAAAGTTAACTTCGGCCGTGACAAACTGATGATATGACTCTGCTCTGACTCTTTTTTCCAAACAAAAGTAAATAAAACGACTTCAACAATTAATGTGGCAACAAAACAACATCAACTTGACTTTGAATGTCCATATTAAAGTTTTACGAGTCTCAGCTTCGAGACTGTATTTGTTGCCGCAATTCATGACAGAAGGAAGGCAATAAAACACTCACCATGACACTGACGCAGAGACAGACACAGACGGACACTGGACAAACAGTTTAATTAGAGCCTTTTTGCCATTCATTTCATCGCCACCAAATACCAAATAGAGAGCAACAACAGCAATGCTAGAACGTGCTGCAGTCAGTTGGTCAGTGGCTTGACTTGCTCGACAAAAGGAAAATGGCCAAAGGCTAACATTTAACATTTGGAAAATCGCCGCGAAAGGAAAAAGTTTATTTCAGTCTCTTACTCGTCGCCGTAATAAGCAGAAAATACGTCAAAGTTGGTTACAACTGAAGTAACGAAGCAGCACCTCCTTGGATAGCGCGGAGGGAGGGAGGTAGTTAGGTCAGGCAAACCTAGGTTCTTCTAATGTTGCAAATAAAGCGCAACTAATTGCATTTTGCACTTGTTAAACAATATCGAATGCAATTGCAACAGACACAACCAGCCGAATAGGAATAAACACCCATCATAGCGACACCGCGCGCGGTGAGAGTGTGCGTGTGTGTGGCTTTTTCGGGATGGGGACACTGACAAAAAACTTGGAACGTGAGACTTTAGTTTCATCATCATTATTTCCTCCGCTCAAAGCGATGACGATCATGATCATGATCATGTGAGGCTCTGGAATATGTCATACCTTTTATAGCCAACAGCTGTGATTGATGCCCATAATGATGTTCTGTCTAATGTGCGATCAAATAGAGCTCTTTTTGTCCATCCAAATGCCAGTCTCATGAGCTTGTGCATTGGCCGCCGGCCATAAGGATGTTGGTTGGCCTCGGTCATGTTGAAGAACTTAAATAATCTCAAGATTTCAGTGGGCAATTGGAATTTTATTACCAATTTAGTCATTGCAGGCATACGGACAGCGCATGCGCAGCTCATGGACATTCTCTCGATCAAATCAAGTGTTATAAAACATGATTCCGTGACAAGAAGACACAGACGCAGACATCGTAAAATGGTCGATGATGAAATGATATGACATCAGTGGAAAGGCTGGCTTACACTTGTTCTAATCCAAAATCCCTTTTATGTCGGCGGTGGGCAAGGAGGGGCACGAGTTCACATTTTATGTTGAGGTTATAAAATTAAGGGATGATGAAATCGTAATCGTTATCCGGGTTCTTTCCCCTTAGCGGCATTTTTGAATATTTCTTGACAAACCGATCGGTTTAGAATCAGCTGAACCCGAGATGATTTGAAAGACCATTTAATGCTTGTAATTCTCATACAGTTTACGGACAATATTAAATACGAAGAAAATCCGTTCGCATCGCATCTCCTTCCGATTTGACTTCTTGCCGTTCTGCATTTGATTTTGTTAAGAATTATTATATTTTTTGAGACTTGGACAAAGACTGATAGAAAGAGCAGATAGAAATCAGGATCAGATTCTTCACACAGATATATGGTCTGAATAGTCAACTACACTGTGCTACAAAAAAAGAATGATGATGATTTGTTCGGGTGAGTTTGATTTTCAATAAGCTATATTTTGACAGAAAAAATCATATTCATTGCAAAGGTTCTCACAATGATGTGGTGGACTGATTCCCCGCAACTAAAACTGTTGCGACTGTTTTTCCTTTTTTCTTTATATTGGAAACCTTAGTAAAAATTATTAATATTTATGAAAATTTTTCATAAAAATAATGAAGTTTCATTATAACACTACGAAAAGTTTCATAAATTATATTGTACAAAATAAAGAAATTGCATAGCAAAATTCATTAAATGAAGAACTGCATTTTATAGTTTTTATGCAATGTTTCAGACACTATTTGACAAATTTCATCTATTTGTGCTTTATGAAACATGTTTAATACGTTTCTTTGGCGACTTTATAATGATTTTTTTTAATTTTTTGGTCTTAAACCAAAGTAAATGACAACACATACAACATAACAGACCAACTATACATACAAACAACAACAATACACACGAGGTACAGTGAAGACGGGACATACCGTACAACAACAACCTTTGCATTGTTGCGAGCGATGCGAGCACATGCATAACATTGAATTGGCAAAGTGAGATTTTTAATGTGTCGACTTAGTTCGGTGGAATATTTTGTTTATCAGCGCTTCTCATTTGTCATATGTGACCGCTGGTACTAATATGAACCCTGATTTAAACTGCGCAGTCAAAAAATTTTTGCCTTTTTGCTAATTTTGGGTTCTGCTGAAGACTTCAGCACAACCTTTGGTCTTAAACCAAAATAAATGACAACACATTTGCACTGAGGTTATGACTAAATCATAAATATTATGAAGATAATTCTTAATTTGTATGTGCTACACAATAATATACTGGATGTAAATCTGACTCGTGTCTACCAAACAGAAGTTTGGGGAGTTGGAGAAGAGGTTGGTTGAAGAGGTCGAGGTCATTCACTTGAAAGATTTCATTGGTTGTTCCGATGCGTAGAAGGCTCTATTCTCTGCTATAATTAAGCCGAATGATTGTTTTTCATAATTTCATAATTATTGGGCAATATTTACATTTGTCATTTTTCATAATGAAAAATCACCCAAAAACCAAATTTGAAATATTGCTCACTTATTTCATACGAAAAGTTTCCCCAAAAGTTCATACGAAAAGTTCAATAAACCGGCAATAAATACATAGGTCTGCAACGCCGAAAACTTTTACTCCGCGCAGCCGGCTTTGGGCATAGCTAATCATATCAATTTGGGCAAAAAGCGGGATATATGCATTCAAAAAACGGAAGTTGGCGGGATTTTGAAGAAAAAAAGTGTCTGTTATTTTAATATATTATAAATTAAAATAGTTGTGTTTATAATATTTATTTATTTTCCCAACATGCAAAGCAATACGAAAACGATTCGAAATCGTATCGTCCAGAACAAAAATAATATTGCGGCAACTATCATATTCGTATGGCGGAAGTTACCTCAATTGGAGAAGTTTGTGCGGCCAGGGCGATACGCCAAGGCAATACGAAAGCAATACATCCGGATGATAAATTGGCGATATTGCCAGATTATCATCCGCAAGAAATCTGGATGATAACGCCATAATATCACCTGGAAGATACAAATGCGATATCGCCAGATAACCACCTAGAAGAAAAAACCGCAATTTTCCATATTTTTATGTTTTTCATATTTCAAAATTAATAATTACATAAAGTAGTGAATAAACAAATACAATAACCTCATAAAAGATAAGTAAACATACAACAACTAAGAGTTTGAAATTAAATAGATGGACATCACTGCTGTTTCCGCCTTATCTTCTTTATTATTTCGGTCTTTCGCATATTTCTGGTTAATCAAATGGACGTTTTTGCACTTGGGCTCGGAAAAGATCCAAAGCATATGCCTGAAATGAAAACAAATAAAATGCATATAATACAAGCCATATTATTCAAAATTCCGCTTAAATACCTTTGAATGCAGAAATTTTATAATTTTTAGTCGACGGCTTCTCCTTGGTTCCCATCCAAGTATATTTGTTGACCAAGCGGTCAGTTAAAAGCTTTTTTAGAGCGTGTCTTATCAAAATCCTCAATTTGAAAACATTGCCTCTGTGAAATGCAAAAAAATCTTAATGTCTGATAAAATTTTGTACTCAAAAGATCTGCATTAATAATCAACTTACCAGTTGGCTTTTCATAACTTGCTACTGGTTTCATTTAGAACTTCAACTTGTAGCTTCTATTTTACTTATTGCGTGGTAGTCCATTTAACAATGCATCAACAAAATATTAAAAGAAACACGGATTTCTAATGAAACATATATTTTCTTTTATTATTTCCGAAACAATCATACGAAAAATGACAACAAAATCAATATCGCCAACATTTCTTCAAAATGATACAAGGGTGATAAGAAAAAAATTATTTTGATGAATTTCATCAAAATGATAAATGGAAGATATTGCGCAATATCTTCTTGGTGATATATCATCCAAATGTTTGCAGGGTTTTTATTTATATTTTATATATCATTCGTTTTACTACATGAACATATTTTAGGAAATTTAAAAACTTTACTTTTTCAAAGTGTTAACCTCTTGAACAATTTCAGCAAATAAGAAGTGAGTCAACGAATTTTAATATTCTAAGATATGGAACCGCCAACATAATGGAAATGCTCCAAAACGCCCATTAATTTAGCACTTTTATTATATTTTTTTCAGTTCTATTCTAAGGAAAAAATTCTATTGAATTAGACATGTAACCACATATAGCCAAAGTTTAAAAATTTCTATCGCTTACCAAAGAAAAGTTTAAACAAAAAAACGGGATTATGCAAAATGAAAATTTTAAGCGGGAATGGACATCAAATTTTCCATTTATTTTTGGGTGAAATTTTGTTTTTTATGTTGGATCATTTTTAATTACAATTGCCCATTTTTGGATCTTTATTTATTCTCTTTTGTATTTGTATGTATTTTCATTATTTTTTTTGGTGATTTGACTTCAAAAAACCCCAACGAATAAAATCCATGCAGCAATCTGTGCAGCAATTTTTGGTTATTTAATTTGGGATTATCCTACAAGATTACGACAAATTATAATGGTCCCAAATTCGAGAGACATTGTGGAGAAGCAACTAAAAAGTTTATTACATGTAACATTGTCACATTATATGTATATTATTTTAATCTTATAAACTTACAAAAATCCCATAAATAAATATTAACGCTATTATGCATTGATCGGTTTACTATATAGACAATTTTGTTTTGTTTACATTGGCCCACACTGATATGGCAATATTGGCCTTCACTTGGGACAAACTAAACCATAACAAAAGACAACATTGGACATTTTTAGCCATATATGGAATGTTGGTCAATTGTATCATACCTTTTCCGTTTTAATTAGTTTTTCTCTTCTTTAAGACGATTAAACGTAGCAAAACGAAACGCAACGTAACGTAACCAGGCAAAGACTACATATTCAACATTTTGTTGCAGATTATTGCCGGCTGTCTGTCTGTCTGTCTGCGTGTACATTGTAGAAACATGATTTTTAACATGAACATTCATGCAACAGGCAATCAAAGATACATATTTACAATGTACATAAGTAGGCAAGTATTCGCATATGTGAATAAGTGGCATCAACATGCGAGGATATGGTGGAAATTATTATGTTGAATATAATATAATATATAACTGAGCACTACTTCAGTGTAACATTTGTTAAGAAATGATAAAATCGTGGCAGTTAGTTTGAAATACAAATTTGAAGAATTACAAAAAAAATCCGGGACAAAATAAATTTGGTGGAAGTTATGGCTAAAATTGTTTGTGAGGATCTCACAAAGAAAAGGCTAATGTCTAGTTTACACCCATCTCACAAAAAATATTAATGCCTATTTTGGCCAAAACCAACTCTTGAAAACTGAATAAATATGAAAATTAACAAATAAAATAAAAATATTTTTTTCTTCTTTTTTTTTTGTGCGAGAAAAAATGTTTTTTTTTTTAAGATTTTTTTGGGACTGTTTCTAAACCATTGTTTCAACATGACAGTGAATATCGTTCTCATAATTATAGTTCAAATACTAATATAAGCATTTTTAAAGTTTATTATCAGAAAATTAATCTTTTGCAACATAATGAGTGATACAGGATGTCAAAGTCGACCACATCAATACATATTCATTATTGGATATATTCGTTCATTAGCACTTCTCCCTTAAAGCCTGAATTAGTGAGAATACCTGAAGTTCTCGATAATTATCTAACAATTATTTGATTTTATTTCCATGTTCCTCAATAAACTCCAATCCAGAAAAGAGCCTTACAAGAAAAGCACACTAATGCCGAAATTACAGTGGAACCATATCAAAGTGTTAGAATACCATAATCAGGTGCGAAACCTACTTGAAACCAGCAGACAAGAAACCCAACGTGATTTTGTAGACATGGCAAATGTGATTAAGACTGCTCATCAATCCTCCTTAACAAGATCGTTTAAATTTCCTAAATCAGAAAAATGGTTTGATATACATTGTTTCAAAGCTAGAAAAGCATCCTTCAAGTGCAGTAAAGGTGCAGAAATAATAGTTCTGATGAAAATAAAGATAAATATTTATACTATAATCGACGATACAAAGAAATAACAAGAAACTCCAAACATCAATATCAACTTCGCATGGAAGAGAAAATAGATAATATCAGAGACTGTAAAGATTGGTGGAAAGTTGTTAAGGAAATTCGAAACGAAGAGATATCGAACATTCAGGTGTCGACTGAAGCCCTGAAAAGCTACTTTGAGCCAATCCTGAACCAACCACATTTATCACCAGACATACATTATTTCATTTCATTTCATTTATTTACAGTCTATGGAACACAAACTTTCTTACAGACTACAACTTAAAAATAATCCTAAAAATAAATTAAATCTAATATATTTAAAAAATTAAACATATTTAAAGCTTAATCGAAATCACTACATAACCTGTTAGACTCCTTTAAAGCCCGAGCAATAGGTTAATTTTCGGCATAACCAGTTCTATAAAAAGGTACATAGAAAAGGTTGTTCTGGCGCATAGTACGGCAAGGCACATTAAAAGTTATGATTTTAAGCAACACTGAACAGTCAACTAAACCGTTGATAATTTTATAGAGAAAAACTTGAGCTAGAAGACTCCGTCTACTTTCAAGAGTTTTCACAGAAATCAGCCTACATCTATCAATATAAATAGGCTCAGGTTCATTAAATTTAATCGAACGTAAAGCAAATTTTAAAAACCGCTTTTGAACTCGCTCAATTCTATTAATATATTTAGCACAAAAAGGACTCCATATAAAACAAGCATATTCCAATCTTGAACGGACTAACGACGTAAAAACTAACTTAACAGTATATGGATCTTTAAATTCCGCACAATTTCTCTTGAAAATCCACGTGAGCCGCAAGAGTAAACTTAACATCAAAAACAACACCTAAATCCAACATTTCATCCACACACTGATCTTACCCGAATTGATGAAATAATCATAACAAACAGGGCTTCTACATTTACCAAATGAGATTTTGCGACCTTTCAAAGAATTAATTTCTAAACAATTATCAAAACACCATGCAGATATAGCGTCCAAGTCATATTGAAGACGAAAAACATCAGCAACGGAATTAATACGTAAACAAATTTTTAAATCATCAGCATTTTTTTCATAACAAGAATTTTTAAATCATAACAAGACTTCACTCCATTTAACACATGACGCAACATCATTAACAAACAAAATAAAAAATAAAGGCCCAAGAATACTACCTTGGGGAATACCAGAGGTAGCTTTATAACAGTGAGACAGATACGATTCAATAGACACAAAACAACATCTATCCGATAAATATGACCTAATCCAATCAAGAAATTTTTATTGAAATCCAAAACTGAATAATTTCCTAACCAGTATTGCATGACGCACTCTATCAAAAGCTTTCGAAATATCAGTATAAACTGTATCAACCTGATGACCTAACGCAAAATTGGAGATGCAATACTGGGTAAAAACAGCAAGGTTAGTTACAGTAGAGCGCCCTCTAACGAAACCATGCTGATATGGAGATAGTATTCCTTTTACCGCAAAATATATCTTATCAAACACAATATGTTCAAATAATTTAGATATATTGCACAACTTGGAGATAGGCCGATAGTTACAAACATTGTCCTTCGGTCCAGACTTGTGGACCGGAGTAATATATGCAACTTTCCACCTATCAATAAAAACCCCACTACGCACGGACTTATTACAAGTAGACAATAACGGAAACACTAAAGACGAACTACACCCCTTCAAATATGCTGAACACAGACCGTCACTATCAGTTCTCAATGTGGTTTTCAACTTGGAAAACCCATAGAGAACATCAGCTTCAGTAAGTTGTAGCATACCAAAATTAATAGATGAGTTTATAGAGATATTATCACTGTAACTCAACCTATCCCCAGAGCTAAAATTAGCACTAAAAATTCAGCAAACAAACTAGCAGTTTCAGCAGTAGAGCAAGATACTTTATTACCGAAAACCATTCGAGATGGATAAACCGAGCTAGTCCTTTTAGAATTTATGAAATTCCAAAAGGATTTCGGACTATTTTTTATATTTACCTCAAAGTTTAGAATATACTGCTTATATAAGAATTTATTAAGGAAATTGAATTCCCTAGAATAATGTTCATACATGCGCCTATCATCATAACCACCAGATGCCTCAAAAAGTTTATAGTAAAGGGTGTTTTTTATTGGGGTAAAGAACTTTAAGTTGGCATCACTTTTTTAACTGTCGGCCATTTTGTCAGCTGTCAAGTGATTAATATTTAGTTTGGTATGCCATTTCATCATGAACAGGTTGACAAAAGAACAACGCTTGCAAATCGTGCAAATTTATTTCGAAAGTAATGGTTCAGTTCGCGAAGTTCACCGCAAGCTCCGTCCATTTTATGGTCGACATAATCGTCCATCAGAGCAATTAATTCGGTTAACCATGGATCGTGTGATTTGACACCATTGGATTATTTTCTTTGGGGATATGTGAAGTCGCTCGTCTACGCCAACAAACCAGAAACGTTAGGGGACTTGGAAGCCAACATTCGTGGCGTTATTGCCAACATACGGCCCCATATGCTCGAAAAAGTGGTTGAAAATTGGACCTGTAGAATTGGCTATATTCGAGCCAGCCGCGGCGGCCACATTCCCGAAATCATATTTAAACATTAATGGCATAAAATTATCCTTCCAATAAAGCCAAATTGATGGACATTAAAACGATTTTCTTGTGTTTTATTTCAATTCGAAGTTCTATACCTCAATAAAAAACACCCTTTACTTATTTCTTAAATTGTTTAATTTCTTTAAACCCTACGTGTTCTCGGCTTTAAAAGAGGTATTTCTTTAGAGCAAATATCATTTATGACATTTAAAAAATTATCGTAGCTGTGCAACACTCATATCTTCGAAAAGAGGGCACCAGTTAATAGCATTAATTAAATTATTAATTACATCAAAATTACAGTTTCTAAAATCACGACCTAATTTGGATACATTAATCTTAGAATAAACATAAAATATCAATTGTCAATTCTAAAACCTTGTGGTGCATATCATATCTACAAAAAGGATGTAGACATTCAGAAATAAAAAATTTACTCTCCTTCAAGAAATAGTGAACCATTGCAACAACTTGTTTGATAAATGTTAAGTTGATAATTCCTTCGAAAAAAACTATTATTTATCCAATTTTCAAGAAAGGTGATAATACACAGCCAAATAATTACCGAGGCATATCGTTTATGAACTGTTTGCCAAAAATAATGATGGGTATAATGAAAAAGAAAGAAAGACTTTCAGAATGGACTGAAAAATTCAATAAACTAAATGAATACCAGGCTGGTTTTAGGAAGAACTATAGCACATCGGATAATATAGTCAACCTCACATCGATTATACTTTTAAACTGGCATAGAAATAGAAAAACATATGCATTCTTCGTTGACTTTAAAGCAACCTTTGATAACATCTCACGAAATGTATTGATGTATAAATTACATACAATTGGAGTGTCAAATAAGTGAAAATTGGTATTATAATGGGGAAGTAATACTATTGTATCTGAATACTGGTACCTCGGTTTGATTTTAACACCAAAACTTGTATTCAAAAAACATATGGAGTCGAGAAATAATGCTGCAAAAAACAGTATAAATTCAACATGGAAATGCTTCTTGAGTAAACCAAACATTTCGATTAAGGCAAAATGGAAATTATTTCAAGCTGTATGTAGAGCAATCCAAACTTGTGGATCCCAAATATGGGGTTGTTCATATTTCGAAGAAGTAAACAAACTGGCAATATATTTTCTTAAAAAGATTCTCAGATTACCGAGTTTTACACCCACATACGTGCTAGAAACTGGTAGTCAAAATGGACATATTTACACATTGGAATCCCACTTAACATATATAATTCGAGTTCTCTTTGATTATAACAAAGACAGATTGCCCCATAAACTAGCTAAAAAGATACTACATCATCAAATATTTTGGGCAAACAGTATAAATATGCTGATGTCGGAAAATAATATCGAGCCCTTTCTGGAAAATCAAACAAAACAGCATTGGATATTCAACAAGTATCATTTGATTCAAACTTTAAATGTTAGGAATAAAAACCAAGCAATGCTCAAAGCCTTTCAGACAAGCCGTTTTTATTATAATTTAGACCCTACTGTTGGCCAAACATATTTAATTGAGAATTTAAAACAAGAGGATATAATGTGGATTTTTAGGGCCAGAAGTGACTTGATTGATATAAATGACAGCAAGTACCGACCAAATATAAATCGGCAGTGTTCAATGTGCAACATGAGAGAAATAGAAAATTTGCAACATTTTCTAGGCCGCTGTCCAGCATTGAAAGAATTCCGATTAATGTTCTTCCAAAAGGTTTTGCTTAATGAAGGCGAGTTAGTAAATATATTAAATGGTGTGTAGTCATTAATTGGAAGGCTCTAGTAAATTTTATAAAAATGTGTATTCAATACAGGAAACTATTATTGTTTGAATTTAATTTCTGAAAAACAAAAACCTATATATTTCATATTGTGTCTAGAAGGAAGACTGACGACCACAGGTCAATGTCAATGTTATATATATTCTTTTATTTACCTTTTTACATTTAATTACATATATTGCTAATAATTATCTATAACAAACAAAATGTAAAATTATGATAAATAAAGAATACTACTACTACTACTAAACTCCAATCCCTTTTAATATTTCGAAAATATTAATTGTGCCTCAAGCAACTGCTACTTCTAACTTTCCATTATACCCTCGCACATCTACTCGTGTGTAAGACGTAATAGTTGGTCATAATAATCTGTCCATATTATATATTGCTTTATCTGTCAATTCTGTCAGATTTTTTCTATTGATTCATCTCTTCTTCTTTTTTTTCATTGTCTCTGCACTTCACCACAAATCAGATGATGATGACGACGTAAAAGTGGAGGAAGTTGAATGACTTTTATTTATTGTACAAATGCTTCTACACGTTTATACCCTGCACCATACTGCGATACATAATCTTATGAGTTGGAGCATTTATTTGATACGTCCCTAAGGACCCCTTCCTTTGACTGATTTTTAATTGCATTCTAAATGGATCGCAACAAACAAAGTAATATGAAAATAATTCGAAATGAAATTACACAGAAGAGAAATAATATGTCGCATATTACGATCATATCCTTATCCAGATACATCTCTATCTACTGATATCAAAATACTCATGCCGATATCGCTTTTTTAATTCCAACGTCTTCCCGGACGTATATTAGCCATCTTAATATTAAGTCATAATTTTCTTTACTCGATTAGAGTCATCTAATTGTAGTACATGGTCCGACATCTCGATAGACATACGATATATTCGAAATCGTTTTATTAGTAACGACCACACTTTTTATCTTCAATGGTTTCAGAATAGACGCTTATCCCTCAGTTCGGAATATTTGATAAGATTTTGTACCCGATTTTAGTCAGTTCTATGCCATAATTGTGAACATACATATAATAATAAAAATTGTTCTCTTTGTAATAAGTATTATCTGCAGCATAATAATTCATTTAAGAAGTTACTTACATCGTAAATGAGAGTACTTCATAATCCTTCCATACATCTATAGCTGTGAGAGTGCGAATAGAATTAATACCTATCATTCAGAGACTAGACGTTTACCCTTAAACTAGACTAGTGTTTAATACGAAGTATCCGAATTTCAGCACATAATTTTCTCCTTATATTTAGTAAGTATAATCTCCACCATAAGAATTCATTCAAGAAGCTGATTAGCTAAATTAAATCATTCTGAGGAGCATTTTTCAATTGTGAAGGGTATATAGGATTTGCCTCGACCTAACCAAGCACATTTATCACTTTACACAGTTGCTATTGTTGTTCCCACAAATAGTAGCAATTGTAGTTGCTGTTGCTGTCAATCATTAACATTAGCATCTATAATATGTTTGCATTAATCATCACAGGTTTGTTTGTTTTGCTGTGCAAATGTGGTATCGCAGCCACATGAAAGTTGATATGCATGAGGATCTCAGGTAAGAAACACTTGTGAGCGGAAAGTAACGTAAGAATGATCCTAGGGTAGGACACAAATATCAAGAATAATTAATGCAAATAATTCAACTCTAGAGTGCACATGATCCCAAATCCTTTTTTGGTATAAATTCAAGCATAAAAATTATAAAAAAACAAGTAAGGAAGGGCTAAAGTCGTGTGCGGCCGACTATATAATACCCTACACCACTCCCTGCGTATATACCACGCTTTGATTACTAAACCCAGGTATATCATGGCTGCAATTGTATGTAGTTCATATAAATTATACAGTTATATGGTTAATAATATGGTAATTGATCCAATTATGCGACAGACAAATAGAAATTATACAGTAGTAATAGGACGAATCTGACCGACATTTCAAAAGGGAGCCTATAACAACATTTTGGGTCATGGTCCAAAACATATATTTCTCATTCACGGTAGGTATTCCTAGTTGAAAAATAACATGATCTGCAAAATTTGATGAAGAGCTGATGTAAGATGTAGTTTCTAGAGCTGTAATAGATCAGAATGGGCCCCATTTGGGTTATACCAAAGTATAGGCATCTCCCAAACAAGTAAGGAAAGGCTAAAGACGGACGGACTTTCTATCTCATTACAATTCAATTCGGTAAAAAAGTGAAATCTGGAAGGATTTTTGCATCCTCTATATGTAAGTGTTTGACAAAAAATGTTAAATCGGAAAGGACATTTGTATGGGGGTATATTGAAACCTGGAACGATGTGACCCGCTTTCACCATGTATGTTTATTGGTGAAATATAATATGTAAAGTTTGGCCAAAATCGGTTAAACATTCGGGAGCAACTTTTGTATGAGGGCTATATCTAAATCAGAACCGATCTTACCCAGTTTCACCATAGGTTTTTTAGTTCAATTATAAGATGTTGTACCAAATTTAAAGAAAATCGAGTACAATATGTGGTTTCTAGAGCGGAAAATGTCAAATCGGGAGCGAGATTTGTATGGGGGCTATATCTAAATCTGAACCGATCATACCCAATTTCTGCATAGGTGTTTCTAATTGGATTATAAGATGTTGTCCCAAATTTAAAGAAAATCGGGTACAAGATGTGGTTTCTAGAGCGGAAAATGTCAAAGTGGGTGCGACATTCGTATGGGGGCTATATCTAAATCTGAACTGATCTTACCCACTCTCACCATAGGTGTTTTAAGTTAGATTATAAGATGTTGTGCCAATTTTAAAGATAAACGGGTACAATATGTGGATTTTAGAGAGGAAAAAGTCAAATCGGGAGCGACATTTGTATGGTGGATATATCTAAATCTGAACCGATCTTACCCACTTTCACCATAGGTGTTTTAAGTTGGATTATAAGATGTTGTGCCAATTTTAAAGATAAACGGGTACAATATGTGGATTTTAGAGAGGAAAAAGTCAAATCGGGAGCGACATTTGTATGGTGGCTATATCTAAATCTGAACCGATCTTACCCACTTTCAGCATAGGTGTTTCTAGTTCGATTATAAAATGTTGTGCCAAATTTAAAGAAAATCGGGTACAATATGTGGATTTTAGAGCGGAAAAGTCAAATCGGGAGCGACATTTGTATGGGGGCTATATCTAAATCGGAACCGATCTTACCCAATATCTGCATAGGTGTTTCTAGTTGGATTATAAAATGTTGTGCCAATTTTAAAGAAAATCGGGTACAATATGTGGTTTCTAAAGCGGAAAAAGTGAAATAGGGAGCGATATTTGTATGGTGGCTATATCTAAATCTGAACCGATCATACCCACATTCAGCATAGGTGTTTCAAGTTAGATTATAAAATGTTGTGCCAGTTTTAAAGAAAATCGGGTACAATATGTGGTTTCTAAAGCGGAAAAAGTGAAATAGGGAGCGACATTTGTATGGGGGCTATATCTAAATCAGAACCGATCTTACCCACTTTCAGCATAGGTGTTTCTAGTTTGATTATAAGTTGTTAAACCAAATTTGAAGAAAATCGGGTACTTTATAAGGCGGAAAAAGTGATATCGGGAGCGACATTTGTATGGGGGCTATATCTAAATCTGAACCTAAATCAATACCGATGGTCCTTGGCCAGAAAAAATAACTTCTGCCAAGTTTCATGACAATCGGACAACAATTGCGACCTGTAGAGTGCGAACAAGCTTAGATGGACAGCAGACGGACAGACGGACGGAAGGACAGACAGACTAAGCCGATCGGTATACTTAAAGGTGAGTCTAGCTCGATTATTTCTTGGTGTTACAAACATTTGGCGCGAAACTAACTTATAATACCCTAGACCAAGTAGTGGTGTAGGGTATAACAAAGCAGCGAATTGATTATATTAGGGGAAATAAGTACAATGAATTGCCGTTTGAATTAAGAAACATTGCTCGAATATTAAGTCCTCCTGCAAAAAATACTTATATGATAAGTTTGAAACACTTTTAACATAATTTTTATAAATACTTTAATATATTTATTTTGAATTGATATTGAACTAATTTATTTGTAAAGAGTGATTTTTTTGAGGTTAGGATTTTCATGCATTAGTATTTGACAGATCACGTGGGATTTCAGACATGGTGTCAAAGAGAAAGATGCTCAGTATGCTTTGACATTTCATCATGAATCGTCTTACAAACGAACAACGCTTGCAAATTATTGAATTTTATTATCAAAATGCGTGCTCTGTTAAGAAAGTTCATTGCGCGCTTCCATTTTATGGTCAGTTTAATCGACCCACTGAAGCGGCTATTCGGGCAATTGTGACTAAATTTCGCACCAAATTTACATTGTTGGACATTAAACCACCAACACGCTTACGTAGAGTGCGAACTGAAGAAAATATCGCAGTTGTATCGGCCAGTGTTTATGATGACCATCAATTATCGATTCGTCGCCGTTCGCAGCAATTGGGCCTCTGTTAATCAAAAACGTGGAAATGCCAAAATTGGACTAAGCGGATGGACCATTTGAGGCGCAGTCAAGGTCAACATTTGCATGAAATAATCTTCAAACATTAAATTATATGGACCGTACTATCGATTCAAATAAAGATTTCATGCATTTTTCTGATTTTTATGTTTTTTTTTGAAAAACTTTTCTATAGCTTTTAGAAAATCACCCTTTATATTGCAGTTGTGGTTCTTATTCTGAAGTCTAATGTTCATATGCTGCTGTTTTGTGAGCCTTACCATTTCGATTCTTGAATTTATATTTTTGTCAATGTTTCAGCTGCATTGAGTGTTTTTCTTAAAACAAACGAAATATTGTTTTTCTTTGCCTTATTCGCAGAAAGTGTGGCTGCATAAATCAGAAGTGGTGTTTTGTGGCTTTTCTCCGATGACAATTTGGCCGCTAATTTTCGCTTTAATCTCAAACTGTCCGTATGATATGTTAAGTTGTGGCGCTCAGCAATATTCGCTGGTGGGAAATTCCACGTTGAATCTTGTCGTAACACCTATCTACCTATATCTTGTAATTTATTCCATAGTGAGCATCTGTTAATCTTATAGCTTGACAGTATTTTATACGAAGAAAGGTTCAATGTTGCCTCTTGATGAATTTATTTCTCAGCAACCAATCTCTCGTCGACTTTATGAATGCGACATTTTTATCGATTACCGAATCTATCAACATGAATATGAGTGTTTTTGCTGTACGATATGAACTATAATTCGAAAATGAAAAAAATAAGTTTTCGTGGAGCTATCCAAACATCCATTCTAATCTTACACACCAACAACCTAATTGGAATTGCTTCAAATACCTCACAATTTATCTGCTATCCACCTTAAATATCATTTAAGTCCATGTTTCCCAACTCCCTTTGAGCTCCGCTAATTTCTCTAAATACCTAACGCAACATTCACTTAGGGCTCTTAGCACTGACTCCATCCTCCTCCATTCCGTAGCCGGCCATCCAGGCATTCCAAAGGCAACCATAATTTCGCTTAAAATCAAAGCAGCAGGTCATAAATTAGACAAAAATATCTTCACAGTACCAAAGTAGGCACGAAAAGAACATAAAATATGAATTTAAAATAAATTTCAAGCCATAATTTAAACAAAATTATATGCATAATGCCACCGAAAACAGCAAAACTGTGTGGCGGCTGCATCCGAGGCAGCTCCAAGGCACACCCAGCCACCAATAGACAGGCCAAAGACAAAGGCACCGATTCCTACTACTACTGCTAACCAGTAGACTATATTACCCCAAAAAAAACCGAAACCATGTACTAGATAGAAAGCTTAAGTAGGTAGGTTGGTAGGTAGGTTCTCGTAGTTAGTAACACCATGCACCATGCCATGCAACGCCGCCAAATGATGACGACAACGACGACGACGAGGAGGAGTACGATGATGGTTTGGTGCAAGATCATCATCATCATCATGTCTCCCATGTTCGCTCGCATGGAAGCGGGCTTTATCTCCACTTTAGACGACTAACTAACGAAACGAACGACTCGCAGCCACAGCCATAACAACTGAATGAATGGTGGTGGCGAGTGTGCAGTCGAACGAAGCACACGCCAGACACTGGAGGCTACTTGGAAGCCAAAGCAAAAAACCTTACGTTGCAACAGTTGCTGATCTTGCAACTGGCTACAATGAGAGATGCCACCGCTTAATGCAACTGAAACAATGTGGGTGCACAATTATGCTGCCACAAATGAATAGCAAGCATTAATTTTCTATTAGTTAAACGAGGCGCAAAAGCCACAGAGCTGGTTTAGATGTTCAGTGGGCCTTGCACTTACACGAAAAAAACAAGCAAAGTTTTCGGATTTTCTAGAGATTATCTTCTGTATTTTCGACATTATTTTTCGAAGCGACTTGCTGCCGGTTAAACATGTTGGGTTTCTCTTTCAACTGTTCAATGGCAACGCTAAATGGTGTGTTATTATGGCAATGCTATTAATAATTATCAACAGAAATGGAAATCAAATGGCAATGCTGCAGTTTAATCAGCTGTTCCTTGCATTATTGTTTGTAGATAAGTGTACACAACTGAAAGTAAATCCAAAAATTGTTTCTTCATATGCTGATAAGAATCATATAAGTACATATTCCGTAAAATTTTTAGCAAAGAAATATTTAAACACGTGAGAAATTAACGAAAAAGGACTAAAGCAAAGTATAACAATTTTTTAATTGGACAAATCTTAGATGATGTCCTCTATAAATGCACTGTCTTCACGGAAGGAAGTTAATAAATTGGAAGGAGGAAAGAGAGAGTTGTGTTTGAAATCTATTTTCAATCTTAGAATCGTAATTGGTGGGAGATATATCTGACGGAAGTCGATTCCACAGCGGATTGATAGAACCTATCGCTTTTCATCCCATATGCTACGGACATCTATCAATACCATGGCTCTCCTCGGAACATAGTCAAGTTCATCCAAGGATGATCTTGGAGCACACAACCGTAGTTGTATTCTATCTACCAAATATCCTGAGAAAACTGGCCTACAACATAACACAAAACGTTCCAGACACCCTCTAAACCAAAATAGAAGGGACGTATCAAGAGTGATCGCAGTGCTGAGGGTCATTGACCAATTGGAAACCATAAGCGACGAATGAAGCTGCAATTCAACGATTACTGCAGTAGCCGCTAAACGAAGAGGAAGAAGAGAAGGTGCTAACCTATTATCCGCCCTAATAAACCCAAAGTCCAGGTCGTTTTGTAGTAAATTACTCTCGACATTGGAGAGATAAAGGAAATTAGAGATCTAATCAAATATCTCACTCTATAAGAATGGATATAACAGATCATTCTGAATGGTGTGCTCCATTCAAAGCGGCGCCTAAGGCACAACATGGCGCTCCTGTGCCGAGTTACAAGCCGAACCAGAATTATCGGCGGCGGCTTTCGGCTCATTTGCCGGCTCGTTCTGTCATTCGATCACTTCTATTTATTTGACAATTTTAGGAAAAGAGAAGGAACAATTTGTATTGGTTTTTAATACCTTTTCTTATATTTTTTGGCAAGTAATTCAATATTCGTAAATATTAGCCAATATTCCCATAATTTCATATTATTATTCCATACAATTATGTTTGGAGTGGGAATCCATTCCTAAAATTTATAATATGGATGAATTTAATAAATATGGGGCATATTTGACCAGACATCTTGAATATCATAATCCTTCCAAAGATGGAAAAGTTCTACCTACTTTGACACATTTTGTTTTTTATAGGAACACATGGCCACGCATACTGGAATTGACTTATATAAATGCGACTTTCAAATCAAAATACAATCATTCAACTTTCTATAGACGTCATCATTTAGTGGGATCCCAAATTCAAAGAAAGATCCATATATACCACAGTAGTTGGTTGTCTAAGTCGGCAGTTATATTTTCTTTTGTAATTTTCGATTTTTGTAAATTTCGTCTTCAACCACTGCGGCGTGGTTTAAGTCGATGAAATCGGCGGCGTTGTTGAAGTCGATATGAGCCGATGAAATCGGCGGTGTAGTTGAAGTCGATATGAAACGATGAAATCGGCGGCGGCGCAGCTCGTGCAGAAACATGCGGCGGCTTGTCGGCTTAAAATCGGTCGGCTTGTATCTCTGCTCCTGTGATAGCGTAAACCACGTAAAACAACCAATAAGATCGCGAATCACTGAAGAGAAAACAGCATAAAAGTATCGATAGAACAGCAAAATACATCCCTCATGAGAATGGATATCGTATCGTCATCTAACAACACCCTGGCTATCCGCCGAAAACAGTCAAGGATGATCTTGCAGCACCCGACCATATAAGGGAATTATATTCCATCTTTGGTCTTATGTAGGAGGTGTTGATATGGAGAAGATTAGGTGGAGAAGATTAGAGTTCTCATCCTAAAATTTACTTTGTCTTCAAGAGAGACAACAGAATGGATTTGCTACCGTCGCCTATCAACACCATGGCTCTCCTCTGAACATAGTCTAGTTGCCTCAAGGATGAACTTGTAGCACCCAACCATATATTGGAATTGTATTCCATCTTTGGCCTTTCGAAGATGGTGTATATATTGATAGATTGGTGGGATAAGATTATATTTTGACCAACAACACCATGGCTCTAATCTGAACATTATCTAGTTGCCTCAAGAATGAACTTGTAACACCCTACCATATATGGGAATTGTATTCCATCTTTGGCCTTACGAAGGGGGTTTAGATATTGAGAAGATTGGTGGGATAAAATTATATTTTGATAAGATTAGAGTTCTCATTCATCAGCCACCTTTTATATCAATTTATTGAACAATTATTCGGATGAATATGAGTAAATTAGAATTAAAGTCTGATCCAAAAGGTGAAAATAAGAACAGAAACCTGTGGTACTCCTGCTGTCAACTTATCGAGAGAAGTTACTGCCGGCACCAAAAGAAATGGGTTTAGATATGAGTGCGCCGTGTTAGACTCTATCAAAGTCCGTGGAGATATCCTGAGCAACGACCTTACTATCACCAAACTGATGAATGGATCAAGCAAATAACAATTGGGCGGTAGTTTGCAGGATCATTAGCCTCACTTTTTTAGGATTGGATGAACGTTCGCAACGTTCAACGAGCTGATTAGATCCCAGCAAGACATGCGATGTTGAAAAGGTTGAGAAGTGGACGTACTAGCGTCGAAGAACACTTACACAGGGCAAGTACTGGGAATTTATGAACGGCTCCAAAGTGGATCGTGGAGTTGGCCTAGCATTTTCATTCCGACTTCCGGACAGCTGTAGCGTCTTCGCAATTAAGGAAGCATGCAGTAAACTTTCCTCTTTAGACACAACAGGTCGTCTATGAACCAAGCTGCTCTTTTGTTTCTTATATCTACATCAGTGGGTCAGTGCATTGAGGAGCTGTCCAGACTGAGATCACTGTCTGAAGTCTCTCTTATATGAATATCTGGACACAGAGACTTTTATGCGAACGTACGAGCAGAAGAGTTGTCGAGGATGGGATTTCCAACAAGAGGTGTTATTTTGGAATTCAAAGAAAAATTTCATTTTTTGAAATAAATGTTCGGATGTTTATTTCATAATACAGAGTAAGGTATGCCGTTAATAATGAAAAACCACAACCAAACTTACAGAACCATATCCTTTTCATGCAATTTTCCATAACCAAATCGCAAAGTGGCTGCCCTATATCCTCGATAACATCACGAATTCTATATTTGGGGTCTTGAATCGACGCTGGGCTGTTGGTGTCGACCTTATCTTTCACATGGTCCCTAGGGAGCTATAAATCGACTTTCGACTAATCGATTAATCGACTTTTCGGAGGAAGAAGTCCAAAAGTCGAAATCGACTTTACCATTGCCAAAAGTCGAAAAGTCGACTTTTTTCGACTTTGTGCATCAATGAATTTAAGTTATTGAACCGATATTACCTTTTTCGCTCTAGAAAATACATCCTTTATCTGATTTTCTTCAAATTTGGCATAACAACTAGAAACATCTATGCGAAAAGTGGGTAAGATCGGTTCAGATTTATATATCCAATATAAATGTCTCTCGATTTGGTTTTGATTTGGTCTATTCGTCTTTTCATTCATTTGCAATGTCTTCTTTTTATTTATTTGCAACAGTCGAAAAGTCGAATTTTCTAAAGTCGAAAAATCGATTTTTCAAAAGTCGACTTTCCATGTATTTGCAAAAGTTGATAAGTCGAAAAATCGACTATTAATATATTTCCAAAAGTCGAAAAACCGACTTTTTGATCCAGCTATACATCCCTAGTGATCCCAAAGGAAGAAGTCGCAAGGTGTTAAATCACTAGATCTCGGTGGCCAATTGTGATCACCCCATCGAGAGATAACACGGTCCGGAAACTTTTCCCATTGAAGAGCAATGGTTTCGTTGCTTGTGTGGCACGTAGCTCCGCCTTGTTGAAAGTAAACGTTGTCCAGATCAATACCATCCAACTACGACCATAAAAATCATTAATCATCTCTCGATAGCGCAATCCATTCACCGTAACTGTTGATCTAACCTCATTTTCGTACGGTCCAATGACCCCGCCGGACCATAAGCCGCACCAAACAGTCACACGATGAGGATGGAGAGCCTTCTCAACAATAACTCTTGGGTTTTCCGAGCCCCAGATGCGATAATTTTGCTTGTTGACGAAGCCACCGAAGTGGAAATGGGCCTCATCAGTCAATATGATTTTTCGATGGAATTCCGGATCATTTTCATTCATTAATTTTATTAATTTCAATGCGTCTTTGAAGCGTGTATCGTTCCATTTTTTGTAATGGCGTAGTTTCTATTTGTCAAATGTCAACGAATAAAAGCTTCAAAAGTGTCAGCTACCGAAATACCGGGTGATTCAAAATAACACCTCTTGTTGGAAAATCATGTATTTAGATTACAATCGCTACGTAGTTAGTCGCAACAACATTGGGACTGTTAAAAGTGATGTAAAAGTGAACGATATATTAATTGCAATTGTGTGAAAACTTAGACAATATCCGGACAAACCTGGCCTCAATATAAGAAAAAAAAACGTACCTGTGGCCTTCTAAAATAAAATAGAAGGAATGTATAAAGAGTGATCCAGTGCTGACATTGGTCAATTGGAAACCGCGACGAATGAATATTCAATTTAGCGATCAGTGCCGTAGCTGCGACAACGAAGAGGAAGAAGAACAGTCGATCACTTCTTGTGCGACTGTCTAGCTCTAATAAACCTTCGGCACAGGGCCTTTGGAAATTGATGTTAGGAAAGGCTGTATAGCCCTTGATTGATGTAGTCAATTCAAAACCGTGCCTTATACAAATATAGGGTGTTTTTTATTGAGGTATAGAACTTCGAATTGAAATAAAACACAAGAAAATCGTTTTAATGTCCATCAATTTGGCTTTATTGGAAGGATAATTTTATGCCATTAATGTTTAAATATGATTTCGGGCATGTGGCCGCCGCGGCTGGCTCGAATATAGCCAATTCTACAGGTCCAATTTTCAACCACTTTCACCAATTGCTGTGCACGGTGGCGAATCGATTCATTCGGGTCCTCTTCAACACTTTGCTCTACTGCGGCAATTGTTTCTTCGGTGCGCACTGTTCGACGTCTCTGCGGATGCGTATTATCACATAGAGTAAACGTAGTGCGAAAACGATCCATGGTTAACCGAATTAATTGCTCTGATGGACGATTATGTCGACCATAAAATGGTGAACTTCGCGAACTGAACCATTACTTTCGAAATAAATTTGTACGATTTGCAAGCGTTGTTCTTTTGTCAACCTGTTCATGATGAAATGGCAAACCAAACTAAATATTAATCACTTGACAGCTGACAAAATGGCCGCCAGTTAAAAAAGTGATGCCAACTTAAAGTTCTATACCCCAATAAAAAACACCCTTTACTTGAGGCTCCCGTGAGAACGGTCGTGTATACCAACCACCCAACCATAAGAACTTTCGACTAAGGATATCATCCTGGCACCCTCATAAGAAGTCATAAGTAGTTTTTCCTTCGGACCGCAGATATTTCATGGTGACAGGCCTTGGCATCTGCCTGTCTTACATACTGCTCAATCCAGCCATGGTCGAAATGTGCCAAAAGAAGAAAAAGAGGTAACAGATAATAATAACACTAAACCAGCAGCAAATCCCCTTTGACAACAACTGCAACAATAGAGGTGCCAAGCGGGAGGGTACTAGCAAAAGTAAAAATTTATGCATTAGAATACAGGCTCTGTGCACCGCAGAGAAGAAATTAAACGTTTACCAAAATTTACTGTGAGCACCACACTTGAACCTCAACAATTTCGTATTTGGTGTTTGGGAAACCTTGAGGCAGCTGTTGGAACATTAGCCAGTTTAATGTAAGATAACAGGGGGCATATCACCAACAACACACCAGAAATGCATTTGTGTTCGATGCATAGAGTTGCCAAATTTCTGGAAATTCTACAACCATCGTATAGAATTAATGTTATAACAACTAATCGATTTATGTTATGTATTCACAAATGGAAATATTCATACTCTTTGGAAGGTGGACTATTTGTTCATGGTACATGAGACAACAAATTGTATTAATGCGACCACAAATTTAGGGTCACTGATATCTTTCGATTTACTAATTTTAGATATATTTTAAGCAAATTTCCGCGGATTTTGTATGGTCGTTCCTAATTTAGTAAGCTCGCTATAGTTAGAGTTTTCTGAAATGTTCGTGTTGTCAGTCGCCAACTTCCTCATACACTTCGACCATCTTCGGATTATAGCACTCCTCAGATGACATCCGCAAAGTCATTCCAGGTCGAATTCCCTTCAAGAGTGGAGTGGGGAAGTGAATATGCAATTGTCGAATATGATACTGAGATACAGACGGCTCCAAAATGGAATATGGTGTTGGCTCCGGTGTCATCCCAAAAACAGCTGGCCTATCAGGATCATTCCGACTGGCTTACAGCTGCAACGTCTTTCGGGCGGAAGTATTCACAAGTAAGGAATCATGAAGTAGACGATCCTTTTTAGGCACAATTGAGCTGACTGTCTGAAGTCACTCTTATATTGATCCCTCGGCATAGGGAACGAACAAGTAGACAAGTTGGCGAGGATGGGATATACTTTGAGTTCCCTTGCTATGGATCTAATATCATATGGAAAAACGTAGTTACATGCCAAATATCGAGATAAAACTAGTCTCAATATAACAAAAAGTGTACCAGAGTTCGCGTTATTGACCAATTGGAAAACATGCACGACAAATGAAGCTGCAATTCAACGATCACTGCCACAGCTGCGACAACGAAGATGAAGATTAGACAGTCGAGCACTTCTTATGCTACTGTCCAGCTCTAATAAATCCACGGCATAGGGCCTTTGGGAAGCACTTACTACACAACATTGACGAGCTACCGGGAATTGATATTAGAGATCTAATTAAATATGCCATTCTTTTAAGCTGGATATTTCAGACCTTTCCGGGTGGCGTGAACTATTCAAAACGGTGCCTTAAAGCACTAATTGACGCTCCCGTGAGAGCGGCCACGTAAACCAACCCAATATTGCGGAGCAACCGCTCTACAGCTTCACTGATAGCCAAAATTTAGGCTTCGTAAACACTGCAGTTTTTGGGTAGTCTATGAGCGAGGTAGCCATCCAATTTCTTACAGTGTGACCCATAGCCGTACCTACTATCAAGTTTGGAGCCGTCTGTATAGAATTTCAGTTCGCGATTTCCCCACCCAGGCAACTCTAGCTGGGATCTGTAAGTTATAGTTCTTGCCAACAATAGCTGGCGAACATTGACAGGAAATCCTCACATGACCTTGGTCCCAAACAGAGATACAAGCCGACCGAGTTTAAGCCGTCGCCGAATGTTTCTGCGCGAGTCGAGCAGCAGACGATTTCATCGGCTCATATCGACTTCAACCACGCTGCCCATTCCATCGGCTCATATCGACGTCAACCACGCCGCCGAGTTCTAACTCCGCCATATATTACTACTGGAATAAACACTGTCGACGTAGACAATCTACTGCTCTGAAATATATGAATCTTTCTTTGAATTTGGTATCCCACTATATAATGACATATATAGAAAGCTGAATTATGTATTTTGATTTGAAAGTCGCATTTCTCACATGAGAAGCTGTAATTGCAAAAATATTTATTAAATTCATCCATATTATAAATTTTGGAATGGATTCCCACTCCCCAAAAATAATTGTATGGGATAATATCTATCTATTGCGAATAAAATTTCCCCGGGAATGAATTTTTCCTTTAAATTTCCAATTACGATTTATTGTGATTTGTTCGTGTTTCTTCGCATTCTTACTTGGATTTGATCGTCATTCCACGCCGATAGGAAAATACAAAATTCCCCTTTTATTCGCGATAAGGGTGAATATAATATTATGGGAACATTTGCTATTACTTGCCAAAAAATCAAATAAAAGATATTAAAAGCAAATAGAAAATGTTCCTTTCTTTTCCCAAAATTGTTAAATAAATAGGGGTGATCGAGTGACGGAACGAGCTGGTAAATCAGCCGAAAGCCGCCGACCCATTTTGAGTAGCGACGCCGTCGCCGATAATTCTGGGTCGGCTTGTAACTCTGGTCCCAAAGGGAAAGACAATGAGCTTTAATTTAAACTTTTTGTACTTTTATCCACTCTTGTGAATGTGAGCACCACGTAAATAAAGTCAAATCCACGTATGACTGTTCATTCTTACCAGCTTGTGTAGAGTATTTTGCACAATATCTCTAAGGGTTGCGGGAAACTTCACTGTTAAGGTTATTGCAACATCGTCCGT
This sequence comes from Polietes domitor, assembly GCA_947397865.1. Lineage (NCBI taxonomy): Eukaryota > Metazoa > Arthropoda > Insecta > Diptera > Muscidae > Polietes > Polietes domitor. The sequence continues at coordinate 50,903,283 of OX377620.1, forward strand.
GTACGCAACAACTCTTCTCCAAAAGCTGCAAGACATCGTTGAGGGCTTCATTCCGGATAAGTGATGACAGGAAACCGGCCTGTGAGGAGCCAAATTCTTCGATGGTACGGCGTCTAGCCAGCGAGCAGTGGTTTAGATTCATAATCCCTGTTTCACTTTGAGGTTGGATACCGCCGCCATAACCACAACAGAACGGATATTTTTGAAGTCACTTCTATGTCGTTACTCCTGACTTAGCCGAACCAATGCAACGGTTGGTTTCATCCACTAATGAATATAACTGATGTGCAACTTTTGAAACACTTGGATGTTTTTTTTTCACTGAACCAACATGAATGTCCCCTATAAATGCAGTGCATTGCGTTGGCAAAAGGGAGATAAGGGTTAGGGAGGAGGAAAAAGGGAGAAGTATTTGTTTACATCTGTTTTGAATCTCAGGATGTCATAATTGGCGTGAAAGATATTTGCGTGGAAGTCGATTCCACATACGAGTTGCGCGAGCAAAGAACGAATTCATTTTGTAATGTGTAGTGCGGCCAGCTGTCCAATCGACAACAAATGGGTGAGAGTTCCTTGAAAGTCGCGTATCTCTACCGAACGTCCTTATGTCCGGTATAAGATCACGAATCTCCGAAGAACAAACACCATAAAAGTAAAAGATAAAACAGCGACACACATCCCACATTACGACGATGTTCAAGGGAGACAACTGAATTGGATATCCTGCTGTCACCTATCAACATCATCGCAATCCTCTGAACACGGTCAAGTAGCTCCAAGAAAGATCTTGGAGCACCCGACCATATATGGGAGTTGTATTCCATCTTAGGTTTGATGTACGTAATGTAGATATTGAGAATATCGGAGGGAGTGAAGAATTTCCTTCTTTCGACACATCAAATACATGTTTTGTCCAACGAACATCGCAATGTCTGTTCATGCCCAGAACATCAAGAGTGCCCGATTGCTCAACATCTACACCGTTCATAGAAATCGACGACACCATTGGATCAGTAAATCGCTTGTGAGACAACAAGGAGCACTGGGTCTGAGTCGAGCATTAAAATCCACTCTATTCACCTGACCCCATTTGGAAATGGCCAGTAAATCTTGGCTGAATGACTCGTCTATCAATCGCCTTTTGTCATCAATTTCTTGACGACTTGGTCTATGATCGAATGAGTATGAATGACAGAGGTTGCTGTCATCCGCGAATGAATAGATTGGATTTGTAGTCCGATCCAAGAGGTCATCGATGAAAGTAAGAAAAAGGGAAGGGGAAAGGACAGAACCCTGCGGTTAACCTATGCTCGTCGGATGAGAACCCATCTATAACAACTCGTATAGTGCGATCTCTGAGGAAGCTCGATATAAATCGAGAGAAGTCACTACCAACATCAAAAGCAATGAGCTTTGATATGAGTGCGTCTTCCTATCTAGAATGATACCAATAAATCCAGCCCTGAGTCGTTTATTGTGAGAGGGCTTATGCGTGATATTTTGTACCTCATCGTAAAGTGAACCAACTCAGTTTTGGTCGGATTTAGCCAATATTACCAGTTTACTTAGAGCATTCTGCACAATATATCCCAGAGTTGTAGGGAACTTCCCTGGCATGGCTATAGCAAATCCATCCGCGTACGCAAAGATGTCGTTGAGTGCTTGAGTTCCCAATTTTCGTTTGTGTTGAGGATCCGATATTCACAGTGAATCTGGCCAGCAAGTTGTGGTTTAGATTTTCAATCCCTTATTTTACTCCGATGTTGAATAACGCCACCATTACCGTACCAGTAGGACTAATGTTGAAGTCAACTACTATATTCCTACGCCTGACTTAACCGAACCAATACAGATATTGATTTGATCCACCAGTGGATATAGCCGAAATACATCTTTTGAAATACTTGGATATTGAGGTTTTAATCGCATCACTCGTAATGTTCCAAGCATGAAGTTTTCTTCACGGCTCAAGTTGACGATCAGGAGTAATGATATTATCTATGTCCTCAGCTACAGTTTATAAAAGTTTTATCCTAGAAGTATTAATATATTGATGGTGGGGAAGGTAAATGACGGCATACCAATGCTAGAAATCGTAGTGGCAACCTTGTTACCTTGGGCTCCTTTAAAACGCGAAAGGAGGCACAGAAAATATGGTATCTTATTTTTGCGTTTTGCATAACCAGCTTCTTTTCCATTTCTTTGGTAGCAGACACACAAACACACACCACTCACATACATAGTGCTTTATCGAACTTAGCAATATCACCAAAAACAGAATCGAAAAAACGTTTCTGAGCAAATTGCATGGTGGCTCTATTCTCTACGCTGAAGCTTAACTCCTCGAAGTTGCTCTCAAGCTATGCTAGGTTAATAATTGTGTTCAGAGTGAGTACTTCGGTGGTACTGGTTGCTGCTCTATACCCTAAGGTTGCTGCTGCTAGTGTATCTGTTGTTGTTGTATGGTTGGTTATGGTAAACTAATGTCATGCATGCGATGCGATGCAATGCATGCCACACCAACATTGTCCGATTTGAGTGCAAGTACTTACCACACGTTTCATGTTTTGCTGTTGCTGTTACTGTGGCTGCAATATGTTGCACGGAATTGTGAGTGCCTACGCACACCTTTTTAAAATGCAATTTTCTTGCTTCCATCCTCCCTCCCTCCATTCCTCTTAACCCACGGGGGGATAAATCACTAAACAATGAGTAGCAGCGTGGCCTGGGTCTGGGCCGGCCGACAAGCGGGAGGGTTTCGTTCGCGGTCAGGCGATTGGTTAGACAGGCGGGTAAACAACTTAAAAGAAAAGCCACCAGTGACTTGATGCCTCGCTGCCCCAGTGCTCCACAGAATGTGTGTAGGCAAAAAAAGAAACAACAGCAACATTTACCGCATGCAAGAGGGGTACAGTCCGATCGCCACAACATCACATTGTCTATGGTGCAAAAATGGTGGCGGCACCGGCACCGGCCACAGCCGCGCCAACTAACAACAGTAGTGGTTGGCAGTCATTGTTGGTGTGTCTTCAAAAACTCCTTCTTCTGCCATACCATGGTATGGCATGGTCAGGCCGCCTTCGTCTTCGTTGTTGTCGTCATCATCTAATTTGGCTCATGTTTGGCTCTCTCGCCCTATTAAAATGGTAATTGTTGTGGTGCGCAATCTCAAATGCAATAATTTATTATTATTTTGTTGTCGACGGCGGTTGTGTTGTTGTTGTGGTGGTGGCAGTGTTTCTTGGACTGCATCCATGTTTGGGTTATCTTAAAATGCGTGGCGAATTCGTCGTCTTCTTCGCTGTGGTATTTTGCCCTGCATTTTTGGCCATGGTTGAAAACGAACAAAGAAGAACACTAGTCAACAACCAGACTTGATTTTTCAATGCTTCGTGGATACCTGGATACATTTTGGCTATATTGGTTCTAAAGCTATCAGACTTTCTTCATCTCAATATTGCTGACTTTCGTCATTAAGGTTTTTAGAAGGTTTTACCATTTCAGTAATTAAATCGATGTTGGCAGCTATAAGGAGAATATTAATTTTATTATGGAATAAATGAGACAATAGTTTAACAATATAGTTTTATACTGTTGAAAATTAACAATACTAAATAAATACAAACTTCAGGTAAACCCCTGTCTGAAAAGGAAAGCAAAAACGTAATTACACTTTTTAAATGCAAAAGAACACCTCAAGAGCTACTATTTTCTACGAACTAAACGAAATTTCGATACGATACATGGTTTCCGAGATTCATCCCAATAAAATAACCTATATTATGATGAAAGTTTCAACAGTTTAGCATTTATGAACTTCCACAGCTAAATTTATGCGCGATATTAGCAAATCCTTTTAGAATATGCTTAATAGGAATGTTCTTCGTAAAATTTAATCAGTAAAGTCGAGATTTGTGCACATGAAATTTGGGAATTTTGCCGCTGATAATACACTGTGAGTCGTTTTGAATGGATCACTCCAAAGGTCTTTTATGTCCAGCCTAATTGATTCAGATATTTCACCTCATTGTATTCCCGTCAATGTTGTATAGTAATGCTTGCCAAAGAGCGTTCATTCGTCGCTCATGGTATCCAATTGGCCAACAAGCCGTGAGCACTACGGTCACTCTTGATACGTTCCTTCTATTGTTGTTAAGAAGGTCACTGGGTACGTTTCTTGTTATATTGAAGCCAAGTATAGCGACTCCGTATTTAAAGTAGATCACATCCTCGGTTTCTCTATAAAAATCAAAATGTCTAGGGATCATCATCAGACCGACAACTCAGTCTGGACAATTTCTCAATGCACTGACCGTCCAATGTAGATCTAAGAGACGAAAGGGCAAATATGCCAAGATTTTCTCCTAAAAGACGCTGCAGCGTCAGGAAGTTGGAATGAACATGTTAAGCACCATGACCAATTTCACAGTCCAATCAGTCCCTAGTCGGAATTTTAGCTTAAAAAATGTCTTACCGAACTTCTTCCTACTACAGAAGAAAGCACATATTTAAAAGATCCAGCCGTATAACTTCTACTCTCGCAGAGCAGTGCAGTTCAGTGAGGAGCTGCTCATATTAATTTGCCTGCCCGCAGCCACCATTTTGGATCTCTGAACTTGGGAAATTTATGAAAACTAACAAGCAAATGATATTGGATCAGCTTTGAGCAGCATTCTTTTCATCCCAATAGGGTCTTCGAAAATGGATTCATTCATTCTTTTCCAACCAACCGGGCCCGAATATAACAAGAAAGACTCCAGATCCTTGCTCATCCATATTAGAAGGGAACTATTGATATTGATCGGAGTGCTTGACGTACAATAGCCAAATGCGCGAAGTTTGAAACTAAAATTCAACGACCATAGCCACCTTAATGTATGAAGATAGTGGATAGGTATGTTCTGAGAAAATTTTGTGGCTGAAAGGGTTGCGTCATACATTGGACGCACCTATTGTCCTCCTTGGGACAGTTACAGAGAGAGAGAGAGGGAGCAAGTTTTATAAAACATAGTTTTTGTAAAGAGTGATTTTTTTGAGGTTAGGATTTTCATGCATTAGTATTTGACAGATCACGTGGGATTTCAGACATGGTGTCAAAGAGAAAGATGCTCAGTATGCTTTGACATTTCATCATGAATCGTCTTACAAACGAACAACGCTTGCAAATTATTGAATTTTATTATCAAAATGCGTGCTCTGTTAAGAAAGTTCATTGCGCGCTTCCATTTTATGGTCAGTTTAATCGACCCACTGAAGCGGCTATTTGGGCTATTGTGACTAAATTTCGCACCAAATTTACATTGTTGGACATTAAACCACCAACACGCTTACGTAGAGTGCGAACTGAAGAAAATATCGCAGCTGTATCGGCCAGTGTTAATGATGACCACCAATTTTCGATTCGTCGCCGTTCGCACCAATTGGGTCTCTGTTACTCAAAAACGTGGAAATGCCAAAATTGGACTAAGCGGATGGACCACCTAAGACGCAGCCGCGGTCAACATTTAAATGAAATTATCTTCAAAAAGTAAATGTCATGGACCAATCTAACGTTTCAAATAAAGAACCGATGAGATTTTGCAAATTTTATGCGTTTTTTTTAAAAAAAAGTTATCAAGCTCTTAAAAAATCACCCTTTATGTGGAGTGTGGTTAGGGGGTAGGTGTGTTGGGAAAAAATGTTGGAAGGAAAATGTAATGGGGGTAGGTCTCACATTTAACCCCTCTGGGGGCGACTCAGGCGTAGTTGGCCGTCCTTTTATAAAAAATATTTAAAAAAATCTATGCTGTACCTTAAGGGTAGAAGAAAGAGGGTAGATATGTTCTGATAAAATGTAGGGATTAAAAATATATTGAGGATCAGTCATACATTTGACTACACTAAGGTCCTCCTTGGAGAGGTAGGAGCAAATTTTATAAAAATTTAGTTTTTGTATGGCACCCCCCTTATGGGTGAGGATATGGGTAGGTGTTCGAAAAAAATGTTGGGGGTTCGGTTTTGGATTTATCCCTTCTGGGTTAACTACGAGGAGTTTTGGGAAATACAATATTTTGATAACAATCTTGTGTAATGCCAGCTCAACTTTTTCTGGCTATGCCGATTGAAAAAAAATTGTTTTAACTCTGCCCTACTCACAACCTCGGAGCTGCGATTTGACGCCATCAGTTTAACTGTCCGTGAAGACTGAACAACATTAACGACTCAAGCCGTTAAGGTCTTGGAAAATGGGGTTGACAGGATGTGCTACAGGGAAGGCAGGCGATGCAGATACATAAATGGAATCGTGTTCCATAAATAATGGATATGTTTGCTCTTTCGAATAAACCAATAATTTGCGGGAAAAATGTTAATGTTTATGTATGTATTTTAAAATAGCCAACCTGTATCAGTTCTGAATGGTCATCACATTTCCTCCAAATTGTTGTCTAGTGTAACTATTGTTAGCAGTTCCATAGGCCCTCATTGTGCATTTCAAATGCTCTAACGAAAAAAGTTATGCTTTTCTTCTCATTTTATTTTTCTTCTTTTCTTTTGGTTACCTTAAAAATGGGTTATTTGAACCTCATCTCCTTTTTGGTTGAGTATCTAGTAAGTATGTCGGTATGTATGTTTGCCTATGCGATGGTTTTACTTTTTTTGCGCGCTTTCTTAATGTGGTTAGGGTTTGAGTTTAGCGAAGTGTTGAATTTGATTTTCATAATTTTGCGATTTACATGCAAAAATATCGCAGAGAATTCCTTGAAGCCAACCATAATTAGGAAGATATGTTTTAAATAACATTCTTTCGTGATAAAGTGTAGTATCATGTTTCATTAACATGGACTTCATTAGGAAGTGTTGAAAAAGGTAATTAATTAATTGAATTAAATTTATAAATTAATTGAATAAATTTCATATATATATATATTAGAGTATTTTGCAGCGTGCTGCAACATTTCAAAAATACTTTCTTATTACAATATACATTTATATTCTCCCAAAAGAAGGATCAAGAAAACTAATATTTATTTCTTTTTCAAATTTTTAAAAAGTAGCAATTTATTGATTGTTGTTGTACACCGTATCAGTAATCATAAGTGATCCCAACCTCCTGAAATAAAACAAGAGCATAGTATCGCTAAAAAAGAAGACCCTCCCTATTTAAGGTCGGAATTCTTCTCGGCGGTCTGTAATTGTCCGTCGTTAGTCTCTGCAGAATGTCCTTATTCAATTGTTTTTCATGAGGAGTACACCAATCCTGTCAAGATCTATGGAGTCAAAAATGATTCTGATCCGCTGTTGTAGCCTTGGAATTATCAAGATGTCTGTAGGACCGTAATGTCTAAGTCATTCCATTTGGCGGTGGAAAGTCCATGCCACACTGGAAACGCGTTAGAAATCATGATCTGTTTGTATCAGTATCTTAACTCTAACGTCTAGACCACTCGTATATCCTAAAACGTGCAGATAACTCCAAGAGACAGTTTTCACTTTTGCCAGAATATTGTCAATGTGCCATATAATTCAAATTTACAATGGAAGATAACTCCTAGATATTTGATTGTACGTTTCATATTGTCCCCAATAGACAGAATAGGTTCGTAATCCGTTACAATAGGGTAGAGGAAAACTCAGGAAAACAGTTCCCTCGCACTTATCGACGTTCAGTTGCATTCCCACTTGTCGAAGAATCTCGACAGATCCTCAAGATAAACGCTTACCCTTGAGTTTGTGATAGCCGCTGCTGCCCCCCGACAAAGAGATGACAATTTCATCGACTTATATCATGAGTAGCCTGAGGGAGATAGTGAGATATAACTAACGAAAATGTTGTACAGGATACGTACCAAAAGGGAGCCCTATAGAACTGCTGTCAACACTTCCCTAGTACGAGGCAAGCTATCATCAACCTTCAGCTTCGTTGAACCGAACAGCAATCGTAATCCGTCTCCCATGCTCCCATAATCTCCCAGGCATTTCCCTAACGTCTAGAGTGACTATTAGCCTGGCTGCCAAGGACCGCTAAAATATATATCGGTCTGACTTCAAGATCGGAATCGCGATCAATCCAAGCTACCAGAAATCATCCCCTACATCTGCAGGCGCAACAAACCATTTAGAGTCAGTTCTAGGTTCAAAATCAATTTTTTGGAATTAAGAGGTTTTTTGGATCAGAGATACAAGCCGACCGATTTTAAGCCGACAAGCCGCCACCGCATGTTTCTGCAAGAACCGCGCCGCAGCCGATTTCATAGGCTCAAATCGACTCAACCACGCCGCCGAATTCATCGACTCATATCGACTTCAACCACGCCGCCGTGATTTGACGGAGTTCTAAATAGTCAAATCAAATAGACAACCCACTTAAAATTACAAAAGAAAATATAAATGTCAACTTAGACAACCTACTGCTGTGAAATATATTGATCTTTCTTTCATTTATATAAATCAATTCCATTACGTGTGGCCATGTGTTCCTATAAATAACAATATCTATAGTGCTTCTTTAGTGTGTAAAAGTAGGTAGAGTATTATCATTCTTTGGAAGGATTATGATATTCAAGAACGTCTGGTCAAATATGCCTCACATGAAAAGCAGTAATTGCAAAAATATTTATTAAATTTATCCATACTATACATTTTGGGAATGGATTCCTTCTCCCAAAAAAATTTATGGGTTAACAATTGGATACCCTAACAGATTAAATTTTATTCGATTAATCGAATAATTTTTGTCAAATATTTATTCGAATAATAAAAAATCATGATTTTCGAATAACGAATAATTCGAATAAATTGTCCCAAATAATCGATATTATAACTTTTGCCTTAAAAAAATAATGAAATCGTCGTATGCTTTGTAAGATAAACTGATTTTGAATAGCCAGTTTGCTCCATTTGGGTACACCAAATATAATCCACAATTTTTTTCGATTTTTGTTTTGTATGCTCCACAGATATTAAAAAAATAATGATTTATCCGACTTCATTTAAAAATAGCAAAAACTGGCCAATAGCTTCGGAATTATTTAAAATTTAAAGAATAGTAAATTCATAAAAAAATTGAGGTTAACACCGTGATAAAAAAGTCAGTTCTGTTATAAATCATATTATCCATATTTGAAAAAATTCAATGGATAACTTCATATATTATGCTCACTTTTTTTATTTTCTTTCTTTTGATAAGATATTAAGATTTTTGTCAACTTCTAATGAATTTCGAATTTGATGTTACAATTTTTAAATAAAATCAGATACATAATAAACGTTCAATATACAGTTGAACTACCCGTAAACTGCCGTGTCTTGTCTATATAACTCTTATTAATTATATTTTTTTTAAGTGGACAATTGTTCGATTAATCGGTTAATCGAATAACTCTCGACTTCATTATTCGATCAATTGGAAATTTTTTGTTTTCAAATAAACGAAAAATCGAATAATTGGATACCCTAATAACAATATTAAATTATTGGAACATTGGCTAATATTAACGAATATTGAACTACTTGCCAAAAAATAAAAGAAAATTGTTCCTTCCATTTTCCCAAAATTGTCAAATAAATAGGGGTATTCGAATGACAGAACGAGTCGGCAAATCAGCCGAAAGCCGCCGCCGCCGACCCATTTTGAACAGCGCCGCCGCCGATAATTATGGTTCGGCTTGTAACTCTGTTTTGGACGATTTACGACGATCTACATCTGAACCGATCTTACCCACATTCAATATAGGTGTTTTTAATTGGATTACAAGATGTTGTGCCAATTTTAAAGAAAATCGGGTACAATATTTGGAATCTAGAGCAGAAAAAGTCAAATCGGGAGCGACATTTGTATGGGGGATATATCTAAAACTGAACCGATTTCTTCTAAATTCAATACCGATCGTCCTTGGCAAAAAAAAAGTAACTTCTGCCAAATTTTATGATAATCGCACATCAATTGCGACCTATAGAGTGCGAACAAGCTTAGATGGACAGCAGACGGACAGACAGACATCGGTAAATCGTTTCAGCTGGTGATTCTAAGCCGATCCGTATACTTAAATGTGGGTCTAGCTCGATTATTTATTGGTGTTACAAACATTTGGCGGAAAACTAACTTATAATACCCTAGTCCACGAAGTGGTGTAGGGTATAAAAATGATAAAATCGCAAACCCAATTTTTAGTATATTTTTGACCACATCCCTGCTGTACCCTGCAAAAAATTGGAAGCACATTTTAATCGCATCTCAAAATCCAAATGTGCATATGAATAGCATTTTCACAAGCGAATGTCAACGAATTTTTAGTATGGGGTCACCGAGGTAATGTGTCCGCTTTGTGCCCAGAAGGTCTCGGGTTCAGATCATGGCTCGGAAAAACGGTTTTTGTTTTTTTACTATTATGAATAAACAAAGTTTAATTTTGTATAATTTTAAAAATTTTAAATTAGTTGCTTTATTAATGTACTTTATATATTTCATTTTTATTAATTCTTAATACTACATAATATAAGTAAAATTAAGTAGTGCTAATTTATTTTATGCTAATTTAGTTTAATATTTATTTGTGTTATATATTTATTTTCATACTAAATAAATACTGGATTCATACTAAATAAATATTTTGTTAAGTTTCCTATTGTCAGTTCTACCGAACAAAATGGTTTACTTTAGTTATTCACCACTCACCACAGAAGATAGCTGATATAGTAGCAACGGCGGATTTTGTTTAAACAGAAATAGAAGCTAGTAAAAAAGTAGTTCCTTTGCAACTAGTTTAACATAAGTTTGAAGTCATTCAAAATAAAGAACATCCCTCGTATGACAACTCGATGTTAAAATCAAAGATCCCAATTTTCACTAATTCCGAATCAGAAGATGGACATCTCACTTCTTCGGTGCTTTCTTTTTACTAGGCGTGTACGATGGATTGTTAAACTTACCACTACCCGAAGGCGCAAAGTTAATGGGACGTCGCACAATGTCACGGCTGCGGCCAAAATCGAGAAAACTTTTTTTAAGAATTTTACAAATCATCAAATGGAATTTAGTAGAGAACAGTATGGATAAGAAAACTTCAAAATAGTTTTGAAAATAAGTTATTTTTGTGGGAATGATAGCTCAAAGTTCGACTTTTAGTTATGTATCTTCTATCTTGTATTCTATAACAAAATAGTCAACATTCATTATGATTCAGTTATAATGAAGTATTGAATTTATAATAAAACTCTTCTTATCATAGTTCATACGAGTCATTTTAATGAAGAAAAAGTACTTGTTCAATTATATATTATACTGTATAACCAAGTACTTTGTAAACATCTAAGGCATCATTCAAAGTAATATTTTAAAATAATTTCCGAAAATATATATTGTTTAATATCTCCAATTTTTATATTAAATAAGGTGACACGCATTTCAAATCAAAAAATATCTACTTCAGCTGCTAATAACTGCTAATGAAGTGAGCATACATTTTTTAGTGCACAAACCTACGAAAAAATGTGTATAAAATCCATGGTAAAGAGGGATAAAAATGGTACTAATTAAACGGATGGAGCTGGAATCATAAAATTCGGTGTGTACATTAGATCGTACCAGGTTACAAGTAAAAAAAAAAAGTTCGCCGTACACCTTCGAATATGAAGTATTATTGAAAGGTAGTTTCAAAAAAATTTTTTTTATTTTTTTATGCCGAACGTAGGGGTCGCGCTTTTACATTTTTCTATATAACTTCTGCATTTATAAACGGATTTTAAAGTGTGATACATCGATGTTTTTGTCCGATTTTTTTGTCTTTGAAGTCATTGAGCTCAAACATGATTCATGATTTTATGCGAGCTTTAATTTTCGATTATTAGAGTGGTACATTAGGGTAGTAGCAACTGAGAAATGATGGGTAAGTACCAGAAGGGGGTGCTTGAGCTCAATGACTTCAAAGACAAAAAAATCGGCCTCGTCGAGACAAAAACATCGATGTATCACACTTTAAAATCCGTTTATAAATACAAGTTATATAGAAAAATGTAAAAGCGCGACCACTACGTTCGGCATAAAAAAATAAAAAATTTTTTTTTGAAACTACCTTTCAATAATACTTCATATTCGAAGGTGTACGGCGAACTTTTTTTTTGAGGTACGCCCTAGTGTACATACCTCAAAATGCTTAGAAACTGAAAATGACATGATATTTTGAAATTCGTAATTTTAATAGGTAAACGGGAAAAGGGGGATAAAAAAGTTACCAATAAAACGGATGACGCTACAATAATTAAATTCGGTGTGTATATTTTGTACATTTGTACTTTTAAGAGATTAAATGGGAGAGAAATTGTACCACCGCCCTGACCAAACTTCGTACGTGTAGAAAGGGATAAAAATTGTACCAATTAAAAGGATGGAGCTGGAATCATAAAATTCGGTGTGTACATCCCTCAAATGCTTAGAAACGCAAAATGGCTGAATTTTTGGAAATTGTTATTTTAATAGGTAAACGGGAAAAAGGGGATAAAAAAGGTACCGACAACACGGATGACGCTACAATATTGAAATTCGGTGTGTATATTCGTTTTACAGCGCAGATCACTGACAAGAAGGCATTTTTCAGTCTTATTTTGACCAAAGCTTGTGTCAATTTTCGTAGAAAGGGTGTGACAATATCGCCCATATTCTGTTATGTGAAAATATTGCTAAATATAATATTTAGGTTTAATTTTACGTATGTACGGGTCGTTTATTTTGGAATATCGACTATACGTGTGGGGGTAACATAAGATGCATTTCAATTTCCCCCTTCTCCGAATTTAAACTATGACTGGGAAAAAATACTATGTGCAGAGTTTGAATAAATTCTTTAAGTCCCTTCCAGAGTTTTCGTGTATACCAGCGAGCCAGACGGACGCGAAAGGTACGTGAGACATACTTATGGTTTTAAATAGCTCCTTCAATGCGTTACACTTTTTTCTATCCCAAATGATATATACGCTCCTACTCTGTAGTGAGGGTATAATTATCACAGCTGTATATGATTTTTGTAAAAAATTGTTTGCATTTTGTGCCTATAAATTAAACTATTGACTACGTATAAATGGATGACACAGTGTAAATGGATTTCTTTTTTTTTAATTTGTGCAAGGTTTATAAATCGAATCGAAAAGTTAGTGTGAATATACTGCTGAAGACGTAGTTGCGCAAAGTAAAACGATTTTTCACAAGTTGTGAGCGTTTACAAACGATTTACCCTGAAAGTGATATCCTTAGACTAAGGCAATTTCAAAATATAAAAAATCCGTTTAAATACCGAGACAAAATACTGTCAATACCAACCCATTTGAAAATTTTCCGCGTACGAAGTAGCGAGTATTTGCTCTGTTGTCTTTTGAATTTCAATTACTGTTGTACGCGATTATAATGAGTTTGCAGTCTTTAAGAGTCTTCTGGGTCGACTATGTTTCTCCTAAGTGAAGTTCTATCTTGTTGGGTTATAGGTACCCATTTAAGTCTTTGAAAGATTTCGGCCTAACTTAGAGGAATTTATTTATTTATTTCTACTGAGAAATACTTCGATCAGACCGACATATCACATCGAAATCTTCAAAATACATACACATTATCATATACAGTATTCTTGACCCTGATATTTTATTGCGTCTAGTATGCTGGTTAGCTGACCAAGCACCAACAATGGCTGTCGATTTTTCGCTTTTACCACCTGATAGTCATTATTCGTAGCTCAACAGGCTGTTGAACGCAAAAAGCAATAACCAAAAATCCACCTGCCTTCAGGCCAAACATCATTGTAGGATAGTACATGCCACAAAATATCCCCCGCCCAATAAAAAAACCTGTAACCCGCATTTGTGTGGTTGGGTTAGGTCAGTTCGCAAAATGCTCTGTTTCCACAAAATAAATGCATATTATTTAAGTAGCATTAAAACTGCATTAAACGAATGCATTTTAAATGAACTTTAATAGCAACTATTAAAAAAATAAATCGGAAGAAAACAACGGCAACAACAACGGCCATAGCCACCGCCACAGCTACTGCCGCCACTGATATTTGTGTAGTATAGGCATATGGATACAATGTTTCATCCTGGAATGCTTTTGTTTTTCTTCGTGGAAAACGTGCAGATCAAAAGTAAGGCAATCAGAGCCAGACTATAAGTGGCAAAAATCTAGAGAAACTACATTTTAATTATGACTGTATCAAGTATTAAGTGGTAGAAACGTAGGAAAAGGCACATGTATGTATTTATTTATAAACATGAGCATATGTTCGGGGTAGAGTGGGTAACACTGGCCGCCACAATTAACTGCGTGGAAAAACGAGAGAGGTCTCTGTTGTGAACATATGATATCGAATAAACAACTAATTGGGTTATTGTAGACAATTCGATTTTCTATCGAAAAAATAAATATATATTTTTTTAAAATTAATAACACTAGTCAACAGTCAAAATGTACTCGGGATGCGATAATTTTTTCTGTGTAGATAACCTTGACATGAGCTCGAAAAACGCAATAATTTTTTTTTTTCGTTTGGTTTTTTTTTTTATTATTTTTTTTTTAAATTTTAAAAATTTTTTTTAATTAATTGTTTCGTCCGGCATAACTCGGGAACCACTAGCCCGATTTAATTGAATAAAATTTAAAAAAATTTAAAATTACAATTCCCTTAATCTGTTCATATATTGTTTTCCTATACAAGCAACAGTTTCCAAGTTAAAAATGAATATATAAAGGAAAAAACTTATTTTTTGCCTAAAGATTTAAATTTTTTTTTTTTAAATCCATAAAAAATCCAAAATGAAAAAAAATGTCAAATCTTATTACTTTTACGTAAAGTCACATAACCTATGAGCAAAATGAGACAAAGATCATGAAAATCGATGCACGCGTTTCGCTTTTATTCGCAATTGAGTAAAGGTATGAATTTCAAAAATTTAAAAAAAATTTTTTTGGTTAATTTGTTTCGTCCGGCATAACTCGGGAACCACTAGACCGATTTAATTGAATTAAATTTTAAAAAATTTAAAATTACAATTCCCTTAATCTGTTCATATATTGTTTTCCTATACAAGCAACAGTTTCCAAGTTAAAAATGAATATATAAAGGAAAAAACTTATTTTTTGCCAAAAGATTTAATTTTTTTTTTTTAAATCCATAAAAAATCCAAAATGAAAAAAAATGTCAAATCTTATTACTTTTACGTAAAGTCACATAACCTATGAGCAAAATGAGACAAAGATCATGAAAATCGATGCACGCGTTTCGCTTTTATTCGCAATTGAGTAAAGGTATGAATTTCAAAAATTTGCTCGACATATGCACAACTTTGTCTATGGTAAGGTTTTTTCTTTTTTATTACAAAAAAATTAAAATTTGTTGGGTGACAAAAATATATGACTTTAAATTAAAAAACAATTCGATATATGTACAAGAAATTATCCTAAGGATATCAACATTAATTAATTATAAAAAAGTTTTAAAAAAAAATATCTAAACACAAAAATAAAAACCTTCAAATTAAAAATAATTATGTGCTTTTGTCTTTCTTTTATATTGTTGTGGGTCTGTTTCTCTTATCAGGAACCAGATATAGTCCCCCATCATAGCTTCGTTCCAAAATCCTTGGTATCGGTGCTCAATTTCTTTCATTTGCTGATGAAAACGCTCACCATGCTCGTCACTCACATCGCCCAGGTTGTCCGGAAAGAAGTCCAAGTGCGAGTGTAGAAACTGTATCTTAAGCGACATATTTGCTCTAATTTTTTTATAATTTTGAAGTAGTTGTTCGACGATCTCTCTGTAATTTCAGCTTTTGTTGTTTCCAAGAAATCCGGAAACAATTTGCCGAAATGAGTTCCAAGCTGCAGCTTCATTTGGTGATACAATGTGCTCAAACTGTTGGTCTTGCAACCACTTTTTAATTTGCGGACCGTCGAAAACGCCTTCCTTAATCTTTGCCGATGAAAGGTGAGGAAAAATGGTTTTTAAATAGGCGAACGCTTCGCCATCTTTGTTGATAGCTTTCACGAAGTTTTTTATGAGTCCGAGCTTTATGTGAAGAGGTGGGAGAAAAACATTTTCCTTTTTTATGAGTGGTGTATATTTCACGTTGTCGCTGCCGGGGATGAAGTTAACTCTTTCTGTCCAACTCCTCCTGGTGTAATGATGTTGACGATCGCGGCTGTCCCACAGGCAGAGAAAACAACAGTACATTGTGAATCCACCTTGTAATCCACAAAGGATACCGATAACCTTAAGGTCGGCACAAACTTTCCAATCGTGCCTCTCATAGTTAAGGCACTTTAGTAGATTGTCCATGACTTCGTATGTTTCCTTGGTGTCAACGGCATGAGCAATTGGAATCGAAGGTTTCTCGTTGCCGTTGTGCAGTAAAATTGCTTTAAGGCTCTGCTTGTTGCTGTCGATGAAAAGACGCCACTCTCCTGGATCGTAAGAGTACCCGAGTTCACCAAATAATCCGGGAATGTCCTTACAAAAACAGATGTTGTCTTTTTTTGTGTAGTACCTTGCGTATGGTTCATGACGCTTCCTGTAGATTGTTGTCACCACACCAGGAGCCAAGAAACCGAACTGTTGCATGCGCGATGCATGGAACTCTGCATCTTCCTTGGAGAGTTTCAATTCTCTAACCCAATCGTTCAGTTCTGCTTGGGAACATAAGCGTTGACCTCCATGCAATGTATATGTTGACTCGCATTCTGATGTGGTTTCTACTGTCTCCGGATCTGATGTTGGATGTATCGCCTCATTATTAGATGCCCATCTTGAAACGGACGGTTGCGGGTCCACTGGTTCTTCGGAAATTCACTGTTGAAACAGCAGCGTAAGTCCATCGTATATTTTTTCCCACGCCTGTTTTTTTTTGCTAAGACAGAAGTAGCAATCTGTTACATGGCAAAGCGGAGCTCTCCAAAGCATTGGCATGATGATTCTCGGCTGTCGTCTGAAAGAATTTCAATAATAAGTTATATATGTTCTTGAATTTCGTAATCTACACTTACCTTGAGTCAGCTAGCTGTACGTAGCACCTTGGACATAGAGCACTTGGTGTCCACCGCTCATCTATGTTTGAGACCTTTAAATTGAAGCTCTCTTCAAATGAATCTCTCAATTTAGGTGAAAAACAACGCTTGTTTTTTTCAGAAACGTATTCTCCGCACATGTAACAAAAATTACTTGGATTGGTATTGCATTCAAATCCTCGGGAACGTTTGCTCATTTTAACTATCGCGTTCGTCGACACTTGTTGAATGAGTAAAATCGATCAATGAAGACCTATTTATACTGTGTATTGTTTAGTATTTTACTGACAGGTACTTATAAATGGGTGTATATTTTTTTACGGTGGCTACATACCTGTTTCACCATGTGTGAGTCTTAAATTTTCCGAATAATGACCACCCTTAAATGTGGGTTGCATTTCTGTAAAAAAATCATACAGGTAGCCAACGGAAAACCCAAATAATTAAAAAAGTCCCCTTTCCTTTTTTCCTTTTAATTGTTCACGCACATTTATTAGCGTTTATTACTTTGCTTACGCAATCATAAAAATTAAATAACCCTTTGTTTATTCCGTTTTGTTAATTCTGAGAATCAAAAAAAAAAAAGAAAAAACCTTACCATAGACAAAGTTGTGCATATGTCGAGCAAATTTTTCAATGCGAATAAAAGCGAAACGCATGCATCGATTTTCATGATCTTTGTCTCATTTTGCTCATAGGTTATGTGACTTTACGTAAAAGTAATAAGATTTGACATTTTTTTCATTTTGGATTTTTTATGGATTTAAAAAAAAAAAAAAATTTAAATCTTTAGGCAAAAAATAAGTTTTTTCCTTTATATATTCATTTTTAACTTGGAAACTGTTGCTTGTATAGGAAAACAATATATGAACAGATTAAGGGAATTGTAATTTTAAATTTTTTAAAATTTAATTCAATTAAATCGGGCTAGTGGTTCCCGAGTTATGCCGGACGAAACAAATTAACCAAAAAAAATTTTTTTAAATTTTTGAAATTCATACCTTTACTCAATTGCGAATAAAAGCGAAACGCGTGCATCGATTTTCATGATCTTTGTCTCATTTTGCTCATAGGTTATGTGACTTTACGTAAAAGTAATAAGATTTGACATTTTTTTTCATTTTGGATTTTTTATGGATTTAAAAAAAAAAAAAAATTAAATCTTTAGGCAAAAAATAAGTTTTTTCCTTTATATATTCATTTTTAACTTGGAAACTGTTGCTTGTATAGGAAAACAATATATGAACAGATTAAGGGAATTGTAATTTTAAATTTTTTAAAATTTAATTCAATTAAATCGGGCTAGTGGTTCCCGAGTTATGCCGGACGAAACAAATTAACCAAAAAAAAATTTTAAAATTTAAAAAAAAAAATAATAAAAAAAAACCAAACAAAAAAAAAATTTTTATTGCGTTTTTCGAGCTCATGTCAAGGTTATCTACACAGAAAAAATTATCGCATCCGGAGTACATGAAATTTTTTTCAATTTGTTGAGTAGTGTAATTAAAGCTCTTGAATTATTATTTTTTGAAACGGCTACTTAACTAAAGGTCGTATACTTATAACAATTGAAAATATTTTTTATATATATATATATATTATATTTATATATATATATTTATATATTTATTTATATATTTTTTTATATATTTCGATAAACTATCTATAAGTCCCCTGTGCTGTGTGCAACTACCCTCGTATATCGATAAGTGCTTCGATAATACATAAAATCCAAAGCTGTTGCAAAGAATGTGAGATATTTATGCTGCTGCATAAATAAATAAATAAAAAATGTGTTTAGCGAATTAATTACGTTGAGTTTGTTTTGAACCGTATACGAGTACTTATATTATGAGATATAAGATATATGAAACGAAGAGATACTGAGCGGTGGAGCAGCACAACCGACTTCAATGGAGAACAACATTTATAGAGATGTATTAGTCAGTCGGTGGCATGTTCTAAAGTCATTACGTTCGGATTCAAGTGCAACCATTGAAATTAAAATCAAGTCAAGGTACCAAAACCAAAAGCAAACTAAACTAAACCGCATCACCCCTCATTCTGTGGCCACATAAGCGTGTACCGTGCTTGCAGCATGTTCGCTAAATTCGCTGGCTGACTGCCTTCGTGGTGTAGAGGTACTGAGCTAGCGTTCAACTAAGCCAAGTTTAAGTCCAATGTTTAGCTAAAAGTCCATTGACTCACACATACATACACATCGTCTATACATATGTACGTGCCATAGTACCGAACAGAGTTGGTGGTGCGAGTAATGGCCAAAATAAACTTAAGGTGACTTAGTATCCGTACGAACAGCGAACAAATCTTATTTGTAAGTTTTTGGTAGATTGTTTTTTTTTTTGAAAGAGTGGGATTTTTACACTATTTCCCGAAGACTGCGATTGTTCTTTAAATTTGTCGTTATTTCAAACTCCATATAGATTGATAAACTTTATAACGAAGTGTCTCATCAAAAAAGCTAAAAATATTTTACAAGTCCGAGGTGACCAAAGCAAATTTTATAAAAATGTAGTTTTTGTATGGGAGCCCAATTGTGGAGTGGAGATAGGGGACAAGTATGTTTGAGGAAAAGGGTGAGGTTACATGTCTTTCCTCTAGGGGTGACTAGGGACAGTTTTGGGCATTTCTTTCATATAAAAATTATAAAAAATAAAAAAAGTGTGGGGACTAACTTAAGGGTTGAAGATAGAGGGTAGGTACTGAGGCTGAAAAAATATTGGGGGTCGGTCATGTATTTGGCTTCCCTTATAGGGGTGGTTGTGTCA